>QLNU02014176.1:164076696-164103590 GCA_006491805.2 Dysdera silvatica
GATTACAGCGCCGCCTCCGGCGGCCACCCTTCCCAATGAAACCCTTGCACAATTCCTCCTCCTCCTCCAACGTAAGGTTGCCACATGTCCATCTTCAAGGAGGACAATCCACCTTTTCGCGTGTGAAAACTGCATTCTCCTTCGTACTCAAGCCGGACCGGTAATTGTCCGGCTTTTCGTCCTTACAAAGTAAACCTGAAAAATGCTGCACAAAAATGAATTTCCATACTGGCGTACGTATGCAACGAAATTGGGCAACTTCTTGAAAAAGTTTTCCCTACCACTCGACCGCAATTTTCGAGACGGATACAATACTATTCAACAAACACCCATTTGGAAAAACTTTCTCCCTTGTATCATGTTTTGGAGTATGAGCCAGCGCCCTAGGCAAGTTAAATATTGCGACCGCTAAAACCCGTTAGTACTCCCTTCCACCAATACGGTATTGAAATTTTGCGCCAGTGGCTTTCGCCCTGATGGCACCCTCCACTGCACTCCATAATAAGACACACTGCTACTGATTCTCGACTTGCTGTCCATCTGACTTATTCGAGTAGTAACAGTGGCTTTTTCCTCACGTGCGAAAATGTCCACAACCGCGATATCCTTCATCACTGTCTGACATTTTAAATGACCATGCTGACCATACGCACGTTTTAAAATTTTTAAAAAGTACTGGCTTTTACTACAGTCTTTGATTTTACCGTGTTTGGCGCAGTATAGCCCAGATGCTCTTGCGCCATAAAAAAGCCAAACAATCAACAACGACGATAATTGTGCTATCTTATTCAGACATTAAAGTTAAAAATTTAAATTACAATACTAAAATTGAATATTTATACTGTGCTTATTTTTTACCCACATCAACATGTCAAAACTATCATCATCTTCATATTCCAAAATATGGAAATAGAATATCCTTGTATCATATTAAAACTCTAATATTCCTAGTGAAAGTGCCGATAGATGGCGCTATTATTTCTAGCCCATAGGGAAGTATGCGCCATCTATCGGTAAGTATTTATATAAATGGACTCTACTATGACCGTCCGACTTTTTTACTTTAAAAGCGGCAACCCTATATCAATGTAACTTCGTCATTTGAACGATAGCTTGTAATTACGATAAGTTTTTTTTTACAAAAATTCATCTAAAGGAGAAAAAGTTATCTAGAATAGTAAAAAAAAAAAAATATGCAAGTGCAAGAAAATTAGCAACGTTTTACCGTTGTGGGAAATCATAGGTAACTGAGATTTTAAAAAATAATGAAGATTATCTGTAACAGTTCTTTCGAGGCGCGAACTTTGATAACAAAATGAAGCATCTGCAATTAAAATATTTTTTAATTGCAATTTTTTTTTTTACTTGTTAAACCCGCAAACAGAGATGGGGAAAGTATGGATGACATTCTCAGATTAGTAGGAATGACAAATATGAAAGCTAGCGAGTTTGATTAGGTGGACATAGAATTAGAAGTTCCTGCTACGTTTAGCATCACTCGGATATTGATAAAAAATTTGATGGAAGGGAAAGAGTCATCCACGGAAATATGTAATTTAATGTTACTATACCGCCATCTATTGGCCATAAAATGAACTAAAATTAAATAGATTGAAGGGGAGGGAAGAAAAAAAAGTGGTTTTCATAATTTTCAGATAGGAAAACATTTTCATATAGATAATTTACAATGCCTTTTGGGTGAAAATTTTGTTTTTTCACTTGCCCCAATTAAACATCTTCGATCACTAATTTCTTGTTTGAATTGTCTACATCTTATTGAAAAAATATTGCCATTCTTCACTCCTCAAATTAAGAATCCGTCAAAATTTTGTTCTCTAAAGACGATTGAATTACATTGCAGTTAATCAGGGCTAATTTAAGTATCCTGGGGGGGGTTTGAGGTTTACTTACTTTTCTGACAACGGGCGGAGATCTGAACAACGCTTACTTGTAGTCGACTTACGCGAGTACTTGTGCTTTAATCACATTTTATTGTAAAGAAATTTTAATTGTTATTCTGTTTTGTAAGATACAGTAGCTTATTGAGGAAATTAAAAAAAGTAATTATTTTGAAACTAATATTTAGAGGGGAGGGGGCGCCAAATTTTGGGTTCATAACGGGAGTCGGGTGACCTAAATCCACTTTTGCATTGGAAGCCAAATCCGGATTAATGGCACGGTAGATGCAGGGCCTTTCTTAGGTAGTGGCGCCCAGGGCCGCTAAAAAAATGCAGTGTGAGCACCAAAAAATATGTCTTTAGAGGCCCTTATATACTTTCTTAGAATACTTGGTCAATTGACCTTTTGTGTGTGACGTTATATTTCCCATAATGTTCATGAAGCTTCTAAATGGTGGTCAAAATAAATATATACACGTTATTAGTCAAATGCATTAACATCAGTAACATCAATGTAGAGTTCTCAAAGTAATTTGGGGCATATTTTATGTACGTTTATACATTACAGTATATGTAAAATCGCAATTTATTTCAGATTATTAGGGGTGGGGGAGCTCGGGCCCATATAACTATGTCTATGATCAGTAGATTATGCACGTTATTATGTTTACTGTAGCGTCCTCATAGCCACTACAGAGAACAGCGGTTTCCGACGAAAAAAAAGTAAAGTTCTGAGAAGTAGAAATTGATAATTACATTGTACTGGTTTTTCTTTGTGTTCATAACGCGGTAATAAACCTAACTAAAACCCTTTCATATCCACAACCCTGAAGTTAAGCAAGAAATGCCAAGTGATTGAGACAGAGTGTCTATTCAAATTCTATTTCAAACTTCCCTGACTTTTCCAGACCAATCGATTTCCAGTCGCTAATTACAGTAAACAACACACAATGCACTAAAATTTGCGCAATCACAATAAATTTCAAGGCCATGAAATCGATTAATGCAAACCCCAAAGCCATTTATAACTCAATTATAGTGAATTTACAAATTCAAAAGCTGTATTAAAAAGTGTATTTCTTTACACTAAAAACTTGCACTAATTAAATATTTACAGCAACATTTCCATTCGGCCCTTTTTGAGTTCATTATAAAAGAGTTTAACTATATAATCGCAAAGCTGATGCTTCATCTTCTATTTCATTTAAAATGTGTATGACTATATATAAGGCAAAGGAGATTGGTATGATGAAATTTTACAGATTAACCCTCTAACTGCTCGATTTTTTTTATCAAAATTGCTTTAAAAATTGCATATTTTTTTATTATATATTTCAAATCTACATGTAATTGAGAGTTAAAATATGTAGCACATTTTTGTAACCAAAGATGATGAGAGATGAAAGATGGAAAAATTTCATACCTGCGAAAATCGCTTGAAAAGAAAATCTTGTTACTTTCATGTTGCCCGTGGAAATCACGGGATAAGCAGTCAAAGGGTTAAATAATTTAGCTAAAAACACTTTTTGTTTTTCAAGTTTTAGTTATATATTTGGCAAACATTTTCTTCTGAAAAATATATAGGCTTAATAATTTTATATAAATTATATTAGTTTTGGTGCAAAATGGTAACTTTTGGAAGAAGTTTAGTCAAAAGTACAAGTTTTTCAAATTTTTCAGTAGGTAATGTGGTATGAAAAGCACAGTTCAGGAAAATTATTTTAATAAGTTATTTATTATAACAATGAATTTCAAATTTCCCTGACTTTGGCCTTTGTATTTCAAATTTCCATGGCTTTTCTAGTCAGAAAAAACTTCCCCGATTTTTCCAGATGAGTAGACACCCTGTTGATATATCCCTAGCTAATTTTAGTTTAGAAATATCTATTTTTAATTTAACTTCACTATCTGCTTTTCCCCTTTGGACCAGTGAAAAATTTTAACGATAAACTCAGGTCAGTTTTTTTTTTTTGCGTTACGTTAAAATATTTGAGGGCCGCTAAAATCCGTTTCGCCAAGGGCCACTAATGCCGTAAGCACGCTACTGGGTAGACGTTTTCGCTAGACAGTAGACATACATTTCCCCTAGGAATGTAATTAACCTCTTAAGACCTAGGGAACCAATCCCCCGACTACAGAAAGCAATTGTTTGATAGGACTTTTTTTTTTTTTCTTTTTCAAAGCTAGAAGTCAAACCTATATTAACGGTGTGCGAGGTCAATGCATTACTACAAAGCACCACTGTAAGGCTTTTCTTTAAAAAGTTTGTTTCTTAAATCAAGTTTGCTAATGTTGCGTAACAACTCCCAAGTTACAAATATGAATTACTATAAGAAACAACATTTGCAGCAACTTATATATTTATTTAAAACAAGGCATAAATTGTAAGCTCATTTGTAAAAACTTTCATGCAAGCATCATGATGTGCAGCAGTGCAACTAACGTAAAAAGCAATTTATAAACAAAGTGTAGAAACATTGTTGAAAATTAGTTTTGGATTTTCTACATAACGCAGTATAAAATAAAGAATCAATGAAGTTATGAAATAAAAACAGTACAAGGTATACACTAAACTATGAAGTATTATAATTAAAGCTGCGTGTGTATATAATTTACTGAATTTTGAATTGTAGAAATACTATTAAAACAAACTACAGTCATAGGCAAGCTCGTATAGACCTATTCGTACCTTATTACAAATCAGTATTACAAACATCAACCTAGATTACAACCTGTAAACAGTTCCTCACCTAAAAATTATAAATAACAAATTTTATATAGCAAAAGTTCCTTGCCCCAACAATATTGTTACAAATTTTCTTACCCCTATCAACAACAAACTCTAGCATAGACTCTCTAAAAATATAAATTATGTGCAAAAAGTATTTTATGAAAGCGTGAACAGTAGTTCACGAAATATACAATATATGCTTTTTTTCAGCTTTTATGTGTACAATGTTTATATTTTCATGCACAATAGTTAAATTTTTCGTATAAAATGAAAGGCACACAAGATTGGCAATTGCAGATGGCAGGACTACCAAGAATACATCTTGTGAGCATTTTTAAATAATCTGCTAAAATTTATTGGGGTATTAAAAAAAAAAAAAAAACTGAGTGCAGTAGCCCTTTGGAAAAGGGAAAAATTGAGAGGGGGGGGGGACAGAGAGAAGACTTCAAGTCATTCAGTATTGACATCTCTGCACATAGGTCAAAATTGGATTGAATTTAAATTACTACGCTTTGTATAAAATAGATAGTTAGATTTTAATGGAAAAAATAAATAGATAATATTTCAAAACATTTTTCGACCTGACAACCCTACAAAAGTCGTTTGAATTTGTGGACACTTCAACCTAACAGACGAACCTTAAAATAAAATTCAAAATAATAAAACCATGAAGGAAAATAAATGCGTTGAAATACTAATGCATTGTCATGGGGAAAAAGCATAAACAAAATATATAACAATGATTAGAGTAAAAAAAAAAAAAGCAGATTCTCATCTTTTATCACTTTGTAACGTAAGTAGACCTTTGGAATTTTTTAAATTGTAAAAGATAGCAGCTTTGTAGAAAAATGCATTTTGATAAGCCATGCCAAAGATGAATCATTGAGAACATTGAAGAACGTTAATTCACAAAACACTTACATTTGTGATCATTAACTAAGTATGTATACACCAAGGGAGAGAGGGACTAAATACAACCAGTACACCTAAAGATTTTAACAAGAAGATGTAATACTAACGAAGACTGAATTGGAACACTTCTAGTTTTGAAAGTTAACTATAAACAGACATACGTGTTCATACAAATAAAATGGAGATCAACGTTTTCATAACCAACTCTTTACACTAATCTGTTAAAAACTTACAATTCCGGAAATCAACAATGCATATTAGGGAATAGGAAATTGAGATACAAAAAAAAAAGAGGGGGGATATTATTGTCAAGGTAATTTTTATCTAATTGTAAAAATGGGGCAATTGTATCTGATGGGGGTGTTTGTTGAGAGGGATTTTACTGTAGTTATTGCAAGTATAAAAATACTAAAACCTCTGAATAATAGACACCTCATAACTTGAACATGTGTCCACTATTCAGGAGGGTTAAGGGATAAAACAGGCATTGGGACAGGAAATTTGAAAAATGTTCATTAAATAAAAGTGTCTGCTATTTGGGGGGGGGGATCTGTGAGAGCGGTTATGATGATGATGTGTGTGTGTGTGTGTATATATAGAGAGAGAGAGGGAAAAAAAGAGAGCTAAGAATAGATAATGAAATGAAAACACTAGAACTAGATATAGGGAAAGAGTATATATGGCACAATAAATGATTATAGGGAGGAGATTAATGAGACAGGAATGGACATATTAAAGATTAATTCATGAGCAATTAATCTCAATAATTAATCATGTGTATGAAGGAAAGGAGGAACAGATGATACAGTGTGATCAAAAATTTGTGTAACCTAATAGGCATAGTAGCATATGTTACAACGTATACATATATAAATTATGTTGATAGAACAAAAAATGATGTTTAAACAGCATATCGTAACATTAAACCAAAATGTTCAAGTCAGTTGAGAAAAATCGGGTTGTGCAAGTTTTCGATCACCCAGTAGTATATTGAGAAATGCTACCAGAAGAGAAATGACACAAAAATGGGTAGATAAACAAATTCGATACAGTTATCACTACTAAAGCTATTCCGAGGAATCAAAGGGGAAAAAAAGCCATCACACTAAGATATTAATGAGAAATTAACAACAAAATAATAAGATTGGATTGCAGACTTATCTAACGAACACACCTTTTTTACCAACTCTGGAAATTAGTTTTAAACGTAAGAAAAATAATATACAACACTATGCCCTGAAACATTGATTTGACTGCAGTAACACAAAGCAGTCAATGCTCGGGTATCGCTAAGCAATACAATTACACTTACTGGCCCAAACTGAGAATGACTGCTTGACTAATTTTACAATGATTAATTCAAACTAACAATTAATACAAAAAGTATTATTAAATAATAATTATTAGTAGGTAGATAATGATTAGTGTTAGGATTTCAAAATGGGGATGATGGTAAAAGAGAGGTGGTTTTGATAGAAACACATAAGCAATTTTATTTTGCAGAACTATCAATATTGTTTACATGTGGGGGACGAACTCCTAAGCACCCATTCTTGTATGCAGTCTTGATCGGTATGCAAAGAGAAAATTGCTTTGCATGGGAATTTTTCATTCACACAAAAAATTTAATGTTTATTGTTTTCTGAGTTTTCAAAAATTTCATTGTCATTTTTTTTTTTCACAACTTTCATGCATAACCTAAACGCCCTCAAGTTTCTTCTTCAATCAAAACATCTAAACAAAATCTCCCAGTTTCTTCTACTTTTTTGTGTACCTATCACAGACAAATTCTGATTTCAAAACAAACTCTATGTTTCAAATGGTGAATAACTGTACAACAGTATAAAAAGCAATATATAAATGCAAACAGGCAAAAAAAAAAAAAGCACAAAATGGCCTAAAAACATATTTTAAGATGGAGACATTTGCCTTCCAAAAAGATAAAAAAAAAAGAAAAAAGATCACAACTATAAAAATTTGTAAATAGTTCGATGTGTTTTACTTGAAGTACTATACTTTGATCACATATAAATTCCACAATAAATCAGCAAAGGCTAGGATGGATATAAAATATTCATATGTTACAAATGCATCTGGTTGCATAAGTTGAAGTACCAGGCTGTAGGCATTGAATTACCTGGCAGAAAATATGTAAGAATCACGTTTTAATTACCTTTTCACACACAGTATCAGTTAAATAGGTGGGGAAAAAAAAAGACTTTTTTTTTTATTCAAAGACAATTTGACTACATATCACTAAAAATGTTACCAAACATAGTTGCCTAATCTAGTTACATGAGATTGGGCAACTACAAGATCTGAGAGATGTAGCTACATCTCTAGTCATAAGAAAAGTCTGAAGCTACATTACTTTGTAGGCTAATAAAATTCCCTTGTATATACAATCAAACTCAATTATAAAGAGAACCAGATTATAAGGAGATGTTAAAAAAACATTTGCTTGGCTACATTAGAGGATAAAAACCCTTTATCGAGAGAGAGAAAACTTTTATGGTGAGCAGAAGTCAAGTAAAGACCGATTTCGATTTCCCATGGAAAACCATCAGCACCAGTTAAACAATATTTTTTATTGTTGATCACAAACATGTAAAGGTTTTAAAAGTGACATTTTGAGGGACGTCAAATTACAATAGGAGACTCTATGGAGGGAATGTTTTCTACAATTTCAGTAAAGTGGACCACAAGTGACCTCAATTTTTTTTTTCGATAAGAAACAAGAAGTTATGTTGCACACGGATTAATGTTCAGGAAACATGTTCAAATCCAATTTAAAAGAAATTAGGAACCCATGTGAAAAACATGTGGTTTTTTTTTATGATTTTCATAAAGGAAATTACAGGTGACCTTAATACTATTTTTACACAAGAAATTAAAAACCATGCTGCAACTAATGACTATAAAATAATTGCTTAAAAGCATTGAAAACATATTTAAATTAAATTTATAAAACAAATTCGTCTATGAAAGAAGTACGTTCTATATGATTTCTGTGAAGATCACAGGTGCCCTTAACTATATTTTTAGATAAGAAACTATGCTGCAATTAATGAATATAAACTGATACTCAGAAACAATTGGGAACATGTTTCCTTTTCTATTTTGATTTCTAAGAAGGGTACGACAGGTGATCCCACGTCTGTTTCTGAGTAAGGAATCAGAAGCGATTTCACATCTAATGCACGTAACTTAAGGTTCGAGTAGCATCGGGAACATGTTCAGATTTTAATTTTTTTTTTAAAAAAGTGACTTTTTTTAATTGAATATGTTTTTGAGACTTTCCGAGCATCTGTATTAGATGTCGCATAGGTTCTATTTTTTTTGTTCAAAAATAAAATTGAGATTGCGGTATAATTTACAGAAATTGCAGAAAACTTGTTTCTACTTCTGATTCATAAGCAATAACTTTCCATAAAAATCTCCACCCCCACCTACTGGTAATTACTGAAAATTATCAACACTAATTAAGAGTGCTTTTATCGCTGATTACGAATATACTAGAATTGTAAAGGTGAGACATCAGGAAGTAACTATTTCTGAGATTTTAAATTATACGAGAAATGAGCTTTCTGTGATTCAAAACTTAAAAATCCTGACACCCTATCTTCAAAATCTTTATACATTTATAACTAGCGTTAAAAACACTCAAACGGTGCTGAGAATTTTCAGTAATTCGAGTTTTCGTTAAGATTTTTTTTACCTATTTTAATGATAACCCAGTTTTAATGAAACCTTGGATACAACGAGCAAAAGTGCTGGCCTCTCTCTATACGCATTATAAGTGAATTTGATTGTATACATTAAGGTAATTAATTCAATCACATGTATTTTCAGAAATGTAAAATGTAATGCTATTTTTACATGACAAAAAATAAAAGATTACATGACTGTTTTTCAAAATACAACATCAGGGTTCCCACTTGCCTCATAGAAAAAATTTCCCTACTTTTATAGGTTTTTCCCCTAGCTTTTTTGACAAAATTCCCTAATTGCAAGGATAATTTTGAATTAAACTTCCGATTTGAGGAAAAATAGCTTCATGTTCACATGTGAAATTTAGCTATTCAAAACAGAAGCGGGAAGATTTCCCCCGACTTTTTCAGGTTTAACTGAAAAATCTCATTTTCCCCCTTCCTTTTTGGGAAGCCTTAGCTTAGGGAATTTCAAGTGCCTTGACAATTCCAGGTTTGTGGGAACTCTGTTACATTTAAATAAGCATACTATGCATAATACTGACTTTTTTTTACATTTTCCATGGTATCAAATAGTAACAGTTTTGTGCAATTTAAAAAATACAGTATTTACATGGTTTAAGCCAAACCACAGCTTAAACATCAACACAGATTTATGTAAATAAAAAAAGGGTGATATTTAAGCGTGACTTAAAATGAAAAGATTTCACATGGCTCGAAACGAAGTGTCAAAACTATTTTTTGTTACTGCTAAGGCGAGTGATGTGACTATTTGATAAATATACTCTAATTTTCAACACAAACACATTCTAACAATACAAAAACTTATTTACATTGTTAATTGAGAAACTATAATGAGATATCACCATCCTAGTGCATCTTCATTACATAGACTTCTGAACACAATCTCACTGCAGATCTTATATAACTCCCAATAGAGGACAACAATTAACGGTTACATTACAATAGAAAGTTTACACTAGTAGGTTCACTGTATTAATACCTTTAAAATGGTCTAAATTCTATTAAAATACTTTATTTAAACATCAATGAACACACAGACTAGCAGTAACAAAAACCTTTGGAGCCTTGCTTGCAATAGGACGACATTTCTTTCTAAATAACTTCTGCAGATACCCTCTGTCCCCGTGCAAAAGCCAGGAAGATTTGCTCCAACGTGGTTCCACTAATCAAGTAATCTTCAAATTGGAAACTCTGCTTCATATTTTCAACAGCTTTAAAGAGGAAACTCCAGGAGATCTCTGTATCTTTGATGTGGTAATGAAACAGTCCCTGAATTGAGTAAGGACACTATCATTTTCAAGGCATATGAAGCACAGTAAGCATTTGAAAAATTTCATACAAGTTGCTACACGAGTATACAGCAAGCATGCTAGAAAAGGTTACACTTGTCATGTGAGTAGTTAGTCCACTTCGACAGAACATCCCTGTTCAACGTGCTCTTTTCCACTCTAATCACAGCTTTTAAAACACCCACTGTAAAGTTTGGTCATCTTTTCTGAATAAAATTGGCAAATTCTGTCTTTATAGTTTCTCACTATGTCTTCTTGTATGAGAAGGGGCCACCCAGAGATACTCCAGTTTCTTTCAGATTAATATCGTTAACTACTCTAAACACCTAGCCACATGTTTGCACTTCACTTTATTTGGTGCAGAATGACCTTTAATACCTCAGTGCTATAAAAGTTCAACTAACGAAACTGTAACTCTTTAAAAAAAAATTTTTTACCGATTATTTTCAAAAAAGATGACCGAACACATTATGATGAGTATTTAGAAGACAACAGTTAGCAGAAAATTGTCCTTTTAAAAATTTGTTTTCAAGTTCTACACTGCGTTTCAAAATATGAATGCCCAGTTATTTAAAAATGAACTATACAATAAATTTACAAACCATGTATAAATAAACCATGTAATGACAAATTTCATATATACTGCCTGACACAGAAAATGCAACATCATGAAAGAGTGATTAGAATGTGATGGAAATTGGTAGAGAGACAGAGAATGCATATCGAAATAAGCGACTTCAATTTCAAGAAGATTATGCAAAACAGCGATAGATTATATAGCATGGTCAGTATGACGTAGGACCACCTCTTGCGGTGACACAAGCGGCAACTCTCAGAGGAATGGATGAAATAAGTGAGCGGATGGAGGGCCATATGTATTCAATAATCATCAGCAGATTTTCCTCCGATTGAGGCTAGGGTAGATCAAGCTGAAGAGTAAATATAAAATTATAGTAAAATAAAGCAGAGCAGCCAATCCCATCCCACACATGCTCGATCGGTGAAAGATCTGGAGACCTTGTTGGCCCAGGAAGCAACTTGGCACCGTGCAGAGATTGTCTGCTGTTGATTGCAGTGTGCAGTCAGGTTTCATTTTGCAACCCACGATTGGTAGGGAAGTGCAATGGGCTGCAGTACTTTGATACGAATTAAGGCATGACCGGCAATTCATGTGGATGGCAACCCAAACCATGGTGGTAGGCTGTTGAGAAATGAGGCATTCAACGGTTGAAGCAGGATTGGACCTATCTCCACATTGCCTCTAGACTGATTCGGCAACTGTCACCGGTGAAACAGAAGTGAGACTCGTCGCTGAACATAATCCTGTGCCATTCAGTTATCCAAGATGCTCTATCCTGACCCCATTGCAATCTTTATCTTTGGTGGGTTTGCGTCAATGGCAGTTTTTGTAAAGGGCACCATGATAGTAAGCCGCTTTCAGCCGATCGTCACGAAATTGTTCTTGCAGATGCTAGAGCATCCAATACATGCTGCAATATGTTGCCAGTTCTGAACTGTGGGGCCGGTGCTCCTTCAGATGGAACTATCCATGCATGTCGACGTCAGTGTAGATGTACTAGCACCTCTGAAATGATTCACATTCCCTTCCTTGTTCCATCTTGTCCACATCCTTTGCACCTTGGATGCATTTAGATCTGTTTCAGCAGCGATACGACAAAAGGACCAACCAACCATTTATAGGCCTATAATGAAATCCCCTTGTGAAATCATTTGATTGCTGAAACTGACATCACTGTCATTGGCCAGGCATCTCTTCACCGACAAGTGCCTTCTGCGATGAAAAATGGGTTTCCACTAACCGAGAGAGAGAGAGAGTAACAGATCTTGTCTTATCTTTAATTTATGCTCATTTTATACCGCTACCTAATCATGTGATAAATGCTCATTTAAGGTCATTCATATAAATTGTTCAACCACGCATTCATTGAAATTTGCTTAACTGCATAACCAAATCTCCACGGTATTTTTTTCTGTCAGGAAGTGTATATTAATTGTATCTGGCAACAAAACAAATGTATTTAAATACCAGTTGCAAGATCGAGTATGTAGAACTTTGCAAAACTTTGCGCAAAAACATGAAAGAAGATATAAGAAAATTCAATTGTGAGTTAGTAAGGAAGGCCATTGAAAGCAACAAGAGCCTTAGGGTTGTTAAAGGGAGTTTGTCTATTGGGAAGAAACACATCATTGCATTAAAAGGAGAGGATGGCACTGTAACAAGAAATAGGGAAGAAATACTTAGAAGAGTTGAAGAATTCTACAGAAAGCTGTATGAGGGAAACAGTGGATTAAACGAAGACTCTGAGATAGTCGAAGGAACAGCTCCTAAAATCTTAAAAGAAGAAGTAGCATTTGCAATAAAAAGTATGAAGAAAGGAAGATCCCCTGGCGATGATGGCATTACATTAGATATCTTAAAAGAAGCTGGAGAACATGTAGAAGACATACTCGCAAAATTCTTTACCAAATGCCTCAACAGTGGTAACATACCAAACCAATGGGATTCTGCAACAGTAATTCTTTTGCATAAAAAAGGTGATAAAGAGGATTTAAAAAATTACCGACCAATTAGCTTGTTACCTGCTATTTATAAAATCTTCACAAAAGTGCTAACACATCGCCTGCAGAAAAAATTAGATGCAGCTCAACCAAGAGAACAAGCTGGATTTCGAAGTGGATTCAGTACAGTGGACCATATTCAAGTATTAAGAGAATTAATTGAAAGAACACATGAATATGAACTTCCATTGTGTGTGGCATTTATTGACTATGAGAAGGCCTTTGACTCTATTAAAACATCAGCAGTCATCAACTCTTTAAGATCAACAGACATCGAGGATGTGTACATTGACATGGTGAAATGTGTGTATAAAAATGCAAGTGCAAAATTTCGGTTACATAAAGATACCAAAACTATCAAAATTGGTAAAGGTGTGAGGCAGGGAGATACCATTTCTCCAAAACTTTTTACTTCAGCTTTACAGATGATTTTTCAGCAGATAAATTGGAATGACAAGGGAATAAAAATAAATGGTGAATATTTAAATCATTTGCGGTTCGCTGATGACATTGTTATTTTTTCAAGAAACCCATCAGAACTCCAAGACATGGTACAGGAGCTTTCAACTAGAAGTAAAGAAGTTGGACTGAAGATGAACCTACAAAAAACTAAGATCATGTTCAATAATTTCGTAGAGGAAACAAAAATACAAGTTGACAACATTGAGCTAGAAATTGCTGATTCATATATTTACCTTGGCCAGCTGATTTCAATGGATGGCAACATTATGAAAGAACTCAACAGACGTATTAAACTTGGCTGGAGTGCATTTGGAAGAAACAGTTTTATCCTGAAGGGGAAATTGCCTTTGTGTCTAAAAAGAAAGGTCTTCAACCAGTGTGTATTGCCAGTCCTCTCTTATGGATCAGAGACATGGAGTCTAACAGTTGGAGCAATACGAAAGTTACAGACAACCCAAAGGAGCATGGAGAGGTGCATGCTTGGAATAACTAGGAGAGATCGAAAAAGGAACACTTGGGTGAGAGAGCAAACTAGAGTAGAGGACATCATTGTTAAAGTAAAAGGGCTGAAATGGCGATGGGCTGGGCATATTGCAAGAAGAACTGATCAACAATGGACAACAGAAATTCTGAACTGGATTCCAAGAGACCACCGAAGACCTAGAAAACGTCCTCAAACTAGATGGGTGGATGAAATAAGAAAACAGGTTGGGGTGACTTGGAAGCGAATTGCTCAGGATAGACTTGTGTGGAAAGCATTTGGAGAGACCTTCATCCAGCAGTGGATATATAACAGTTGAATATGATGATTTAAATATAGTGAAAAAGATTTGGCTAAAACATGCTGTTGCAAAATGATATGAAGATGTGACTTAATAAATAGCCAGCATATGTGCCAGATTTCTTAATTAGCGTGAAAACACATGTGATGGCTTAATTCGGCAGGGCTGTTACATTGCTTATCCTTTTCATAGACAGTTTTAGCAAGAATGCTCCGTGCATTTTCTATAGGATTTAAATCAGGTGAAACAGCAAGCCATTCTATTACATGTATCCCATTATCTAAAAACATTTCCATGTGCTGTTTGCACTGTGAATGCATTATCTTGTTGGAATATCCAATAAGGTCTGCCGTTACGTTCCGCACAAGGGCATCGAATTGTACTCCAGGAGATCCTGGCTGTTTGTTGCTTTCATTTTGCCAGTTGCAAATTCTATGTTAATTTTACCACATTATGTGAAACCAGCTCATACCCTGAGGAATTCTTCATCGTGCCATCCTTTGTAAAATATCTCATTGTCTTTACGGAGCTCATGATGGTAGCAACTCCCACAATCCATCTGGGATGTTTACATTAATTTTTTTCACCCCCAGAGAACATAACCCTCTCCTACTGATTCCCAATGCACATGGCATTTTACCCAGTCCGATCTTTTTTGCTCACAATTCTGCATCATACGAGGATGTAATTTTTGTATCATATACACAAATCTTTGATTGCTTCTACAAGCTCTTCTTTCATCTCTTCTGCTTTGATCTCATAGCTGTGGGTCCCTAGACTCATTATTTATATAAATCGAACACCGCACAGATTATACAATTTTAATCAACTTTTTTAGCATAGTGATACCAGATCGATGTTAATGGCATGGTAGATGGTGAAACGTTCGAAAGAAAATAGATATTTCTGCCTTCGGTGGGGCCTGAACCCACGACCTTCCACTTGCCGGGCGGAGGCTCTACCATCTGAGCTACGAACGATAACATATAATCTCTTACGAACGTATATAAAGACATTTCTATTACTACACTTATTTCTATTACTTCTATCACTTCAGTAAATAAGTCTTTAAATACATTCGAACGTTTCACCATCTAATCACGCCATACCATCGGCGCTGATATCACTACGCCAATAAACGTTGATTAATCCCATACTCATCGTTCCAGTCATATCTTCCTGCTGCATAATTGTTTTGAAACTACTTTTTTCTGCCTGGAGACAGTTTTAATGGGCAAACGGAAAATTTCTCTTTTGGCCATACACATCTGTCACAGTCTTTTAAGAAATTTTAAAGTAATGCCAGAAGGTCAACCTGGTTTTCTAGCTGGAAGTTGACATTGCTGAATTACCACTATCACCTAAAGTTTCAATCTTCACCATTTATACCTTGTTTAAGGCCTATCTCACAAATAATATCATTACCTGACATTCGATGAGCTTAATGCACCGCATGGAAAGCTTCCCTATTTAGCTCCTAGCTCAAATAACTTGTATGCTGCATGTTTTGTTTGAAGAAGTGAAACCAGTTACTCCCAAGAGGAATTAAAATCGTGAAGGCTTATTTTCACGTTCATAAGGTTAAAGGTGGGTTCCTTGGAACCACATATTTCAACGAAAATTAATTTTTTTCCTATATTCGAGTAGTCACATTATGATTTTGTTGTTGAATATAAGCAATAAATATTAATTCATCACAAAATGATTTTTATGTGGTTTGTAAATTTCTTATGTATTCTCTTGAATAACCTGGTGTTTATATCATTTTGAAGCATGGCGTATGTGTTGAAAGTATTCATTGGATAGCCTAACATGGAACCAAGAATGAAACAAACAAACAAACCACTGATAAATTTTCATGCCTTATCCAGGTTTAAATCCAGACCAGTGCAACTACACTTCACATGTAACTCTCTTACCACAATACTTCCAAGGTTTTGATGGTGTAATGACAACTAAGGTCACAGTGTAACTAACGACAACTAAGGTCAAGGTGTTCAAAGACCTACAATTATCCGCAGGTTCTAAGCTTCTGTCACCTAGGAAATCAAACCTTGGAGTACGGATCAGTAGGAAACTAGACAGAATTCACTAAATACCATTTGGCTATTCAGACACAGATTATCTTGATGGCAGACAATCATGTTACCATTACGTTATCATGGTGCATAGGTCAGGTTAAGACCATAACCAGAATTTAACTTCGGGGGGAGGAGCTAAAACAATTTACAGCATGCCAAGGCTGTAGCCAAGTCCCTTCACAAAATTAGTTTTTGGGGTGAAGGAACCAGTCCCTAAAATCCTTCCCTCTGGATACGGGCATAGGTCAAGCACACATATCATGATCAGATAAAAAACTATGATCAAACCTGATTATAGAGCACACAATTACAACAAAAACCCAGTTATAATGAGGAGGAAAAATAAAACATTTGCTTGGTTACATTTAAAACACACAGGATGTAAAAAAAACAATTTATTGCCAGAAAAAACTTGTTATAGCGAGCAACGGTATAGTGAATTTTTCTTCCATTTTGTTAGAGAAAAAGAGGAAGTTTCCCACCTAAATATACCCAATATTCATTAAAAACACACACATTATATATATATATAGTTCCCACTAACATTGGAGTAAAATTTTTCTGACAATTCCAGGTTCGTGGGAATCCTGTATTTATGTACTGAAAATAATGTCATTGAGATACAAGCTGTACACAATCCTAAATTGGATTACGATAACGATGAGCAACCCACAACTAACTTATACACTAGCATTCATTACATTATGACAAAACTATGTAAAATTCTGGTACTTAAATATATGATATATATAATACAAGTAAATGATATCTGTTTTTGCTTTTCGGTTATGTTTTCTTTTAATCTTATTTTAAAGGTAATTCAGTTTTAATGAGAGCCCAGATATAATGAGGAAAAATGACTGTCCCTTCATGGTCGTTATAAACGGGTTCGACTATATTATTAAATTTTACTAAGTACGATTAGAAAGACTTGGGAATGTCATACCTGATGGTCATCCTTCAGATTAGCACTAGGAAACGTTTGCAGGAAATGGGCTTTTATTGCACTCTTGGTTTGATCATCAATGCCTTGCTGTCTCGTCAGTTTAATGATCACAGTGAATCCAAGCCCATACTGGGATTTGAGATGCTGAATGGATCCCAAGCAGCGGAACTGGCCATTCACCATAATGACTAATCTATTGCACAAGGCTTCACATTCTTCCATGCTACGAGTATGAAAAAAAAAAGGATATAATGATATAAAGGCAACATCGTACATTATGTGATAGTGCAAAAATCTATTATAATAATGCTTTATGGCACATGGAGAACCTAAGTCATACTGCACTGGGATGTACAGTTTTCAGAGGAATTAAAACCTCTGCTGAATAGGGAACTAAATTCCAGTGGGGAGGGGGGACATGGCACATATTCTGTGATGTAGAAAAAGTGGAGCTGAAGCCAAATCTTTGGATATCAAAATACATTATTTTCTAACAGTTCATCGCGCAATCTTCTTTAAAGCCACTTGATCTTCTCCACAAGTTTTGAATTGCTACACTAGCTACTACATATATTCCACAGTCCCATTAAAATGGTTGGTTGTATTTTTATGGTGCAAGGATAACAAGGGTCATTCTGCACCAAGCAAGGTGAGACCGTACATATGATTTTAATGTAGAGATAAATTAAAAACTAAAATGGCAAAATTATATCAGACATAAAATCAGACGAAACGATGTAGTAAAATCAGATGAGATTTAAAAAGCCCATATTAGATAAAAAAAATTAAAAATGATTTCATGATTAAAAGAGTCACATAAAATGTCACAAAGGGTAAAATTATTTTGGTTAAAAAATGATGAACGTTGCTGGTTAAAATTTATGCAAACTATTAAAATATGTAAAACGTTCAATTTGAGGGGGAAAAAGTAAGCTTGCTTTTAAACAAGTGCAGTGTAGAAAATAGATTTTTTTTTTTTTACAATTTATAAACCAAATGTGTAAAAAATTGCATATTTTTCAAAGCCGTTTGCAATCTCAGGCACAACTGATAGTTTAATCTCAAAAACTACCATTTTCTCTTGAGAAGCAAACCCAATACTATTAAAAAGATTGGAATTTACCATGCATAACCTTGTATTTCACAGTGTAAAGAATATGCCACTTATTGCGAGAAGTGCGGCACAGATCAAGTTTGCACAAAAGAAAGGTAGTTTTCATGAATTCGAAGCTGTACTCACCTGTGCGTGCAAAGTATGACTGCAGATTTTGTGACTTTCATGGCATACTCCAGAACGCTCCAAATCTTTCGCCGTGACACAGGATCAACTCCAGCTGTGGGTTCGTCCAATAAGATAATAGGCGGTGTGCCAATCAATGCCATTGCAAGGGACAGCTTTCTCTTGTTCCCACCACTAATGACAAAAACAATCAAAATGGATTCAGTTTGACACTTTTTTTTTCACGTTAGAACTTATTTTTGGCTAATAATAATAATTAATGAATAGAAAATTTGTTACACACTTAGACTGAACTTACACCCACAAACTCTGGGTAACCTATCCAATTCCCCGACTATTGCACTGATACACTAATGGGTTCCAGAATGATCCATAAAAAAGGTGGAGAATCGAAATTATTAATTCCTTCATACTCTTCTTTAATTGCTTAAAGGGATCCCTTTGGTGACCAAAACGAACTCGAAAAATTAGTTTTCGCACACATTTTATTTATATAATGAAAGACCAATTTAAAAACACGAGATGGAGTCAATTTTATTCTAGGTATACAAATATTCAAATGAGAGCATAAATACATTTTAATTCTTAAGCTTCTTTACCCTTACATATTGCAGACAATTCAATAATCGGATATTAGTTAATTAAAACTCCTACTTAGTCCCTTTATTATAAAATACACTCTATAATAATAATAAAAAAAAAAATCGACGCACCAAGAAGGAGTTGTCCGATTGTAATGAAATTTCGTATGCAAAGACATTTTGACCGAACATGCAAATGATTAAAATTTGGTGTCCAATGAATGAATAGCGGGAACTCCAGCGCATCGGAACTGCGCATTCAGCAGGTGTATATAAGGAGCGATTCTCAATATGTGGTCAAAATTTCTGTTGCATTTTGACTGCGGATATCTTACGTCGACTGTAACAATGCCTCGCCGAAAGATTCGTGCTCATTACGAGCATATGTCAGAGTTTGAAAGAGGTCGTGCTATCGGATTGAAAGAGGCTGGTTGGGCGAATCGAAGAATCGCTGGACATGTGGGTCGAAGCCATGCGGCGATTGGACGGTGCTGGCAAGAGTGGGTCAACAACGGCAGATGTCAGCGTCGGGATGGCAGCGGTCGACCTAGGGCCACAACAGAACGGGAAGACAGAGCAATTGTCAGAGCAGCTGTCACAGCACCGGATTCGTCGTTATCAACTATCCAATGTGTGTCCAACATGACCCTCTGCAGACAGACCGGAATTCATGTTTGTGCTGACCGTTATACCGCTTACCTCTCACGCCTTTACACCGTCAAGTCCGATTACAGTGGTGCCGGGCTCGATCAACTTGGAACTGCGCTGACTGGGGACGTATAGTCTTTAGTGACAAGTCCTGTTTCCAACTGTGTCCTGACGACAACCGCAGACGTGTCTGGAGACGTCCAGGGCAGCGTGGGGATCCTGCCCTTACTATCGCACGCCACACATACCCACAACAGGGTGTTATAGTCTGGGATGCCATCTCCTTTGATAGCCGGACCCCTTTGGTGGTCATTTCTGGCACAGCTATACGTAGACGACATTCTACGACCGGTTGTGTTACCGTTCCTTTTGCGACACCCTGGACTTACGTTTCAACAAGACAATGCCCGGCCGCACACGGCACGTGTTGCTATGAATTGTCTTCAAGCTTGCCCAACACTTCCTTGGCAAGCTAGGTCTCCTGATCTCTCTCCCATAGAGCACATTTGGGACGCTATGGGAAGGCGATTGCAACCATCCCGGAATGTTGACGATTTAGCCCGACAGTTGGAGACAATTTGGCAAGAAATTCCGCAGGACACCATCCGGGATCTTTATCAGTCTATGCCACGCCGGGTGACAGCTTGCATCCAGGCCAGAGGTGGACCAACGCCTTATTGACTTCCTCCCTTTGTAACGGTCAAACTCTGCAATAAATCATTCAATTGTTCTGAAATTTTAATGATTTCTTTTTCTATGTATGTTCTTCATATCCACCAATTTTTATCGCAATCGGACAACTCCCTGGTGCATTGATTTTTTTTTTATTATAGAGTTTATGTGGCTCATAATTTGTGATTATAATAGTACATACAGGCATGTGCAAAGTTTTTAAAAAAAGTAAGGGGTTGGTGAAAACAGTTTAATAGAGAAATAAAATTTTCTTTCTTAAAGAACAGTTAAAATATTGTTAAAAATGGGAGGGGGGGTGACCTTCCTCATGCATGTCCTTGAGTATATATATAAATTATATACTATAGAGTTGTCATGGTGTAATTCCTTACCTAAAATTTCTTTGGCCATACTATGCGACAATTTTACTTGAAAGAAAATTTATAATTGCATAAACTATGTTTATTGTGAACACCATGGCAAATTATAAGAATATGAATCACTGAAGTATCACACAAGAATTAATCATTATGAAGAATCACAGGGAATAAATCACTGTAAAGGATCATAAAGCAATGAATTAAAAAATTGCTTGTCCCATTCCAACTGCCATTTTTTGTACAGATGGGATAAGACATGAGTGTTAAAATCTCCAAATGGAATGGAAATACACTCAGGTTCTGCAGTTGCTGTTTTTGCAGCAATGTCAGCCTGTTCATTGCTAGCGATACCAACATGGATTGGAATCCAACAGAAGTTCACCAATATACTGTGCGTTATTTATATTTACAAGTCTCAAGACATCTAGTAAAGATTCTTGACCCCAAAATGGGATTTATTTAGATACAAAATTTCACAATTAATCACGGTCATTTTACTTAGACATTACCAGAAGATTACTTGTCTAAAACGGTCCTACTAATGGTTTCCAATTCATATCAAGGTCAGCCCCAGCAGATAAATATTGAACAGCCAAGCAACCCACTTTTTCCACACAAACGTGGGAAAGAAAGAATTTTCAATAAAGGCATGCTCTATTGCTTTTAAGCAAAATCAAAACAGTGAGAAAAATGTTCTGTAGTTAGAATTGTCATTAATGATAAAAAAATAAAAGCAAAGTATGGCATATACCACCGTGTAATTTCACTGTGTACCACTGGCAGGGTTAGGAATATAAGAGAATAAAAAGGTTTTATACATTTACTACGTATCAAAATATACAAAAACCAGAAAAAACATAAATAGTATTAAAAAGGTATAAAACTATAATAGCCATCTACAGAGTTTTACTTAGTTTAAAGCTTTCTTACGATGACTAAACTTTTCAAAATTCAGAAATCCAAAAATTATTTTGTTTATTGATTTTTTTTTTTGTTGCAAAAACTGTATAGGGGATTGATTGAAGTGGTGGAGTATGAACAAGCATGGAGGCAATAAAAATGCAAGATGACTTACCAATAAAATCTAACCTATAAAAATCAACTTACCTATAAAATTTGCATGGTTTATCAGCATTTTCCTCAAGATCAACTCTGGTGATTAAATTGTTCACACAACTCTTGATGTCTTTGTATGCGATTCCTCTCAAGCTAGCAAAAAGTTGTAAAATCTCTCTTGCCGTTAAACGATCGATCAGGGCATCATATTGTGGGCAATAACCAATAAAAGACTGAAACTGAAATCAAATAATGACTTAGGTTATTATAAAGTAGAAAACAAAACCCACTCACTCTATTTCTATTAAGAGTCAAACCATCTATTTGCATGTTATGGCACAAGGACAGCTAAAGATACGTTGCAGTCTACAGTTTTACAAAGAATACAGACCTCTGTTGCCTAGGAAACCAAGTCCCGGACTACGGTGAGCAGGAAAAATGGCATAGCTTCAACGGCATCATTGGAGTTCAAACTGGGTTAACAGTACGATAGACGAATGTGTTACCACTATAGGACCATCAGAGACCGACTAGTCCACATGGCACCCTGTGCAAAGCCAAAATTGGTCCCTCCTTCCAATCCAAATATTTTTGGAATAATTTCTTCTGGCATGGTTGTTTTTGAATTTAGGGAGTTTCACAATATGCCTATCGAATCTTCATATTATTAAAAAGACAGAAAGCCAGTTAAAATATCCCAACACATCTTATTCAATGGTTGCACCGTTAGTATGGGGAAGATGCCTAAATGGTACTTGCCAAACTTTCTGGACAAGGGTTTAAAAAAATGTTCCAGAAAATTTATCTACAACGTTCACTCTATAATTAGCCTGAATTTATTCTTATAGGTTGTTGGAAAATGCGTGGAAGTAAACATAATTATTGCATTCTTAGTACTTATAAAACATCAATTTAATGAGTGATTAGATTGGATTTGCATGCGTGTGTATGTTGGGATCATTAGGTCATTTGGTGCTCCATGCCACAGAACTGCCCTAAACCTTGTCTCTGGTCATTGCTCTCACTGCCATAAATCCGTCTCTAGCCATCATAAAGTTAGGAATCTGACCAAGTGGGGAGGGAAGAGAAACAGCCATGATGTCTGGTCAAATGTTGTTTGGAACTTCCCTGATTTTCCTCGGTTTTCCAGACTAAACTATAATCAGTTTGCAGTTGCTAATTACAATAAACAACAACATACTAAAATTTATATAACCAAACCAGTTTCAAGACCATAAAAATCTACCAACACAAACCCCAAAGCCATTTATAACTCAATTACAGTGAATTTACAAATACAAAAAATGTATTAAAAATGCATTTCTTTACACTAAAAACTTGCATTAAGTAAATATTTAAAACAATGCTTTTATTCGGTCCTTTTTTTTTAGTTCATTATGAGATTGAGTTTAACTACATAAACGCAAAGCTGATGCTTCATCTTTTATTCCATTTAAAAAGTATGGATGAGGGGCATTCAATAAAGATTTCCCCTGACCTACTTCCTGTGGAATAAGACAAACTCAACTTGGCATAGTTATTAGCCCTTCTCTGCACAGCTATTACCAAGAGCCACACACTTCTTCCATTGCTTCATGTAGCTGTTGAGACCCCATTTGTAGAAGTCGGTAGATTACGTCAGAAGTAATGACTTGACCTCAGATATCATAGTCTAGGAAATGCTTTCCCCTTCAAAAATAACTTTATGGTTGGAAAGAGATGGAAGTCCGATGGTGCAAGGTGGGGAGAATAAGGGGGTGAGGAAGGATTTCACAGCCACAGGACCATGCTTTCTTCAAGGCAACGTGCGAGTTGAGGGCAAAGGTTGTCATCCTGCAAGAGGTGCATGACTTTGGTCAGCATATCATGCCTCTCAATTTTAATGATCCTTGGCAATTTCTAAAGCAGTGACACATGGTATCTCCCAGTAATTGTGGTACCTTTTTCTGGATAATCCATTATCACTACTTCACGCTGGTACCAAAAGACCGTGAGCAGGACCTTGCCCGCTGACGGTTGGACATGTGCTTTTATGGAGGTGGTGAGTCAGAGTACTTATATTGTTTGGACTGGGATTTAGTCTCTAGGTCATAATGGTAGACCCATGTTTCATCCTGCATAATTAGTCTGTTGAAAAAGTCATCCTGGTTTCCTTGACACATGACCAAAAAATCCCGTGAGCATGCAACTCATTCTTGCTTTTGAAAAGGTGTCAACAACTGCGGAATCCGCCATGAGAACACTTTCTCATGACCAAATGGTCGTGAATTACATTTGTCACAGACCCCATACTGATCTTGGTATGTGTGGCTAGGTTGGTGAATGGCTATGAGGCAATTCTTCAAAATGGTGGCTTAACTTGCTGGATGGTGTCTCCATCAATGGCAGATTGTGGCCGCCCTGGAATGGGAGCCATTTCCACTGAAGTCCGACCGCACTGACGATGACAGTGCTCGACTACATCATATGATGGGCCATCCTCCCCATCAGTCCCTTTTATCTCATCAAATGCCTCCCTTGGTGTTGCCTTTCAAATACAAGAACACGATGACCGCTTTGCATTCAACTCGTTCCATGATCATATGTTACTACATGTTAACACCTGTAGAAAAGAAACTGTTAGTACTTCAGAACTGCAAATTATCATGTTACCTATGGAGATATGTATAATGATGCATGCTCAATTTCAACCTCCTACAAAAATCGGAAATGGGTTAGGGGAAATAAATCTTCGTTGAATGCCCCTCGTAAAAGGGAAAGGAGACTGGTGTGGTAAAAATCCCTGATTGATTATATAATTTAGTAAAAAACACTTTTTCCCTTTCAAGTATTAGTTACATGATGAGCAAAAATTCTCTTCTGATAAATATATGGGCTCAACTATTCATATGAATTATATTAGTTTTGGTGCAAAAAGTATAGTTAGGGAAAATTATTCTAATAAGTTATGTGCTATAACGATGAATTTCAAATCTCCTTGATTTAGACCATTCTACTCGATTTTCTGACTTTTCATATTGGTAGATATCCCAAAGAGCGCACATTGGTTTATTTGCATGGATTTGTTTAGTCTTGCATGAAATGATTGATGGTCATTTGGGACATAATTGACATCTTACCAAGGTATTTCTTAGAATCATACATTATCTTTCCTTCTCCTCAAAAGTCAAATTGGAGACTACATGGCAGAAAAAGGCAGACCTTGTCATACTTCATCAATATAAAATTTAAAACAAAAAACACGCTTTCAATTGAAGAAAACCTATTCAAAATTATTACCTTTTTCAAGCTTGTTTGGATGGAGGCATCTTGAATGTAAGCATTTCCTTTCATTGGAAAAATATCGCCAGTCAGCATTTTGAAAGTTGATGATTTTCCAGCACCATTGACACCCAACAAACCAAAGCATTCTTCCTTCTGTACACCAAAGGTCAAACCATCAACTGCACAGAATCCTTTATACCACTTGGTTAGATCTTTCACAATGAGAGCTTCACGTGCATCGATACTGGGAACAGAGTTTCGAATCCGGTCACTCTCATGGCAAACATCAGCATCGATTTCTGCAGCTGCCATTCCTCCTGCAGTTTGGGCGGCGACACCAGTCTTTTTCCATGGTAATTTGGAGATTAAGATAGTCCAAACTTTCCCCATGATCCCCGTTTCGCAAAAGAAAAGCAAGCCAAAAAAAATTATGCCATCCAACCACAAGAAAAACATTTCCCGTCCACAGCCTCTTGTATCCCAGGTTATCGGGTAGGTCTTGTTAAAGCAGTTATTACCACAAGTATCTGCAAAAAAAAGATACACTTAAAAAAATCGACAATTTCACTATGCGTAAGCTAACAACGATGCAAAATACAGTAGAACCTCCATATAATGAAATCGACGGTTCCATAAAAAAAAATTCGTTATATAGGAAATTCGCTATGTGGAAACGATGTATTCATGAACCAGGGTATTACAATATGATACCACAATTAAAATCCCGTTTTTCAGTAAACGACTGTTTCTCATAAATAACATTCAACCATTTAAAAATAGATGTTTTTAAGTGTGAAATATACATGCATATAAAAAAAAAAAATTCTTACCTTAAAATGAAAACGTATTTAATGCTTCTTTCATACACATTCATGCTTTTGTAGAAAAATTTCTAACATCCTGCTGCACAACAAATGGCGGTGTTGATTCATCATAAAAGTGTTAGCACCCCTGTGGGAAATTTGCAAGGTCTGGATTTCTGGTAATCAAATGAAGGTCACCACAGAATTTCAACAAATGAGGGTAGCTTGACCATTTTTGATTTCTTTCATACTTTGTATGCTGAAACATACATGCAAGACAAGTCAAAAGCTAATTGTAAATTTTTAATTTTTTGGCAACATGCATCGGAAAAATAAGATTTCGTGCAATTGTGCGAAAATCAAGTACTTACAAAATCGCATGTATTTTATTAACTAATAAAGATAAATCAAATATTCAAAAAGATTTAAAATCTACGTAGTTTGTTTACTTACATCACGTAAGTTTTACAGCTTTAGATTATTTTTTAAAAAATTCCGAGTAATGTGATAATGACCGAAATATCGCTGAAATCGTCATTTTTTTAAAACAACTTCCTCATGAAGGAGAACATATATTAATGTTGCATTTTTCTTATATTAGTACTCTGTCTCAGGGTGTTACCCCAAAAAAATGGAGTTATTTCCATCAATTTTTAACATACAAGAGTTTGAAAACTTGAAAATTTAAAAAAAACTGGCCTTTTCAGGGACTCACAACTCAAAAAGGGAAACAATTATCTGTTTTAAATTTGACAAAGAAGCACCTCTCTGCATGCTGTTTATAACCTGAAAATTTCATTCTGTTATTCAAACTAGTCTATGAGACACAGCCACC
>QLNU02014176.1:164103690-164122196 GCA_006491805.2 Dysdera silvatica
GGACCACTAAAAGACTAGTATCAAAAGCAGGCCTTCAAAGAATTATCATCTAGGGCCATATTCAAGAACATCAGTTGTTATTTATATAGTGCCGACAACGAACAATAATCAAGACGACATGATAATAGCGCCGATATGGTATTAGAGAGGCTGAAGAGGTCAAATATTTCATGCTTGGTAGCTGTACGTCCAGTCCCAATCGACCCAGAAATATTTATTTTCTTCAAACGTCGCCTAATTACGTCATAACATCGGCGCTGCTGGCATCACTACGCCAATAATAAATGCCAGATTAATACTGTTGTTTTACGGACCATGAGGTTTGATTTATATAAATACATATACTGCAACGGGCATTTCGATTTTGTAAGTATTTGTTTTTCGCAAAACCGCACGAAATCTTGTTTTTCCGATGCCTGTTGCCAAAATAAAAAAAAAAAATTTCAATTGGTTTTTGATTTTCTTTGCATATATGTTTCAGCATACAAAGTATGAATGAAATTAAAAATGGTCGAGCAACCGAAAAAAAAAAATTTCGAAATTCTGTGGAATGACCCATGAGCAAAAAAGCTATATACTACTATTCAAACAATATGGTGTATTCAAGGACAATTGGGGCCTGTTCATAGCCTAGCAGTTTCGCACTGTATGGGGCAACCAGACACAGGTGTTTGTGCTTAGGAAAACTCTTTATTAGGGAGTTTAAAGTTCCTTAGATGTGCCTTATTCTGTTCGTTTGCCAATTACCTTAAAACCATATTGTGTTCTCATGGTATGAGGGAACCCGATGTCGCTAACGTGACCACTCGACTTTCTGTTTTGGTAGTTAAATATTTTGTTATATAGAAACACTTTCATATGTAATGAAAATGGAGATTTATCAAAACTTCGCTATATAGAAAAGTTCGTTATATGGAGGTTCTACTATATGTGTGCTTTATGACACAAGGATAACAAAGATCATGCTGCATTGGGACCTAAAGTTTTCCCAAGGAATGGATCCCTTGGTTGTCTTACGAACCAATCTCTGAATTACAATGGACAGGAAACAGCACACATCTACAGTAGTGTTTCTCAACTTTAACAAGCCCACGGCTCTGTAAATTCTATTTTATAAATCAAGGATCTGGTTCCAACAAATTTACTTGTAAATACCTTTTCATTTTTCTAAAATTCCTACATTAAACTATCATAAGTATCAATAACTAATTATAGTATAATTATAGAAAGTATTAGTACACTCCCTATTAATAAAAACTTTGCTGATAGGTCACTGGCACATGAGACACGTTATTTCGTTCAGTTTTAAGAGCAAAAGATGCACAACTCATCATTGTGATCAGCTTGAAGGCACTTTTTATGACCATTCACAATGAGCAGTATACTCTTTCTCGAATGCTGACAGATTTTGATGACTGAAACTTTTCAATCTTTCATGAATACATATATTTAAAAATACAAGACTTCGTTACTGACAGTTGCTGCACAGACGTATTTAGTCGTTCTAGGACAGATTCCCAACGCATTTGTGACTACTGTTCTCCTCAGAATACTTCCACGATAAAAGAAAATGCAGTCATAAAAATGCTCAGAAAACTAAAATCACAAATTCAAGGAAAATCGCTTGTGGCCCGGTATAACTGATGCCAGGGCCAGGTGGCCGAGAAACACTACTCTAGAGCAGGTCACTAACCTTTCGGACCACTAAATTCATAATTTTAAATCCCGCAGACCACATTTCGTGAATTTAGTGCAATATAAAAGCAAAAATTGTCATTCAGAATATGAGAATTTCTTAGAATATTATTTTTGTTTTATTATTAATAAATCATTAAAATGCACATAATGTCCAGATTTTTCTGCGGACCACCGGTTGGCGACCACTGCTCTGGAGTACATTCAAGTTGAACCCAAGTTAAAAGTATGACAGGTGAATGTACTACTATTATGTAACTATGGGGCTCCACATGGTAAAAATAAATGTACTACTTCAATGCCAATGTATGGCACTCGCATAGTTTTTTTCCAAACAAAAAACATTTCCTTCTGAACTTGCAAATTTAATACTTCTGAGGACATCTTATTCATGCACATAAATGCATGTAGCTTGACTAACACAATGACTTTATTACAACATTTATTACTACCAACGGAAATCCCTATAGGTGTCCTCTGTGTCTCCGAGACATGGTTTTATCTCGATTTTATTAGAGTTTTATGAAATGATTGCTGAAAGCCGAACTAATTCTCGCAGCGGTGGGGTGGCAATGTTCATTCACGAGCTGTTATCATTTACGTCGGTCCCACAATGGTGTGGTATCTATCCAGAAATTGAACTTGTGACCATTCTTACCCATGGAGCATTTGTGGTAACAATTTATAGACCACTGGGTAGTAATATTCATTTTTTTTTTTTTGCGTATTTACATCTTTTGGATTTTTTTCAAAGCACAGGGAATAAATTTTTCCTTTTAGGTAATTTCAATATTAACATTAATTTGCAGAGTGGTGATACTAACACTTTCGTGAATATTATTTCGTCTTATGGTTGCCAATACACAATAAGTTAACCGACTCGAATAGTGCTTAACTCACAACCTTGGACTTGTGCAGCATCACCAATGCAAATTATCTGAAAACAGGAATGATTATCACATTAGCGATCATCTACCCATTTTTATTTTTTTCGATTTCCAAAAATTGCATACCCCTTATCATAAGAAAACATTTTTTATCAAAGATTTTACACTTTTCACAACATAACTTAATTTCATTTGAATCAGCTCTCACTGATATTTATTGGTCTTACATTTTAAGTGTTGATGATGTAAATGACGCTTACGGTCATTTTTCTTCTATTTTCAAGTCTCTTTATTTGACTCATTTTCCTGATATACAGATTGTGAAGAGTAAGCACCTAAGGAAACCATGGATTACCAAATTTCTATTGAGAGAGACCAATATTAAAAATAAACTCTTCTCTAATTTTGTCAAATCTAAACTACCTGAACATCTATCATTTTGTACTTTTCGCAATAAATTTAATAAAAAAATTAAAACTTGCTAAAAGACATTATTTAAATCAATTTTTTAAAATTCTAATCAAAAGAAAATTTGTGTCAAAATTAAAGAACTTCTGGGACGTAGACAAAAAACTTCTGATCCTATTGACTCCTCGCACACTACTAGTGGGATACTTTCTGATAATAAACAAATAGCTGATGCTTTTAATAATTATTTTATTAACTTTCCTCAATCACATGTTGGCCAATTAATAAGTTCATATGATTAAAACCTCAATAACTCATTGTTTTTATGTGACATTGGTGAACTTGCACTCTTATCTGCTATTCGGAGTTTGGACCAGAATAGGGGACATGGACATGATCAGATACACACAACTGTTATTAAATTTGTTGCAGATACTGTCAAAGTGCCTTTATTACACATTTACAACTTAATATTTTCTACTGGTTTTATTCCTCTGGAGTTTAAGATTGCTTCTGTCATTCTGATTTTTAAAAAAGTTTCAAAATCAGATATTTCGAATGGCAGGCTTATTTCTATTCTCACTATCTTTAATAAAATATTTGGAAAACTTCTTTATGCAAGAATCTACAATTTTTTCAATCACATACCATTATCAACAAAAATCAATTTGGATTTTCCAGAAATAAATCAACTGAGCAAGCTCTCCTGTCAGTAACTAGTTATATCTATTCTTCCATTGATACAAGACAATCCACAGTTAGGGTATTTTTTGATGTCCAGAGCCTTTGATATCATAAGTCAAAATAGATTATCTCATAAGCTCTATTTGGCTGGAATTTGTGGTATTGCAAATGACCTCTTGCGGAACTAGTTGATTGATCGCCAGCAGTTCATGGGCATCAGTGGCGACAACCTCTTCATTTAAAACTATTTTATGTGGTGTTCCCCAGGGTTAAATTCATGGACCTCTTTTGTTCATTTTCTATATTAATGATATCTTTTTTTTACCCACTTGTCTTAAGATGATTTCTTTTGCCAATAACACCAATGTTTTCTTAAAGGATACTGACATTAATAATTTAATTCACACAGTTCATGAGGACATTGAATTGAACATCTTATTTTTTCAAATGGAATTATCTTACCCTTAATGCCAAAAAAACTAAATGCTTTCTTTTCTCGCTTAAACATAACATTAACTTTGATCAGCTTCACATTAATATCAATAATGATCAAATATCCTTTTTCACAGAAACTAAATTTCTAGATGTAATATTACAATCAAATCTTAAAAGGAATTCCTACATTCAAGCTTTATGCAGTAAAATTAGTAGAAACCTTGGTGTCATTCGTAAAGTTAGTTTTTATCTTCCAACTTACATACTAATCAACTTACATTACTCATTTTTATTTTTGCATATTTATTATTGCCTTCTTACTTGGGGAAACACAACTAAATCCAATCTGCACCGTATTTCTGTAATTCAAAATAAATTTCTTAGACTTCTTAATACTGGAATCGATAGAACTTCAGAGACTGTTCGCCAACATAATATTTCAACAACAGATAACCTCCTTAAACATAAAATTTCAATTTTATGTTTGGATTTGTTAAGCATGGAAACAATATGGATACCTCTCTACCATGTCTGCCGAAGCACAGATACGACACCAGAATGGATACTACTTTTAGACCAGATTTTGTGTGAACAAATTTTGGCTTATCATGCATCGGATCTCTGGGTCCTTGAGTGTGGAATATCTCTTCTGAATAAGATAACAATTCAGCTCACTTCCATCATTCAAAACACGTTTACTTGATTTGCTGAACAATTCTTCAGTTTGTATTCTTATCATATTTTACTTATTTGCTTAATCTCTGATTGTACATAGTTTACTGTTGTTCTGTGTCGATGGTGGAGAACCTGGGCAGTGTGAACTGTGTCAGATATTAAAGTCTTTACCCATTGCTGCCCAGGCAAAATTTTCATATTATCATATCATTGTTTAGTTATAGATGTTTTATGTACAATTTTGCCCAAAATAAAGAAATTTAGAATTTGCTTGTGCTTTATGGCACAAAGACAGCTGAGGTCATACAACACTGAGACCTACAGTTCTGTGAGGAATCTGAACCTCTGTTTGCCTAGGGAACCAAACCCCAGACTGCAGTGGGCAGAATAAATACAGGTTCTGTGGTACTACTGGAAACAAACCTAGGTTAACGGCACAATAGATGAAAATGTTACCACTAAACTACTATACGGCACCTACATAAAGCAACATTTACCATTGACCAATTACAAAGAAAGCACAAAGTTACCTTTACAACACTGAGCGAATTGGCTTCCTATTCCTTGTGACTGTAAGTTACAATGGATGTCCAAAGCATTCGTCGGAATGCTTTCGCAATATGAATTGGCATATGAAATCGCTATCAGATTCGCCATTCCCCATGTAACTGTGAAACTAGGCAGAAATCTCAAAAAATACAAAGCGGTTTGAAATTTGTTTTCATCACCCACTTTGTACGTTTCTATTATGGATATGCTCACCGACAGAATAAGACCTAAAAAAGCAATTTCAAATACTTTCAATATGAAATACAGCAGCGGTTCTTCAACTGGGGTCTGTGGACCCCTGGGGGTCTGCGGGACTATATCACAAGGTTCACGAGATCCTCTCAGTATTCCACGAAGATTCAACAAAAATACTAAGAAAAGAGCATTTGCTCTTTAATGCTAAGAATAAATTATGAGGGGACGAAAAATTCCTTCCTTAAATAGTGAAAATTAGTGATAAAACACTAGAAATAAATATGTATGATGCAAATTTGGGGCGTTAAACTTTGAGTTAATTCTTGGGGGTCCGCGAGGGCAAGTAATCTCTAAGGGGTTCCACAGTCTAGGAAAGTTAAAGAACCGCTGAAATACAGTATAGCAGTAATTGTGTTGACAGTACTTATAGCCATCTGCAGCTCAACCCAGCAAGCATAATGGTACCAAAATTGGTAGGTAGACTATTAAAGACGTGGGCAGAAAGATTCCATAGATAAAAAAAAAGGCAAGTTCCAAAAGTCATTTATAGGTGAAATGTGATTCTTTTAGTTTATGTAGCTGAGAATTTACACTAAATGCAGATAAAAGCCTTTGATGAAAAATCTCCACTACGTGGGCTACACAGTAACTTTGATTATAAAAGGATGGAAAGACTTCAGAAAGATATTCCAATTACCAGTTCTGTTCAGCAAACATCACTACGCCAATAAACGTTGATTGATTGACATTGTTGTTTGATTTAATCTGCGTAGTGTTCGATTTATATAAAATGGATTTCCCTACTTGTTCAACTTTTTTTTTTTTAACCGTCCGTTTTTTGTTTTTTTGGCAGTTCGTTGGCTTTTTTTTTAAAATAAAAAGCAGAAATACCCATCACAGGGTATATTCGCAGAATTTATTTTTTTTAAATTTATTTCTGACTTCAAAAAATGACATCAAGGTGTCTAGCCAAATTCAGTTTCAAACTTCCCTGACTGTTCCACGTTTCCCCAGCCAGTAACAAGAAATTTCCAGGTGCAGTGTTTTCGCAAACTTAAATACATAGAACATTTTTTATCCAATAAAGTTGCTGAACTACAACAAATAAAGACAAATTTAAATAATCATTTTCTTTTTTTTTTTTAGACTTTTTAAATTTGAGTCATAATCATAATGTTCTCTATATACTCTACATATTTTAACATTTTATGCTTCATTTTAAAGGTTCAGCCATCATTAGAAGCCATATAAAAAAAAAAAGAAAAAAACCGTATGAACTTAAAAAATCATAAAATACTGTTGTAATTAGTTGTTTGTTTGGTTTTACGGCTCAAAGACTACAGTGGTCATGCTGCGCCGGGACCTACTGTTTTCCGAGGAATCCGAACCTCTTAAGGCCTAGGGAACCAAACCCCGGACTACAGTGAGCAGTGCGATCTTTATGAGATCTCTGAGTAAGCGTTCTTTTTGCACTGCTGGGAGTCGAACCCGGATTAGCCGCGCAATAGGAGAACGCGTTACCACACTGCGCCACCGCAGGGCCTGTAATTAGTTGAGTAAGGATAAATTAATAAGACAGTGTCTAGCTAACTTCATTTTCAAATTTGCCTGATTTTTCCAGACCAAATCATCATACATGTCCAGCTAATTTTAATAAACAATACATTGCAATGCATTAAAATATGCATAACTGAAATAAGTTTCAAGGCCATAAAACCCATTGACGCAAGCCCCAAAGCTGTTTTTAACAGCCAAGGCAATCATTTTGATGGTTTTTCATATTCTCACTGTAATTTTTCATAGAACCAATTCCATAAAAGGTTTTGAACTTTTATGACTTTTCCATGTAAAACCTTGCACATTAGCCAAACCCCAAAACTAAAATCAAAATAATTTGCAATCAGTGGTATTTATAAATGCATAATTAAAAGTAAATAAGTAATAATTATTAATAAAACTGGGAAGATTACCTGCAACAATGGTGAATGATAACACCAGGGAAAATCCTGTAGCTGGCTTCTTTATCCCACAAGACAGAAGGTAGCAAATTGGAAGTGTGCTCCATCCAAAAAGTAAAAGCAAAAAAATGACGCCACCTGTAAAAACAAGTTAAGGCAGGGTTGAAACTTTTTACCCCTGCACCCCCTCCTTTACACCTACATGAGTAAGTCCATGAGGGGAGGGGATGTCATCCTCTCTTCCTCATCGTGACCAGACCTCATGGGTGACCTGAGAGGGTCAGAGGGACGTTAATGGAATGATTTGACACACAAATTAAATTAATAATTGATAATAAATTAATAATAATTAAACATCTGCACAATTCTGACAAGGTACCATTATATACTGACTGGTATGTTACATGTCCTAGCTGACACAAATTTCCAGTCTTAAGCACTTTTTCTGTGAATTCACTTCTCCAAATCAAAATGTCCCCTAAGTGTGGCTAGGTGTTAGAAGATTTATTTGCTGCTCACTAAATAGTTAAATCAAGGCATTTGGTTCCTATGGGGAGGGGGTGAAGGGTGTGTAAATCACTCCACAAGAGAAAATTGTAAAATCATAACAGTCGGCGGCATATGCCTTGATTAATAGTGTAGTTTTTTTGTACCTTTACACATAGGCAAAGAAAGTTGGTAAGGGAGTGGGTGGGGTTATAGGCTCAACAAGGAGGGGGTTACAGAGCTGCAACTCGTACATTCCTATGTTAAATATACAAAATTTCATTGTAATGTGGGGGGGAGGGGGGTTGCAACTCCCCAAACACCCTGGCTACGCCTATGCCTTTAAACTGAAAATTAAATTTCTGGATGATTAACCAATATTTTGCTTATCTGAAATCTGGTCTGCCCCCCCCACCTCCTTTTCATACTGATTTATTCAGTTTTAGGTTTCTCTTCAAGCTATCGTAAATAATGGCCCTTTAGGTTCAACTGTTCATAAGGGTTTCAACTCACCATAGAGAAAAAAATCATTCCCCCGATTTTTCCATGTTTTTCCCTGACTTTTTGGACAAAATTTCCCAATTTACCACAGACGAAACTTTGAACTGAATTTCGCTTTCGAGGAAAATAATCTAGCTCGAAATTTAGCTATTCAGACCAGATTAGGAAGGATTTCCCTGACTATCAGGTTTTACCAAAAAATATCTTCTCCTGACTTTTAGGGAATATTTCAAATTCCCTGACAATTCTAGGTTCTACAGGAATCCTGATTTATAGGGGGGGGGGGGTTCTGTGGCAAGGTATGTAGTAAGAAAAGGGTTCTACACGATAAAAAAATTGAGAACCACTGCATAGAAGGCGGTACTCAGTCACAACGTTGCAGTTTCCCTATCCCTGGTTTAGATTAGTTGTATTTTTACAGAACAAGGACAGCAAGAGTCATTCTGCACCAACCAAGATGAGACTTTACATAAGGTCGTAAGGTCATCCTTGGTTTAACACAACCTCTCAACCGCACATATTTATAATAGAATCAAGCTCAACAAGCTTCAAAAGCTGTGGTAGCCATAATCAAAGCCCCAGCTTTGATTATAGCTACCACATTTTTTTTTTGTTAACTCTTAATTAGCAATGTATGATTGCGAGATAATTTTGTGTCAATAGTCTCTATTAATTTAACGTCTCGAAACCTCTCGATGTATTGTGTCACCATGCATGTGGAACTGGTTCTCGTTTATTATTATAAGCTCAACAGAAAAAAAAATTTAAACTAAGGGCTTTTTAAAAATGAAGATTACGGCATTTTAATGAAAACAAAAACAATTATGAAAACAAAGTTTTTTACATGAACATGAATGCACAGATTCGAGTCAATTCATGGTTGCTTCAGGAATCTAGTCACATGTGCTTATTTGAAGTTGACTATGTACCGATTGTGATTCTTCCAATCATAAAAACACCTTGTAATCGCATATTACTTATCCCAATATAACTAACTAGCTGGCAGTCGTGGCTCGGTTAGGTGGAATCTGTCGACCCATAATCAAAAATCTCACTTTTTAATGATGACCCGAATCCTTTCCAATGTAAAAAGTATCTTGTGGCCACACTTTGTAAGTATGCAACGACCTTATAAAATTAATAGTTAATTGGATTTAGCACAAGACTTCATATTCGACAATAGATTATAAACACATGCATAAAAATTTTTGACTATCACCTCTATTTACATATGATAGTTGGCCAGTGTTTGTTACAAAACAAAATTATAATTGTATCCATCAGCCACGCTTTTGCGTATAAATACCATGCAGTGTGCTATATCATGCATTTCTTATAACAAAAACGATTTAAATGTTTTTATAAATAACTTTAAAAATAAATGCTGCTTAAAACTGATTTTGAACAATTCAATGCGATGTTGCATACCATAATTTATACCATTTTCTATGATTCCCATATAAAATTCACTAGGAGGTAGTAATTTTTTTTTATTACATGCAACGTATTCAAAAATAAGGTTTCTGTGTATTTACAAAAAATAAATACCAGTATAAATAAAATAAATTCAGATTATTTGGATTTTGTTAAATTGTGATTCTACTATACAGGACCTGTAAAATCTAAATCATGGTTCTATATGCAAATGCTCTAACCCTTTTGTCTGGTTGTTAGAAAAAATAGCTAGAATTAACTATCCATTCATTAAACTGATAACAACGTCACATGCTAGGAAGCAAGCAGAAGTGATTCAGCAATGTTCACATATATGTGTATATGTGCATTGTGGTTGGACGCCCGACTTGCAGCGACTACCACAGAACATCTTGATTGTTGAGTCAATCAATGACTATTGCAAACTTGAGTTGATTGCAAGAACATTTCGTAATCTCATACCAGCACTCAGAATCACAATACAAACATTCTTAAGGACTTGGATTTAAACTTGCGTTTGGGAAATGCAAATCCATACTTTAAACAATTAAGGTGGTAATACAAGGTTGGTGCATATATTATGGTAGAAATGACAGATGAAATTATACTGCACAAGGAACTATGGTTTTCTGAAGAATCCAAACCATGGCTGGCAAAGAAATCAAACCCTGGATTACGGTGAGCAGAAAAATGTCATGCATTCTATGATACTGTAGCGGTGCTGAAGTTACTGTGTATTTGCTGTGTGACGTTGTGCTAAGTATTGTCACGTCATGCGAAAATATCCATACAACGTCTTTGTCTTATCAGGGTTATATAAGTTGAAATTTTTTTTAATTTCTAGATCTCTCTCTCTCTCTGCTCGCCGAATATAACGTTAAGCGTTACCATGCATCAGAAGTGAATTTATTCATCGATTCGTACGGCAATGCTGTTGTTGTACCTCTACGTATCTTACTGTGGAAACCTGTGTAAAGGATTGTGGGAACAATTTTGTATTCGGATGCATAGCATAGCCTAACTTTATTTTGCGTAATACAAAAGACCTAGTCATTTACTAACATTATTTATGTTACGAGTTAATAAACCAGTTGAATGTTGCTATGCCTCAAGAGAATTTTAGAAGTTGCACATCTATGCTAATAACGAACTGGAATACTTATAGAAGTATATAATCTTGTCATACGCAAAAACCTTCTTTGGAGTTAAAGTTAATATGAAGAAAATGACAGTGTAGTAATTCTCCACCCTATGCAAGGGGACAGCAGCATAACTGTTGCGCTATGGTATCAGAGTTAATGGCGCAACAGAGGAATTCGTTACCATTTCACTACTGTACAGCTCAGTACTACAAAGGGAACAAAGATAAACAAGAATGTAATTATACGAATATCGAGGTATTATTATTTATTTATTTTTTGGAAATGGGGATGTTCTTGAAGTGCAGGTATGTTTGTATCATACGATGCTAGGGTAACTAAAGTCATACTGTGCCAGTTCCACTAGAATCAAAACTAGGTTAATGGCGGGACAGATGAATGTGATGCTACTACGCCACCACAGAACTATGAAATGCAGATCCTGATTTTTAAATACGTGTAGACAAATGGAAGGATTAAGCCATGTAGAGCAGCGGTCGACAACTGGTAGTCCGCAAGAAAATTCTGGGAGGTCAGCAGAAAAATCTGAACATTATTTGCATTTTTAATGTTTTATTAAAAATAAAACAAAAGTAATATTCTAAAAGATTCTCATATTTTTGAATGACAATTTGTCTTTATCAAATTGTACTAAACTCATAAAATGTGGTCTGTGGGATTTAAAATTATGAATTTAGCGGTCCGTGAGGTCGGCAACCACTGGTATAAAGAATTATTTTTGGCTACATTTATGAAGAAATTAAGATGTTTGGCAGGCAATGAACAGGGCCCAAAAAATCCGGTTGCCCAATCACCACTGACAACCAGATTTTTACAGCTGATGAATAGGGAATCATCTTTTCCTACTAGGATTTCTCATTAAAGTGGTACCACTTTTGCCTGGCGAGCACCGTTTGCCAGGATTTGCCAACTCTTGTCAATGAATATAAAGCTCATTCTGCAGAAATAGTCTAATGACATAATGTCATATTATACATATTAAAAGGCATATAGTTGTATATCATACACCCAAATGCTTTTTACAAAAACGTATCATGATCGCTTTTTGCTGCATTAATCGTTCACGTTCCATTCCAAACAGTGTGGATCATCATCAAAAGAGAAAAAGATGGGTTACCCATCTTTCTCTTTATTCCATGAACACGTCTTTCAATCTTTTTTCTTTTTTGATGGCGTTAGAGAGTCCAGAATAAGAATACGACAGGATATAAAATATATAAAAAGCTTTTCCAAATGTGCTTCAAGGGAAGATCGTTTTCGTTTTGTTTGACAGAACAAGGATAGCTAGGGTCACGGTGCACCAGGACTGCAACAGTTTTCCGAGGAATCGTAATTTCTTTTGCCCAGGGAACCAAACCTCAAATTACGGTGGATCAAAAAAATGGCAAGCATCTTAAGGTATCATTGAAGTTGAACCAAGGTTAATAGTACGATAAGTCAACCTGTTACTACTACACCACCATAGGATATAAAGGATCGTATCACCACTACATTAACGTATTACGACTCATAGATATGATACGTTTTAGGCAGGAATTTCATGTGATGTCAAAATTACTTTGAATATTTCTCCATCGTCAAAAAAAACCCAAAACAAAACAACAACATGGGATGGGGGGCTAGATGTGATTATGAGTATGATGACCAACCTTGATATGACCCATTTTTATTTAACAAATGTTTTATGAAAAAATTATGACAGTTTTTAGTCGCTGAGGACAAAATTATATTACCTATTGCTTCAGGATGCGGGAAAAACATGAAACCAGCAAATATTCCAAAAGGCACAATCAACAAAAGGCTGATGGCGGTGTGTAAGAACATGTCCCAAGCGAACATGGACAGCCAATACGTAAATGTAGAAATTCCTGACATTAATTGTAATAGTTTTGCTTTTGATGCACATTCCTGGATGGGTACTAGCACGTAGCATGCTGAATAAAATGCCACAATCAAAGGCACGAATACACTTCCAAGCATGAGAACAATTTCAGTTACACTTCTGGGATTCATGGAGGTTACACTGGAAGATGGTAGTGGTGAGTTGGTTAACGTTATCGATGAGGAATCATCACCTGTGAAGAACCGCAGGAGTGCCACATGCATTCTGTTCAACGCCATCGGTAAAATATGGAATGGTTCACCATTATACCAAGCGGTGACTTGTAAACTTTTACCAGTGAGGTTACCAACACCACCGATTGATAGCTTCTTTAAGTATTTGCTCAGATCAGTCTTGCCCAAATTTAAGCCATATGCCTGCACATCATCAGCTTCTGTAGCTTTGACATTACTGGCTTGTATCACAGGTAAATACGCCTTACTTCCAAATTCCTCGGCCCCATTCTTGAAATTGTATACTCCTTCTGTGTCGCCATAGACAGAGGACAAGTCAAGCTTTAGGGGATTAGGAGCACTGCTCGAAAATGCACTTCTCAGAATGTAAAGAAATAGACAAGTTAACACAAACGGAACTAGAACTTGAAAAATCAAGAGTCCCCACTGACGTTTGGCATAATGAGCTCTCTTCATGAACAAACTGGCAACTCTCTGCATCCATAACTTTTCGGGGCTAATCAGCTTCTCATACTGAAGCAAAAATTGATCTAAAAAAAAAAAAGTATATAGATAAAGACATAATCAATGATTTTCGATTTAAACACAACATATTCTTGATTGGTTGTACTTTTATAGTACAAAGCCAGCAAGGGTCATTTGCAGCAACGAGATATTCTTTATGACATACATGCCACAAGGACAGCAATGTGGTTACGTTTTTGAGTTTAAAATTGAAATTGATGCAACTCACAATGACACTTTGATTTTACATCAAGTAGATGATACTAACAGGGTGTCTGTTTACCCAAATTCTGTTTCAAACTTCCCTGACTTTTCCAAGTTTTCCAGACCAAATCTTTATTGATTTCCAGTCACTAATTAAAGTGAACGACATGCAACACATTAAAATTTGAATAATCAAAACAGGTTTCAAGACCATAAAATTCATTAACACAAACCTCAAAGCCATTTATAACTCAATTATAGTGAATTTGCAAACACAGAAACCATATTAAAAAAATGCATTTCTTTACACTAAAAACTTGCATCGATTACATATTTACAACATTTTTATTTAGCCCTTTACGTGTCCATTATAAAAGAAGTAACCATACAATCACAAAGCTAATGTTTCATTTCTATTCCATTTAAAGTGTGCATGACACACACACATATATATACATGGGAAAGGAGATTGGTATGATCAAAATCCCTTACAGATTTGACAATTCAGCTAAAAATAAGTTTTAGGCATATATGTGCCAGACATTTACCCCTGAGAAATATATGGGCTTAATAAATTTACGTAAATTGTATTAGTTTTGGTGAAAATGGTAATTTTTAAAAAGTTCAGTCAAAGTACAAGTTCCTCGAATTTTTCAGCATGCAATGCGCTACTAAAAACACCATCCAGGAGAATTATTTTAATAAGCTATTGATTATAACAATGAATTTCAAATTTCCTTGACTTTTCCAGTCAGAAAAAACTTCAGACTTTTCTAGATCTGCAGACACCATGTACTAAGTAACTATAAAATTAAGGACTTGTGAATTTTATGGTGCAAACATAGCAATGGTCATGCCGCACCAGAACCCACAGTTTTCTAAGGAGCCTAAATCTCTCAAGGCCCAAAGAACGAATCCTTGGACTACGTACAGTAAGCCGTTGGTTGGTAAACGACTTTTTTTTGCACAGTTGGGAGTTGAACACAGAATGACAGCATGCTAAAGTGAACATGTTTATTACCCTTGTCTTTGATTCTGTTTACACATGTAAATAGTTCATTATTCACCCGTTCCTCAATACAATCCAATAATTTCTCAGTTTGCTTGTTCATGCATATCCTATGTGATATAATATGTGATATGCGATATATACATGCGTATCTATATACGAGGGCGAATCAGAAAGTCTTTGCCCCTATTTTTTATTAGCCAAAATAAGGTACATACAGGTAATTACAAATATACATACTATTTTATGTACCTTACACTATTTTTCCACATAATCCCCACACCGGTTCAGACATTTGTCCCATCGCAGCACTAAATTTGAGATGCCCCTGTGGTAGAATTCGTCCGGCTGACTGCTGTCTTGGCTTCATCGTTGCACGTGAATCGCTGTCCTGCCAGGAACTTCTTCAGCGGACCGAAAACGTGGAAATCACTAGGGGCGAGGTCCGGACTGTATGGTGGGTGGTCCAGACTCTCCCAGTGAAATGACCGGAGCTTGTCGGCGGTTCTGATTGCATACAGTCCGGACCTCGCCCCCTAGTGATTTCCACGTTTTCGGTCCGCTGAAGAAGTTCCTGGCAGGACAGCGATTCACGTGCAACGATGAAGCCAAGACAGCAGTCCGACGGTGGTTCCACAGTCAGCCGGACGAATTCTACCACAGGGGCATCTCAAATTTAGTGCTGCGATGGGACAAATGTCTGAATCGGTGTGGGGACTATGTGGAAAAATAGTGTAAGGTACGTAGAATAGTACGTATATTTGTAATTAACTGTATTTACCTTATTTTGGCTAATAAAAAATAGGGGCAAAGACTTTCTGATTCGCCCTCATACATGTACCATTACACATTAATTCCTTTAATAATAATATGATCATAAAGAATTCAAGGCAATAATTGAACAGAATAATTTAATTCGTAAATTTTTTTAAGGACAAAGGAAAACCTACACACTGTAATAATAGACTTTCTACCATGAATTTTTTTTTCTTACCTTCAGAAGTTTCTAGGGTCAAACATGTAGTGGTGTCAGAGTCTCCTGCCGAATGTTTGGTGAGATCTTCCCCAGCAAGCATAGAAACTCTGGAACAAATTGACAACTTTTAAAGAACCATAAAACACTTTACAAAAACATTGTGTAGACTTAGTTTACTAATCAAACCGTTTTATCATGCAAACCCATAACATGGAACTTCGGGGGAAAAAAAAAAGGGGGGGGGTTGTGAATTTTACAGTGCAAGGTCAAGAGTCATGCTGCATCAGAACGTAGCGTTTTCCGAGGAATGTGAAGCTCTTATGGCCTAAATGTCCAAGGGCCAATTTTGCTTACTATTGTTAGCTCGCAGGCCGCAGTGCTGTACCAGCAATCTTGTAACTGAACGTAGGTAAACCTAGAAGCGCAGCGATCCCTTGAATCTGCTTTTTTTATATTTTATATTTTTTTATACATTTTATATTTTTATTTTTCATAGGTCTTTACATTGTTTTTGCATGCCAATCCAAAGAACGTTTCCTAGATCTGCCTCTGGGACTGAATACAGTCGAAACCGTGAATATGCAACTTGCATATATGCGAAAATCATATACATGCATGAAACATCAATCCTCAAATATTTTCCTATCATTTTAATGTTATCAAAACCTGCTTAATTGCAATTTTATATAGCAGGAACTGCATGCAAGCAAGTATTTTTGAAGCCAAACGAATGTTTTATTATAGAATTTAAACCGGATATATGCAAACAAACTTTATGAACAAGTTTTCATCCGAAGTACATGAGTAGCTAGCAACCTTTATTTTTAAGGATTGACTTTCTCCATCAGAAGTGGTTGTGAATCCTTGTCAAAGTTTCACTTTCCAGCTTATTTATGGCTTTGTTAATGCCTCCCCCTGCTTTCTAATAATTAAATTTTATTTATCACAGGAGACATAGAATACATACAATCAGTAAAAAACATATAACCTGGAAAGTTCCATGTATATTGTATAATAAATTGTATATACAGACATACACAACATGCCTGTGTTCGGAATAACTATCAAAATTTGTTTCTGTAACTGGAGCAGTGAATTAAGCATCTCATGCTTTATTGGTCTACAAAATACTTAGTCTATTTGCAAGTTTTTTGCTTTCTTCTTTTGCACTTTTCGGTTTATATTTATTGCAAACATGGCAGATAAAAAGACACCGACATATCTGCTTAAATATTGATCAAAAGTTGGCGATTTTAAATTTTTTGACATCAAATAATAAGACAAAGATATAAATAACAAAAGAGTATGGTTATCATTTGTCCACTATTTTCCACAAATACAGAGTAATAGTACTGTACATTATAAATATTGAAATAAATAATGTGTATGATTTATAAAATTAGAAATAAGAATATCTAATTTAATAATAAAATTCATTAAAAATTTAATGAGCAAATTATTTCCACGCTATAGTTCAGAGAATACCGCTTTTATGTAAAACCCGCTTATATGCGTGACATTTCACTGCATGTCCATTTGCGTATATGTAGTTTAGACTGTATATATCATCATCATCATATTCAACCATTATCTATCCACTGCTGGATGAAGGTCTCTCCAAATGCTTTCCACACAAGTCTATCCTGGGCCATTCGTTTCCACGTCACCCCAACCTCTTTTCTTATTTCATCCACCCATCTAGTTTGAGGACGTTTTCTAGGTCTTCGGTGGTCTCTTGGAATCCAGTTCAGAATTTCTGTTGTCCATCGTTGATCAGTTCTTCTTGCAATATGCCCAGCCCATCGCCATTTCAGCCCTTTTACTTTAACAATGATGTCCTCTACTCTAGTTTGCTCTCTCACCCAAGTGTTCCTTTTTCGATCTCTCCTAGTTATTCCAAGCATGCACCTCTCCATGCTCCTTTGCGTTGTCTGTAACTTTCGTATTGCTCCAACTGTTAGACTCCATGTCTCTGATCCATAAGAGAGGACTGGCAATACACACTGGTTGAAGACTTTTCTTTTTAGACATAAAGGCAATTTCCCCTTCAGGATAAAACTGTTTCTTCCAAATGCACTCCAGCCAAGTTTAATACGTCTGTTGAGTTCTTTCATAATGTTGCCATCCATTGAAATCAGCTGGCCAAGGTAAATATATGAATCAGCAATTTCTAGCTCAGTGTTGTCAACTTGTATTTTTGTTTCCTCTACAAAATTATTGAACATGATCTTAGTTTTTTGTAGGTTCATCTTGAGTCCAACTTCTTCACTTCTAGTTGAGAGCTCTTGTACCATGTCTTGGAGTTCCAATGGGTCCGTTGAAAAAATAACAATGTCATCAGCAAACCGCAGATGATTTAAATATTCACCATTTATTTTTATTCCCTTCTTATTCCAATTTACCTGCTGAAAAACCATCTGAAAAACTGAAGTAAAAAGTTTTGGAGAAATGGTACCTCCCTGCCTCACCCTTTTGCCAAGTTTGATAGTTTTGGTATCTTTATGTAACCGAAATTTTGCACTTGCATTTTTATACACACGTTTCACCATGTCAATGTACACATCCTCAATGTCTATTGATCTTAAAGAGTTGATGACTGCTGATGTTTTTATAGAGTCAAAGGCCTTCTCATAGCCAATAAATGCAACACATAATGGAAGTTCATATTCA
>QLNU02014176.1:164122296-164154149 GCA_006491805.2 Dysdera silvatica
AAAGTAATAAGTTTCAAAATAATACCTTTCTCCCAAGCCAATAGCAAAACGTCTCTCAAATGACGTCACTCGAACCAGCCCAGAATTATTGTTTTCTATATAAAATCAAACCAATGAGATTTCGAGGTTAGAGAGGGAGCGAGAGAAGTAACACTCCCTCGTGATTAAAAAAGGCGACGCAAGAGAAGAAAGACACGGATTATGACGGATAAAGTTGAGTTAAACAAACTCAAAAGATTAGCCTGGGAAAATTATGTTTGAGCCAACGAGGAGTATGACACTATGAAATAGGAATAAGATTATATATATATATATATATATATCATCATCATCATATTCAACCATTATCTATCCACTGCTGGATGAAGGTCTCTCCAAATGCTTTCCACACAAGTCTATCCTGAGCAATTCGCTTCCACGTCACCCCAACCTGTTTTCTTATTTCATCCACCCATCTAGTTTGAGGACGTTTTCTAGGTCTTCGGTGGTCTCTTGGAATCCAGTTCAGAATTTCTGTTGTCCATCGTTGATCAGTTCTTCTTGCAATATGCCCAGCCCATCGCCATTTCAGCCCTTTTACTTTAACAATGATGTCCTCTACTCTAGTTTGCTCTCTCACCCAAGTGTTTCTTTTTCGATCTCTCCTAGTTATTCCAAGCATGCACCTCTCCATGCTCCTTTGCGTTGTCTGTAACTTTCGTATTGCTCCAACTGTTAGACTCCATGTCTCTGATCCATAAGAGAGGACTGGCAATACACACTGGTTGAAGACCTTTCTTTTTAGACACAAAGGCAATTTCCCCTTCAGGATAAAACTGTTTCTTCCAAATGCACTCCAGCCAAGTTTAATACGTCTGTTGAGTTCTTTCATAATGTTGCCATCCATTGAAATCAGCTGGCCAAGGTAAATATATGAATCAGCAATTTCTAGCTCAGTGTTGTCAACTTGTATTTTTGTTTCCTCTACAAAATTATTGAACATGATCTTAGTTTTTTGTAGGTTCATCTTGAGTCCAACTTCTTTACTTCTAGTTGAGAGCTCCTGTACCATGTCTTGGAGTTCTGATGGGTTCGTTGAAAAAATAACAATGTCATCAGCAAACCGCAAATGATTTAAATATTCACCATTTATTTTTATTCCCTTGTTATTCCAATTTATCAGCTGAAAAATCATCTGTAAAGCAGAAGTAAAAAGTTTTGGAGAAATGGTATCTCCCTGCCTCACCCCTTTGCCAAGTTTGATAGTTTTGGTATCTTTATGTAACCGAAATTTTGCACTTGCATTTTTATACACACGTTTCACCATGTCAATGTACACATCCTCAATGTCTGTTGATCTTAAAGAGTTGATGACTGCTGATGTTTTTATAGAGTCAAAGGCCTTCTCATAGTCAATAAATGCAACACACAATGGAAGTTCATATTCATGTGTTCTTTCAATTAATTCTCTTAATACTTGAATATGGTCCACTGTACTGAATCCACTTCGAAATCCAGCTTGTTCTCTTGGTTGAGCTGCATCTAATTTTTTCTGCAGGCGATGTGTTAGAACTTTTGTGAAGATTTTATAAATAGCAGGTAACAAGCTAATTGGTCGGTAATTTTTCAAATCCTCTTTATCACCTTTTTTATGCAAAAGAATTACTGTTGCAGAATCCCATTGGTTTGGTATGTTACCGCTGTTAAGACATTTGGTAAAGAATTTTGCAAGTATGTCTTCTACATATTCTCCAGCTTCTTTTAGGATATCTAATGTAATACCATCATCACCAGGGGCTCTTCCTTTCTTCATATTTTTTATTGCAAATGAAACTTCTTCTTTTAAGATTTTAGGAGCTGTTCCTTCGACTATTTCAGTGTCTTCGTTTAATCCACTGTTACTTTCATATAGTTTTTTGTAGAATTCTTCAACTCTTCTAAGTATTTCTTCCCTATTTCTTGTTACGGTGCCATCCTCTCCTTTTAATGCAATGATGTGTTTCTTCCCAACAGATAAACTTCCTTTAACAACCCTAAGGCTCTTGTTATTTTCAATGGCTTTCCTTACTAGCTCACAGTTGAATTTTCTTATGTCTTCTTTCATGCTTTTGCGCAGAGTTTTACAAAGTTCTATGTACTCAATCCTGGAACTGGTATTTCGATTGTCCACCTTCATATCTCTTCGCCTTTTCATGAGCTGTTTCGTCTTCTCAGATAATTTGCTATTGTGCTTTTTACAGGTTACACCACCAATTTCCCCAGCAGTTTCAACTATTGTCTTAACAATGTTTTCATTTGCTTCTGAGATGTCAACTTCTTCAATAAGTCCTTCCAGTGCAGAAAAGCGATTTTTTAATTCCAACTTGAATGCCTCGGTATTTACTTTGATATTACAATATACAACATACAGGTAAGTAAAAATTTTACAATACTTTTAGTTGTTAATATATAAAGCGAAATCAAACCTTTTAGTGAGATTTATAGCACTGTTTATTTTTAACAATCCTGTCAATATCCGGTCTTATTTTTAATATTGCAACCCTAAGAGTGTTTCCAAGGTGGACGTCAGTTATTCTGGTAAAATACAGGGTACCAGGGAGGAAATTACATAAAAAGGTTAAACACTGGTAAAATAGCAATGAAAAAGATCACTCAAGCTTTCGGACACATCAGCAGCAGTCCTTCATCAGGAGTAATGATTTTATTACCATTACTCCTGATGAAGGACTGCTGCTGATGCGTCCGAAAGCTTGAGTGATCTTTTTCATTGCTATTTTACCAGTGTTTAACCTTTTGTATGTAGTTATTCTGATTCTAACTTTTGATTTTACCAACTTCATTCTTGAAAAGGAATGTCCACAGGTGCACTGACATATGAAGGGTGTTAATGGGTGGGGGGGTAATAAACTCTTACTGTGATGAAATTTGTCTTTATGCACATGAATACATGGAGTTGCAGCTCTGTAACACCCTTTGTATGAACTTTCTGTGTGTGCCTATGTGCAGAGAAAAGTGTTTCTAAATAGTGACATTTTCAGATTATGCAGTCCGATGGTTGGGAAGATGTTCTTATCGATATATTTAGAATAGAATTCAAAGTCCCAAGTTTACTTTAAAAAACACTGTTGCACTGCAAATCAATAAAACTAACCTTAATGTCCATATATGCTAGAAAGATAAAATAAAACACGACTGAGGAATGATCGCATGTTACTACAATTCTCTAAAGTTTTAAGGTATTTATTACAAAATATGAAAATAATACATAAATTTAAGATCCAGAGAGAGCAAGGGGCATTAGTTTTGCATGAAACAATTTGTGTTTTTTTCATGAACTGGCGGGTTGCATAAAATAAGTTGGTGGACAGCAAGTGGCCTGTGGGTTGAAGACCCGTGACCTATAGATCCCCCCCCCACTGCTGGACTACAGAACAATCGAACATTCGGTGAAAGTGAACAGTCGGTCAGTAAGCTTTTTTTTTTGGTGGTACCATTGGGAGCCAAACCTTGGATAATGGTGCGCTAGGCAAATGTATCACCACGGCACAATCGCAGGACCAAGTGTGTTTTGATGTACAGTAAGTGAAACTTTTCTTTCACTATGAATATTGTAATACAACTAAGAACATTGTTAAAGTGGAGGGCGTTTAACACCCAACCCCCTACTCCACATCATCGCTATAGTTCAGAACTGAAAATATAGTGTCCTGATTAACTGGCGGAAATACAGAATATACCTCTTATTTTTTCTTTGACATTTCACAAGTGCACTATGGTTTGTGGCTTGGGGTGCAAGGACTGCTATGATTACGCTGCTCCAAAACCTACAAGTTTCAGAGAGATCATATCTTTTGTAATGAAGGGAATCAAACGCTAGAATGAAGATCGATAACAAAAATGGTAAACACTCTATACCAATGATTCTCAAACTCAAATTTTACCACCATGCCACACGCAAGCAATTTTGATGTGTATATACCAAATGAATATTACTTAGGTTTTTTCTTTCGGTTTTTTTTTTCTAATTTTCTTGCTCTTGTATCTCCTCCTGCCCCTTACTTCATGAATATTCTTTTAAGCCTCCATGTCCTCCCCCACCCCTCTCCCTTTTTTAGCACTTATTTTAAATTCTGCTACTTCTTTTTTACCGCGCAAGTGGATATTTTCCAAAGCAAATTTCCCTTCAACAGTGTGTATTTTTCTCTAGTGTGGAAATGCTGTTTTGCATCACCTAAGATACGAATTCAGATGAAATGGCAATCAGACGAATGAAGTATTTTAGTGTAAATTATTTAATTTAATTATATTTATTGATAGTGCAGTCATCTCATGATGATATTCCCAGACGAAAAATAAAGCAAATCGCAGACAGATATTTACAATACCCACTTAAAGAATTAAGTGTGTGCTTCATTTTCATCTATGAAACTTTTATACCATTTAAATCTCGAAACAATCTCATAAGGAGAGAGTTCAGTGATAAAGCAAATAATGAAAATAACCACTGAACTTGGCAACAAAATAATTTACACATATTCAGGGTTCGTACACATTTTCTTATATGAAATTTAAGGACTTTTAATGACCTTTAAGGACCAGAAAAGAAAAAAAATTAAGGACTTATTAGCAAACAGGAATCGAACAAATCAGATATAAGCTATGAAAATGACTTTATACGCATAATACTCTCTTAAGAATAAAATAAATTTTAGGGTATATTATACTATAATCTCAGAATTAACAACTGTGAAACAAGAAGAGTTGAGAACGAAAAGCAATTCCTGAAATTGATCAAGCAGTTAGCTTTAAACAAGACAATATAAATCGAAATAAGGTCGATAATTAAAGTCAATGGGTTTCAGATTTATATTGAATTTCAATTCAATATATACTATTTATAATTGAAATTTAATTTGATCGACGGAATTGAATGTCGCAGACAGCACAATCCCAGCTGCAGAATTTAAGGTGTACCGGTTTTTAAAAAAGTTGAGCCAAATTCTGTAAAGGCCTACTCGGTACTCTTTTTTTTTTTTAGTTCCCCCTACTCATGACAACGGTTAATCACAAATACGACACCTTCATCACGAAACCACATAAAAACAGAAAGTTCCAAAACATGCAGGTTAGGACACCATGAATCTCTCAATCGGCGGAAGCAGTTGCCACACAGTGGAATAGGCAGAAAGATCATAAGAGAAGGGTTACAGTGTTTCAGCTCATACATTCCTATGTTCATACAAAATTTCAGTGCAATGAGAGGGTTATAACCCCCAAAACTAATTAAAATAATAATAAAACTTCACTAGGGGACACTATCACCCTTTTCTTTCCTCCTATACGAGAGTTCTGCTTTTATTCTCTAGCGGACCACTATTCAACACAATCATTACCTGATGTTTGTGAGTTTTATGGTGCAAGGGCAGTAAGGGTCTTGCTGCATCGAGATCTACAGTTTACCAAGGAATTCCAAACCTCTTAAGGCCTACGGAATCAACTCCCGAACAGTTTGATAGTAAACTTTTTTCTTTTTTTGGACAGGAGTACTGGTGGGAGTCAAACCTTTGATAACGGCGAACGCCTTACCACTACACCACAGCGGGACCCATAGTTGACTTAATACAAAATTGGTTAAAAAATTTATTAACACTACATTTTCAGTCTGCATAGATAGTATTAAATATATTTATAAAATACCTCAAATCATTAGCGAATTCTAGGCCCACCTCCCTAAAAAAAGCATCTAGCTGAGGTCCTAAGAGGATCCACTAGAACTATGATGAGGAGAAAGAAAACATGGGTTTATTATAAAGAGGCACAAAATTTTAAAAGGTGCTTTTCCTTTTTTAAATTGTAATCAATCTTTACGGTAAAATTCCGATGATCATTCCTCCAAGGAAAAGTGCCTCTACTCCCACATCTTCTTTGCCTTAGTATTAAATTATGAAAAATTCCATGAAAAACTACTAGGTACCTTCCCCACACAACAGAAAAATAAATTTCGCCATCAAATAAAATTTCATTGATAAAAATATAGTTATTCCATAATAATGGATATAGGTAATCATAAATGTCCCCCTGACCCCACCTTCAACCGTGATTTCCTGCCACAAAATATTTTCTTGGGTAGGTTAACTATGAAGACTAGCTAGCTAAACTACGAAGATCAAGTAGGACAATCCGTCCTTCTAAAAATGGCTGGGATGAACACTAGACACATACAGAGTAAGGTAAAACTTCTCATGATGGTTATTTTTAATTACAAAATATATAGTGTGGCGGGGACAGGGGAAAAAGGCTGCGGTACTTAGAGTATTCAAGGCACACAAGCTTTGCCTAAGGAGCCTGGCAATTTGAATCTGGATTTGGAAGAGGTGCGAGATGTATTAATGGTCATTCTTGTTCTAAAAGAAATACTGCAGCAAGTTCCAAGTGGGGGGAAGAGTTCTCTATGCACATTCCCACAGGGAGGTACTTCTCCTCCATGCATGTTTCCATTAAATGGCATATTACAACTCACATGGTGCGAAGTTTCATGCTCGTTCTTTATGTTGATTCACACTGTGTGAAGAATGTCAGTAACAAAAATTGAAACTAAAATATGTTACAGAAAAATGTTGAGAAATAGAAGAACAAAATTAAGGACTTTTTGCAGACTTTGGGTGAAAATAAGGATTTTTAAAGACTAAAAATCATTTCCTAAAACGTTAAGGACCTTTAAGGAGCGTACAAACCTTGGTATTACATAAAGGGAGTTTTCAAGTATTACATAAGCACCTTTGGAGGTGGGGTTGCTGTTATGCTTATTTTCCTATGATAGCCAATGTTAGCTTTTGCTTGTGGGTGGGGAGGTTATATAAAATAGCTAGAATATTGCTTATGTAATACTTGAACTCTCCTAAATCTGCATTCTATGCTTTAAACATAGGTTTTGAAAAGAACGTGTTCATACTTTAAAAACACATCGTCCATCGTAGTGACAGTAATTCCGAAAGAACTGACACCCAATTCCAGCTTCTTAGATTCTAGGTCCTGAAACATGGCTCCAAGAATAGGGCCCATAGCATCACCGCCAAGAGAGTAGGTGAGGGTAAGGCTATCCAGTGCACTTTCAAGAGTTGTTTCTGGACAATACCTCTGCAATAATGTAGTCAGGGCAGTAACATCGCAATTAGAATTTTGATCCATATGAATATGATATCCCGTACCTGGACGAAAGAGATAAAAGACAAATTAAAAATAAGTATATATATATAGTGCAAATCGGTCATAATGACCTCCAAAAGGACCATGCAAATTCAGTCATTATAAACAATACCTTTTTAAAACGATAGTGGCCTATAGTAATGTACTCCAGAGTTTTATAAATTATTTTGATAGTAAAAAATACAAAACTTTTCGGTTTCAAAATTAAATAAAAATACTTAATTATAATGAATTTAATTTCCATTTATATTATGTTATAGCAACACTTAATACACAGTACTTTCTTAGTTTTTTAAATTGAAAAAATTGTAGAAAATACTACTAAAGTATATAATGTAGAAAACAAATCTAATGAATAATATTTATTGTATTACACTAATGACTTCAGAACAGTGCCGGTTTAAGAGTTTTATGGGCCTTGTGCTGAAAAAATAAAATAGGCCCCTAAAGAATATGACCCTCGTGATATTCAATTAATAAATCACGTGGCTTTTTTTAACGGTTCGTTATCTTTAATATTCAGGTTTAGCAGTAATAAAACTTTCTCAGACATTTGTAAATAAACAAGATTAGAATAACGCTTAAATTTTGATAACTAACTTTAAATTTTAATAACTAACCTACGTGGTTCTGCTTTATGACTGTCAAGTCGCGTCGTTATATCCGATACGAATTTCCCTACTTAGAATCTACGTAGACTACAAAATCGCCGTCGTTATAGCAGGTTTCGTCGTTATATACGATGTCGTTATAACCGATATATTTAGTATGGAGTAGAATAGCAAACCAAACTTCTTATAAAAATTCCGTCGTTATATGCGGTTGGTCATTATAACAGACATCGCTATAGACGATTTTCACCGTATATATAAATAAAGTATATTTATTGTCCCATACATATACACTGCTGCCAGCAGTCAACAAAGTATGAGAAACATTCTGCCTTTTTGTTTGCGTTTCAAGTCACAATGAGTCAAAGTCATACTGTGTTAGGACTTTCAGTTCTTTTAAGGGATATGAACCGAGGTTGCGTGAGGAATTAAACCAGGTATTACACTTAATAATGATAAAAGTGCAGTATTATCTGGATTCAAATCAGAGTTTTCTGTATGGTAGCAAAATCCTCGTATGTTACTGCTACACCACCACGCAGCTTCATTTCTTTTTGAGACCACTGTACACTAGTTAAGCATTAATTCTTTTCGAAGGTTCAGGTTAATTTTACGTAAAAAAAAAATATGGTTGGACCTGCTTATATTGATTGTATATATTGATTATATTGATTGTATTTCAGGTGTCCTTGAACTTCATGATACTCATCAGCTGGTATGGATATATTGTAATTCATGCATATCGAAAATTTTCAGCTCCCTTCAGCTTCACCATAAGCGGGTTCGACTTTAACTGCCTATATACGCATTCAATGGCACAAGGACTGCTAAAATTATGTTGCACCACAACCTGCAACTTTTCAATACCTCTAAACTTCTCTTGCTTAGAGAATTATGCCTCAATTATTCGCATTATAGCCAATATACATTACCGCTATACTATCGCAGAGCTTACAGACTTTCAGCAAATCATACAATTCAGAATCTCGTTGGATATTTACCATGTACTATGTATCTATTCAGTTCACTGCCTGTAAATGTAGAATACATTCCAATATTTCAGCTACATAAAAAGCAATGATCAAGTTGTACATCACTGATTTTTAGGAGTGACATTTTAAAGCCTTAGCATACTATATTCAACATGCTAAAAATTTCAACACAATAAATAAATCTATACACTATTTTTTCTCACCTTATGCAATAATTTTGTGATATATTCTATTTAAGGAAAAGCTACTTAAATATAATTTTGAAAAACTTCACTTCTCAGTAAGGACACTATGAAAATTCATTTTCCTTGAAGCTTGCATGCAAAGGGTTAAAGCTTATGATTATGAATTGATGTCTTCATCCTATTCTATAAACTCAGTAGTTATTTGTGTATGTGAATTTAGAGGTCTCGTAGATATAAATATAATAATACATTCATGTTTGTAAAAATTGCAATACCATGAAGGAATCACTTGATTGAGCTGAAACTTTCAGGAAATGCAAATTAGGGTATGCTATTCAAATGATTAGAATTTCAGAGTCATCGCGCATGCGTGGGCTGAGCAGCGCCCTCTGAACTGCTGATGGATCCGTATAAATAGAGGGCTGTAGCGGGGCGTGTATGGTTATCTGCTAGTGGTAAACGTTACATGAGACGTCACTATGCCTCTACGACGAAAGAGGGCGACATTTCAGCAAGTTACGGAGTTTGAACGGGGACGAATGATCGGCCTTCGTGAAGGAGGGTTTTCTTATCGTGCAATAGCAGCTCGTATGGGGCGTAACAGCAGCACAGTGATGCGAGTGTGGAAGCAGTGGGTTCAAGAGAACCAGACAACTCAGAAATCCGGGAGTGGACGCCGAAAGGTGACGTCAGCACGGGATGATAGACACCTGGTCCGCATGGCGGTGACGGACCGTTTTGCTTCATCTGGACAGTTGGCAGAACGTTGGTGCACTGCTACAGGTGTATCATTGTGTGCTTCATCAATTCGTCGGCGTCTACTGCACCGTGGACTGCGTGCAAGAGTTCCTTTATACAGGATCCTCCTGACGCAAAACCATCGGCGCCTGCGGCTACAATGGGCTCATGGACATAGAGACTGGCGTGCTGATTGGCAACAAGTGGTGTTTTCTGATGAATCCCGCTTTAATTTGGGGTACAGTGATGGCCGCATCCGTGTTAGACGCTATACCGGTGAACGCCACCTTCCGGAGTGCATTATCCAACGTCATAGTGGACGAACCCCCAGCGTTATGGTCTGGGGTGCGATTGCGTATCATGGACGATCTCAGCTGCTACGAATTGTGGGTAATCTTAACAGCAACCGGTACATCAATGAAGTTCTGGAGCCCGAAGTTGTTCCCTTCCTTCAAGGCATTCCCGGAGCTGTATTTCAACAGGACAATGCCCGCCCACATATTGCCAGGAATGTTCAAGACTTCTTTTCATCACAACAGATACAGCTTCTTCCTTGGCCTGCCTATTCGCCGGATATGTCGCCGATTGAACATGTGTGGGATTTCGTTGGTCGGCGTCTCGCTCGTGATCCTCGTCCCATAGCTACTACAGATGAACTTTGGGGTTGCATACAAGCAATCTGGAATGCTCTTCCTCAGGCACACATTCAACATCTGTTTGATTCCATGCCACGTCGTATAGCATCACTTATTGCAGCGCGTGGTGGCTTCACCAAATACTGATTTTCGACATGTAATATTATTTTTTTGCTTTGTAATTCTAATTGTTTATTTGTATCAACACAGGTCGTTTGTACATTAAATTCGAGAGAGTCCTTCACGGTGTTGCAATTTTTTCAAACATCAGTTTAGAAAAAATGAATAAAAACTCACCAAATTTCTTTTTCAAAAACATTGGTGACCCGCAGCATTGAACCTTCCCATCAGCCATGATAGCAATGCGATCTCCCAAGATGTCAGCTTCTTCCATATAATGAGTTGTCAAAATGATCGTATGATCACCCCGAATGTCAAGCAGAAAATCCCACAACCCGCGACGGGCTTCGGGATCCATTCCGGAAGTAGGTTCATCCAGAAACAAAACCTAGAAGTGCGAAGTGGTTTAAATAATTCTGATAATCCTTTTGTCTACATGTCGATATCCTCGTAACAAACAAAAGAAAGCCTTTCAATATCAGTAATCCTGTAAAATTTATTTGATGTAACATACATACACAAAGCGAACCATTATTCACCAAGGGGGTGTACAAAAATAAGTAATTTTGTGTTTATTAATTGTTTCCATACAAATTTACAAAAAATGGAAATTTTTTAATTAGGTATGAAAAATAATTTCATGTAAATGCTGAAATTATCTCTATGGCTCAGAAAAACAGTGAAGTAATAGTGAAACCTGTCTAAGACGGAAACTCACGGGAATGGAAAAAAATTATGGGTATGCAGGTTTCTGCCTTATGGAGGTTACATGTAAAATATATACATAGTTAAATTCAGTGGTAAGAGATGACTGCATATGCTTTTTTTTTTCTTTGTCTTATCTTGCGAACTTTAAGATTATATTTTCCTTTTGATAAAAATATTTATTTTATCACTGCATTTTATTTTTATTAATTTTTGCACTATTTTGTGGGTTTAGTAATTACGATCAATATGATGCAAAATTTCATGCAAACTATACATGCCTATTACGTAAGCTTAAATTGTAACGATAAAGTACCTCCCTTAAAAACGATAACACTGATCTGCATTATTTTACATTTCTTCTGTTGTTTTGAAATAAAGAGGTGCATCGGAAAGAATTTTCAATGTAGATTACGAAAATGATCTTGAAAAATTCGTATCACGTCAGGTTTTTTCACAAATCACGAAAACATAAAAAAGGTAATTTTTTAATGACATCGATACATTACAACATAAGTAAATGTTCTCTGGCGGCACGGAATTCATGTGTGACGAACAGATGCACACAAGTAGTTCACGGATTAATGAAAATTAATCATACCCAGGCATGAAAGCCAGCAAATAAAAAAAATTGCGGAAATTTTTTCAAGTTAATATGCCAAATCTGAGAGAAAAAAAATAGGGTAATTCTACTAGAGGTGTTTTCTGGATTAGCGTGCAGTTTTAAATTATATATAATATTCTAGGCTTTCGAAAAATTGGGCCAACCCGAATCCAACCTGCAAGAGTTGAATCCCAACCCGAAACGAAGTCAAACCAAATGAATCCGACCTGCAACGAAAAAAATAAGTAACCCAATATAGGATGTAGTGCCATTTGTAGTGCCGTGATGAAGCAAACGGAAATCTAATTTCATTTAATATAGTAAATGGCATTCATCTTTTTTCCCTATGTCCAGATATATGCATTAATCCACTTATGTAGAAATTATTTATGAAAGTAAAATTCTAAAAACATTCCTGAGCAAATATTTCCCAAACAGTGATTTTTCATTGAAAAAAAAAAAGTTTAATCATAAAAATGATAGCTGCTGTGAAAGAAAGAAAAATCCGAAACTTAGAGAGAAACGTATGACAACCTCAAATTTCCGCCGGAACATGTGCAATACAAGTGTCATGAACAGACTTTGTGCGGGGATTTAAAGGTGATCGGAATATTGCCAACAAGCAGGTTACATGAAATTTCTGTGCTTTTTGCGAAAATGGGACTCCAGAGCAAGGAAGGAACACTGGGTTCGGAAGAAGTGGGCAATTAGAAGTACTTTAACACCTGGCGAAAAAACATTGTTTCAATTCCATTGGCTAATCCTTCGAAAATGCTTTTGCCAACGTTACACATTAAACTAGGTTTAATAAAGCCATTCATGGCAGCTTTAAGTACGGGCAGTAAATGCTTTCAATGTCTGGCTCTTGAGTTTCCATCGATTAAGTCAGGGGGTGGGGGGGAACCAAAGCTGGTAATTTTATTGCCCCACAAATACAAAAATAATGGCAGATACAATATTCGATAAAACTATAAGTAAGTGTGAATTGAAATTTTTTTTTTTGATACACGAAGGCTGTAAATTACATCACTTTAGTAGATGAGGTGTTGGAATCCTACAAACAGCTAGGTTGCAAGATCAGCGTCAAAGTTCATTTTCTTCATGCTCATCTAAATTACTTTCCTGGCAATCTTGGTGATTTTACGGAATAACTTGAAGAGCGCTTCTACAAGGATATTAAAGTGATGGAAAAGAGATAACTATGTAAGCGGACTGTACATGTGATGGCCAACTATCGTTGGATTCTGAAAAGAGACCGAACGGCAGAATATGGAAGAAAAAACAAAAAGACGAAGTTTCAAGAGGAGCACAGTGGTGAATGTTTGGTATGTTTGTATTGAAATATGTATTTGTGTTTCTCTATTCGTTACACACGCTTACTTTTCTGCCAGAGAACATTTTCACACGTTACAAACGTTGTGATATATCAGTGTCATTAAAAACATATTTTTTCTTTACATTTTCATGATTTGTAAAAAAACCTGAAGTGGTACAGCTTTTTCAAGGTCAATTTCGTAATCTGGAGAAAAAGTCCGTTCTGACAGACATTGCCATTTCAAAACAACAAAATCTTGTATATTAGTATAATGATTCCCTTGTATAAAGATAATCTCTCTCTCTCTTGCGGTGGGTTTATCTATGAATTGATAAAGTCTACATGAGTGACTTTTCGTTCTGGTTAATAATGAACGTTTTTATTTAAGAAGTGGGTGGCACTGGCATACGTAAGGGGGGGGTGGTCGCGATTATGGTTGTAACCCCCATTGCGATGAAATTGTATATAGTATACATGTAAATACAATGGAGTTGTAGCTCTGTAACCCCCCATTGTAAGCCTGTAACCCTCTCCTTATGAACTTTCTGGGTATGCTATGGTGGGTGGGTGGTGTGCAAAATGGTGGTCGGACAAGCATGTGCGTAAGCAGAAAGTTCATAAGGAGGGTTATAGGCTTAATGGGAGGGGTTACAGAGCTACAACTCATATATTCCTATGTTAAATATACAAAATTTCATTGCGATGGGATTACAAATTTTCTGCACTTAACTGAAGACTCTCGTATGCTGCATTACTTTGAGGGATCATAAGTATTGACAGCATAACCTGAGAAAGTCATTTAAATTTTAATTCACCAGTATCATTTTTTATTTTACCTATAGTCGCCCATTGTGCATCAATGCCACCTTTATTACTAACAGTTTATGGAAAGCCTGGAACTAACTGAATTCTGTTTTAAAACGTCTACAGCTTCATCTGCATTATTGAACAAAAGAACAGGAAATTTTTCTGTAAAATATTTTAAGCTGGAAAATGATGCATTTTCAAAATTCGATATTTGTGTAACCACTGCATGATATAACACTTCTAACTCAAAAGGAAATTTATTGTGCATGTAGTCACATGCTGCTATGAAATAGCTTCTGACGTTTTCATAAAATTCATTTTTATCATGGATGTTAAAATCTTGGATTACTTTCAGTGTTCCATTTCCAATTAAGATATCAACATCATCTTTTTGATTACTCCTCTCATGATAGTGGACTTTCAAAATATTATTACATAATTTTGTGACGCTTGGTTTTACAAATTTCACTAGCATTTCTCTGTACAATTTTAAGAGAACAGATTTTAGCATATGAATATACGGTTCCGCAGACTGAAATTGAGCATTCGCTTTTTAAAATATAGGCACAGTATAAGATAAAAATAAACAGAAAGCCTTATTGGATATTTTTCCAACAACCCAATAGCCCAAGTTCGATTCCTGTGACAGAATAGGCTAATGGAAAACTGAATTTGTCGTTAAATTTAGGTTCCCCAGGTAAGAAGTGTTAACACCCTCATCACACTACTATTTAGAAAATATCGATATCCACCATTAAGAAAACCTCGTAAATTAGACCAAGGTCCTGCAGCGATTGCAATCACGTGAATTTTTTTAGGGATACTTCCTTCACATTAATACCTAGTAAAACTTTAGTCTTTACACATTTTATATTAAAAAAACTGACTGCCATCAAATTTGGTAATCCTTTGAGAATGGTAAAATGGAAAACAAACTTACTTTAGAGCCGCCAATCACAGCAATTCCAAGACTAAGTTTCCGTTTCTGTCCACCAGATAGACTTTGGGACAGTGCGCTGCGTTTGTCTTCCAAGTTCAACAATTTTAAGATCCTTGTGGTCTCCGCAGCAAGATCTCCCCACTTAACACCTTTCAGCTAATCAAAAATCATCAAGAAACAAAACAGGGATATGTAACACCTGCATAGCCAAAACATATTCACAACTATACATCAATACAGCATATACAAATATATGCAATTCGAAATATTCTGCATTTTTAAAATAAGAACTGTTAAAGAGATATTTTATGGACTTGGTAAAATGGAAGTTGATAATGACTTTGGTGGACTAGCAATTAACATCCAGCCTGGTACAATAAAACGTAATTGATGCTTTGTTGCAACAAGTCCTGTGGTTTTAATAAAAATTATTGCAAAACTAGTGGAAAAAAAAAGTTTGATCATGAAGCCAGGTAGAACGTGTACTACGGATCTTCTAAATTACTGCACCAAAGCTCTGGCCACTAAACACGGTCATTCCTGATGTTTTCTTGTGTTTGTTAGATGGAAGAGCATGAAGGAATTCATCTTTATCGGATTAAGTTTGAATTGTCCATAATTTACATCAACCATTCTCAAGCTACTGCAGGATAAAGATACATCATCACACATGTAGCATGACGAAAAAATGAAGAGGATTTGACTTTTAAGCTTGGTACATTGGCCAAGCATGTTGGCAAGCTGAATCTACAATTTACTACAGTAATTTAAAATAACAATTCAAAGCTTGATTCCATAGCCAAAGTCTGCCCTTTTTTTTATGGCGAGACTCATTGTGTCATCCTCCCTGGAGTTAACATAATTTACATAACGATGACCATAATTTATACGTAAGTATATATAGGTTAAGTCCAGGACAGTGTTTCTCAAAATATGCTTTGTCGCATCTTATAAAATAATTTGCAGGATCTTCATGAATTCAAGAAGAAAAACTAATGAAGTATACTGCAATTAACATCACAGCTCTAAAAGTGCCCATTTGTTACAACTGAAAATTCTCGATGCATACAATAAAATTTTTAAAAAGTGGCATCTCCATATATCAGGGTTCCCACTCATGATGGGGGGAAAAAAATTCCGACTTCTCAGGTTTTTTCCCTGACTTTTCGGACCAACTTCCCTAACCAATCGCAAACAAAACTTTGAATTGAACTTTGGTTTTGGGGAAAATAGCCTCATGTTCATGCGAAATTTAGCTATTTCGAACAGGTTGACAAGGTTTTCCTTGACCTGTTCGGGTTTAACTAAAAATCCAACTTTTAGGGGTGATTTCAAATTCCCCGACAATTGCAAGTTCTCCAGGTTGCGCGGAAACCCTGATATTTAAGAAATCTATACTGGGATATGAAAATCTGACACCATAGGCTTTCAAATGTTTTAATAATGACGTACAGAACTAAATTATTTAACTTACTACTGAGAGTAATGAGTAGGATCTAATATTATCCATAACTGACAATCTTGGTCCCAGACATGTTTTTCAATAATTTTCTTGGGGGGCAGGTGTGCAGGCCTTTCCATCTCCCCCCCCCCGAAATTGTCTGTGATAAGTAAAAGAATGCTTAAAACAGTCGGTGAGTAATCAAAATTTGAGATACACTAGTCTAGTACTTACGGTTAAGCATGAAAATTGTGCAACATTAACAAACAATTCAAGTCAACGATCTCCCCACGAACTAGTTTCCCCCTTATGGTACATAAACAGGAAAAACAGCTTGATCGAAAGATGATGCAACTTACCCCAGCATAGAGTTTTAAATGCTCTTCAACAGTCAATGTGTCATACAAAACGTTATGTTGTGGACAAATGCCGAGACTAGAACGAGCCTGCTTCGTGTCAGTATGTATATCGTAGCCATTTATGGATGCAGATCCCTTTGTGGGTAAGTACAGACCTACCAAAAAAAAAAAGACATATATATGTAAATATTTCAGGATTTAAAGGCGAACTGACAGTACTTGCCAAAAATGAATATCCCAAGCATTTCAAGCTCCTGTCCAGAGAAGGTGCATTCTAAAAGAAAGTTCAGACACTGCCCAATAAATGGCATGACATGCCACACCTAAACACCTTTTGAGGCCCACCATCTAAAAATTAATGTTCATAAACCAATTTACCTGTTAAAATATTGATTGTGGTGGTTTTGCCAGCTCCATTTCGTCCAAGAAGGGCAGTAATTTCTCCAGTATAAATATTCATCGAGAGATCGTCTACAGCTTTCTTTGGTACAAAGCCGACTTTAAAGACCTAAAACAAAATCCCTTTCAGATGGCAAAAGAAAACACCCAATCAACACATGCATATAAATTTGTACATATTTACCATTCCCGAGGACTATAGTGCTTGTAAGCAGGGCTGTCCTGAAAGGGTACACACTGTGTGCACTGCATACTCAAGAAATTTCGAAAAATACCGAGTACCTGCAGCATATTGTGAAGTCTCAAGAAAGTTTTTGTATTTGCTAGTTTTTGGGCAACTTTCAGTCCCCCTGGTGATTTTCAAACTTGAATGGAAACATTAGGGAAAACCCTGAACCCACCCACCACCAACAGCCTCAATAATATCCTGTGTATATGACCAGGACAGGAATGAAAAACTGATGAACATAGCAACTGCCATCTTGGGTTTGGATAGATGACCAGTCAAATACCAGTTAGCACGGTGCAGTGGTGTTACCAATTCTACTAACCCTGCAATTACAATACTCTTTAGTTAACTATTTAGTTAAATGAGAAAACTACCTTCTTTAGAAAAGGTTTAATTTGAGATTGACTAAAAGTGTCAAAATTTTTAATCATACTATAGCCATTATAATTTTGGCACTATTACGTCCATTCTTCAACCATAGTTATTTCTTCCCATTTTTTCTTAGTTTCTGCTTTTTCCTTACTTCTTCAACATCAATGATTAAAAAAATTACCCATTATAGTACGCTCTAGTCAATCACTATACGCTTCCATTATCAAGCACTATTTCCCAAGTACTTATAAAAATGACTTAACACTTTGCATGTGTGTATCAGTAGATCAAACTGTTTGTGGTTTTATGGCTCAAGGACTACAATGGTCATGCTGCACCGGAACCTACTGTTTTCCGAGGAATCCGAACCTCTTAAGGCCTAGGGAACCAAACCGCGGACTGCGGTGAGCAGTGCGATCTTTATGAGATCTCTGAGTAAGCATTCTTTGCACCGTTGGGAGTCGAACCCGGGTTAACGGCGCACTAGGTGAATGCGTTACAATACTGTGCCACCACAGAGCCAGTAGATCAAAGGGGCACTTGCTAATCAAAAACGGAAGGTTAAGGGAAGTTAATTTCTGACCCACATTTTTTGTACAAATGAAAATCTCTTTTGATCTTTAAGAGTAAAATTAGAGAGCACTGGGCTTGCATCCCAATAACTCGAACCTGTTACAGGCACTTGTCACCGACAGAAGGGGGTGAAAGTTATAGGGAACTTAAAATTCATTAATATTTTGATGTATTTTATTAATATATTTAATAATACTAAATATCTAAGTAGACTAATATAATTAGCATGAATGAATTAATTTTTGAAAGTAAATTTTGCACTGGAAACTTATAGAATAGGGCTGTCCAACTTATTTGGGCAATGGGCCACTTACAAATTTTTCACGGATCTCGTGGGCCAATGGTTTCAGAAAGTTTCATTGAAAAAACAAACTAATTAAAAAACCTCCCTTTAGAGTTTCTTCCGATTATTTGTTCACTTGCAATACGAAAAGGGGGTCACACATCCGGTTCTTCTGAATTTCTGGATTTTTTTTTTTTTTTTCCCATTCCAAACAGTGGCCCACAGGCTGTTTGTTGGACAACCCTGTTACAGAGGTATACTAAAAATTCACACTTTTATTTATCCTTATTACAGAGTAGAGAAAGACTCAAACTTTTGTAAAAAACGATGTACATAAGATCTGCTGTAGAAATCTATTTTGAATATATTTTTAACGTCAAAGAACAATTTCCACTGTCATGTACAATTTTATACAAAAGATTTCTGACAAAATTTGACAATTTATTTAGAGAAAAAGCATTTTCTGGGTGGGGCTCAGCCGCTTCTATCTTCAGCCTGGCAATGGCTCTACAATGATTTTACCTCTAAGTTACTGAATACAACAATGGGTGCTAGTACAGATAACAGAAATTTTTAAAACTTGCCATCACAGATGCGTACATAGAAGCACACGTAGGCAACAAAAAATATCTTCTTATAAAATTTTACCTATTTTTTTTCAGGAGGAAAAAAAGGGGTGGGAGGGAACAGTTAATTTAAAAAAAAAAAATCCAGACACCTGGTTAGGTTTTGAAAAGTTTCAAAAGACAGACTTCGTCCTCCACAGTATACTGTATGCAATCAGAACCGCCGACAAGCTCCGGTCATTTCACTGGGAGAGTCTGGACCACCCACCATACAGTCCGGACCTCGCCCCTAGTGATTTCCACGTTTTCGGTCCGCTGAAGAAGTTCCTGGCAGGACAGCGATTCACGTGCAACGATGAAGCCAAGACAGCAGTCCGACGGTGGTTCCACAGTCAGCCGGACGAATTCTACCACAGGGGCATCTCAAATTTAGTGCTGCGATGGGACAAATGTCTGAACCGGTGTGGGGACTATGTGGAAAAATAGTGTAAGGTACGTAGAATAGTACGTATATTTGTAATTACCTGTATGTACCTTATTTTGGCTAATAAAAAATAGGGGCAAAGACTTTCTGATTCGCCCTCGTAAGTAAGGCCAAAATTAAATACACTAAAGGTAATTCACATAATGGACAGTTCACATTAAATTGAATCTAATGTTCCGCTAAAATTTTCATGAATTAAAAGATTTGTGTGTACACAAAATTTTATAACTTCACCTTCGTCAGATTCCGTATCACAATTCCCGGAGTTCCATCGGGATATCTTTCAAAATATGGATTTTCAGATTCAAAAGGTTTAGCTTCAGATTTTGAAGCAACGGCTCCACACCAATAGGATCGCTACAAAAGTAAAATCACAATACTTTTAGCAATGTGGAGCAATACATATATTCTGTTGTTTACATGTCACAGATGATTAAGTTTCATGATGCAAGTACAATAAATACTTCCCACGATGCACTAACTATTTATTTTACACATTGTAGGTCCAAAGACTGTACTATGAGTCAACTGAAACAGAATTGACAGCTTCAAACCCTGATATTTATGAGCAACGAAGGTGATTGGAAGTCGGACCCCAAGTCAAGTGGGTTCGGTGGTGCTGATCCTAACCACTGGGACACAGCACCACATGAGATGTAGATTTATATATACAACGTCAAATATACTTTGCGTCATAGGTCGAGAACCAAGTGTAAGAATTAGAACTAAAAACACACACTAATTAAACCGAAAACAAACTAAACCAAAAGTAACATTAAAGCATTATTAGAAACGCTCTTACATATGTTGTTTTTTAATAACTTTAAAATGCTGTAAACATTAAGATGTAAGTATACACTTAACTGTAAAAGGAAAATAAAATGGCTTCGGAACTCCTAACTGCCAAGGCCACACAGAATCCACATACCAAATAAGGAGAGCATAGACAAAACAAGACACCATCATCATAAGTATGACTTCACCGAATATAATATCAGGATAGACACTTCGCTTTGTTATGCTACTCCAACCATCGTATCCACCTGAAAGTAAAAAACCACACAGATTACCATATTTTTCTAAAAAAAACTAACGTTTACTTACAAACAAATTCATTCTCCATATACATACATAAATAAATGGTGGGGGGGATATAGCATCTGGCATCGCAGCCAGGGATGTTCAAGTGGCTTTATGTACCATGAAGCGGAAGGAGAAGCAACAGACATTTTTCTTCCAACAGGAAAGTAATGGAGAGACAAGACGTACACATCTCCAGCTAAACGAAGTATGGAACAAGACAATGGTAGACAAGTAGCCATTTTTGTTGTAACTTTAATATTTCAGTGTACGAGATATATCTCAACGATTAACACTCGAACCCTTGTTTAGTATACTAGTGTTGACAGGATATCGTCTTAATGAAAGTCAAAGAAGTCTACACTACATATATATATATAGTGTGTGTGTGAATGTGTCAATAATAAAATTCATGGCACATGTACAGATAATTATTAATGGTTGGTTGTTTGGATTTTTTATGGCGCAAGAGCATCTGGGCTATACTGCGCCAAACATGGTAAAATCAAAGACTGTTTAATCATTAATCAAATCGCATAACAAGGACAGCTTTCATGTTGTGTCATGATCCGCATTTTTCCAATGAATCTGAACCTATGCCACTTTCGTAATTGATCAGAATAGGGATTCCTAGCAAAACGCCAAGTATTTCATACTAGCGGAATTTTCATCCCCTACTTTTCTGCATGGTAGAATATATTAGTTTTATATCCCCTTAACATTGCATTCCCACAAATTTTTTATTAACTCTTAACCCTTAGACAATTGGAAAATTTTTTGATGTTGGCAAAATCAAGTTACTTGGAGAAAATGACCAACTTTTTGCTTTTGTTGGTTGGAAAAATTTGCAATCAAACTATTTTGTTAACAGTTATTTCCGTTGCCACATCTGCGGTATATTGTGCAGCCCAGGGCTGGACTTACGTGGTGAATGGGGAGTCTCCCCCAGTCGGAAAAATCAAGTTCCAAGTTGGGAAAATCCTGTAACTCTGAAAAAAACAATTGGATGAAAATACATTGGGTAGTTGGAAATTCACGCAATTTCAATTGCCAACTTGGCGAAAATTTAGATTTTCTTTTGGATGGGGGAGGACGGGTAATTTTTTATTAACTCTCTACCCTTAGACAATCGGAAATTTTTTTGACGTTGACAAAATTGAGAGTTATTTGAAGAAAAAGATTGACTTTTTTGCTTTTGTTGGTCGAAAAATTTTGTGATTATAACTGCCCATTTTGTTAGCAGTTATTTCCGTTTCCACATCTGTAGTATATTGTCTAGCCCAGGGCCAGCCTTATGGGGGGTGGACGGGGGGGGTCTCACCCAATCGGAAAAATCAAGTTCCAAGTTAGGAAATTCCGGTTAAACTCAAAAAAGGGATGAATAATTAATTCTTTGGATAGTTAGAAATTCATGCAATTTCTATTGCCAACTTTTTTATATTTTCCCCAGGGGAAAATAGAAATTTTTTTTTTACTCTTCACCCTTAGACAAATGGAATTTTTTTTGACATTGGCAAAATCGAGAGTTTCTTGGAGAAAAAGATAAGGCTTTTTTGCTTTCGTTGGTCGGAAAAATTTGCGATTATAACTGCCCATTTTGTTAACAGTTATTTCCGTTTCCACGTCTGTGGTATATTGTCCAGCCAACAGGGCACCAGAACCACAGATTTGGAGTTTTTGCCTCTCCCCCAGTGCCTAATTTACACAGGGGCATGTGTGCACCCGGCCCCAATTCAGAGGTGCCCCTTAAATCCTAAATTTTGTCCAGTACATTCGTAAAAATTGTAATATTTTATAGGCAATCCAGAGACTTTTCAGGGTTTTAAAAAAATTCTCTTTACTAGCTCCTTTCCCTTAAGACCAGGAAAGCATACCTAGATAATGCTTTATATCTATCTCGGTTTTATAAACAAAATTCATTCACTTATGTATGTTTAATGATAATAAACATAGCAATCAGAAATCTGTCGTGGGTACAGGAGGGGTTGGGGCCTTCCTTCATGACCGCCTGCCCCGAGCCCCAGAATGTCAAGCCCTGCTCTCCCCACTTCTCATTTAACCCTCATTTTAAGTGCCACAAAGAAGAAACCAGGACTTTTTCCCTGTTGTTCCTTATCGAATTTGCAACTGACCACAGTGCTGAGCTCTCAAACTTGATGTGAAGCTGGAGGGCCCATCTGTACAGCAGGCACGAAGAAGTTTCAAATAGTTCCTCTCGCGTCGTAAAACGCTAAATGCTTTCAATGTCTGTTACCATAATTTTTTTTGTTTATTTAACAGTAAATGCTATCTTTAAATATATATATATATACAGTAAAACCTCTGTAAAGCGACCGTCGTTTCAGTGAAAAGGCGGTCGCTCAGAGAGCTGGTCTCTGAATGGAGGTAAATTTAGCATTGGGTCTATGGGGTGGAGGGAGAAAATCCGTTTCCAGAAAAAATGGTTGTTAAGTGAAGTGGTCGCTAAATAGATGTGGTCTTTAACACGTTGACTGCCGCATCACCCGTATTCGGCTGACGCTTATTTGACTACTTACAAAGGATCTTCGAAAATATTTGGACAGATATTCCACAGGATGTAATAAAACTATCGAATTATTATAAAAATGTTTTATTAAAAAAATTATTTGGAGTGTAAAACATTAAAGCATTCTATGCAAAGCTGAGGTTGGTCAGGACATTTTGGACAAAAAGTTGTTTTCTTCAGATTCCCTCATGCCTTTGATGGGTCCATTTTACATCTTTTATTTGAATAACATCGTTTGCATGCACGTCTAATGCTTTTTGCAGAATCATTTTTGTGAACGGCGATATTATGCTGACTTCGAACTGAAGGCTTGGTCGTAATTTTATTTATATTTCTCTTTCTGGGCAATCTGATCTCTTCCTCATCGCTGCTATCCAAATTTATAGGAGTATCATAACAGGTTTCTTCTTCACTGCTATATGACTCACTAAGAACTAACTTTTCCATTTTTCTTTTCAATATTGAAACGAATTAGGGCAGAGATTTTAAGTTATACCACTCGGTACTCGGCAAAGATTCGCACTGTTCATGCAGAGTAGTGAGGTGACAAGTGAGGGCCTTAGGAATGTAGCGATAGAAACAAATGAACAGATATGAGCCAGCAACTTACGCTTTGTACAGCGGCGTGCATGGCCTGACGGAGATTTCGTTGCAAACACATGCGGCAGTCAACATGTTAAGGGAGGTTTAATATATATATTTATATATAGGTTTGAAAACCAAACTAAAGTTGAAACAAGTAGTTCAAAATATTATGTGTTATGTAAAACATTTTACAAGATGTACCCAAAACATATTATACAACAGTCAGAAATTTTTTTATTCAAATAGTGTGATCATTAATTATACTAATATCATGCCAACATTATAATGTTATAGTACCAAGTATTTAAATCCCATCTCAATACCATTAACCAATGCCCAATATGTACCCATTTTAAATGATGCAAATGGAGTTGTTATAAAACACAGCATTTATAACACTCCATTTAATATATAAATGAAGAATCAATAAATTTAGACAGATCATAGTTGGTCTGAATAAGAAAGAAGAATTGGACCTGCAATGTGTAGACATTGATTGGCGTTATGAGCCAATAATCATGGGTTAAACAATGTTTTAAGGATCCAACATTCCCCATTCAATGCAGACATTATACAGGAAGACCTGTTTGTTTATAACCATCCATGTGGCAGAGATTTAAACACATTTTTTGTTTGAAAGAGACAGAAAATAGAAAGTCATTAATTCCATATTACAAAAATCAAGATCCAATTGATGCCCCATACCATAGCCTATACAGATTATATCATCTATATATCTGCCAAAAAATAAATCCGTTCTTGGTGAAGACAAACTTTCATATTTATGTAAGTATAAATCTGCAGATAAAGAAGACTACACTTCCCCCTTGAGAAAGCCCTCTTACCTGTTTATAATAACCAGTGCCATTATACACCACCTTATATTTAAGACAGAAGTTTAGTAGTTTTACAAACGAGATTTTGTCAATTGATTTTATATCATACTCTGTAAATAATTCTAATAACACACGATATAAGTCTCTTAAATTGATTTGGTTAAATAGATCCTCAAAATCAAAGCACTTAATGAAAGTGGGATTCCTATCACTGGAGTTCAAAGTCTTTAAAGGTTGAAAACTATTTTTAAAAATAAAGGTATTTAAGGAAATTTTAACATAAATCTGTTTAAGCGTTTGAAGAAGCAGTTTAACAGCTCTAACACTATAAGAGCTAGTAGCACATCTAACAGTGCGAAAACCAATTGGATCTTTATGAAATTTAACAGTAAGCGTCATGTATGGGAAGTTGATTGGAGATTGGATGGCTTTGAGATTCTCAAAAGCACCCTGTATGTGTTTGAAGACAGGAGTAGAGTTTGTACCCAGATTTCTGTATTGCTCTGTATTATCAAGAAATTTCTGTATGTTTGAAGCATAGAACCTCTTGCACATGACAGTAAATGTTGAAAAAACATTTATCTACAGGCTGATTATAATTAAAGTTCAACTTTCAAAAAGCTGTAGAAAAAAGAACCACTGCTCAAAATTACATGAAATTTGAACTGAATATACTCGAAGGAGGAGGAAATGGTATGGAATTAGAAAAAAAATAGTTCTAAATTTTAGGAATAAACGGTGCTTTAAGCATCATACTATGCAAAATAAAAGGACGTGTCATGTGCCCGACACATAGCATTTGTAATAAAAACGCAGGATACATGGCGTTTTCCTCATATAGCGTCTGAGAAGCACGTCATGACTCTCTCAAAGAAGGATCGCGCTCTGATTGTGAAGCTCTTTTATAAGAACGGTGACAGTGCGCCAGTAGCTCTAACGAAGTTCAGGACAGTAAAGGGTATGAAAAAAGGTTGTGGCCTGGTCTGCTAAGGGTCTGGGGAAAATGATTAAGAAGTTTGAAGAGGCAGGTTCTTTTGAAGTGAAATCTGCCAGAGGGAGGAAACCAATTGATTCGACGTCAGAAAATGTGGCCACAGCATACCAGGAATTGCTTGAACTTTGGACATATCTGTGAGCATGATGCATAAAATTGTACGAAACATCCTGCATTGCTATCCATACAAAATTACCCATGTTCAGGAGTTGCTTCTTGCTGACCTGCCAGTAAGACACACTTTTGCTCTAGAATTTCTTGCTCACATGGAATTGGACAATGAATGGCCATGGAACATTTCGTGGATCGACGAAGCCCATTTCCATCTCCAAGGACATGTCAATACTCAGAATTGCAGAATATGGGCAATGGAAAATCCATTCTCACATGAACCAGTACCTCTTCATCTGCAAAGCAAAGGTAACCATGTGGTGCAAATTGACACCATCGTTTATCATAGGGCCATTTTTTCCAAGGAGATGGGTTGTGTAGGTCCTGTTACTTGTACAGGTCATTTTTTCAGTGAAAAAAAAAGAAAACGATACAGTCATGCACATTGAACAGTACAGTTGGTTTAACATGCAACTTATGCCATAGCCGTAGTATTGCGATTCAAATGTCACTTGTAGCCGAACCCATTTACGTTATGATGCTGAAAGTGCCATTTATTGCTAAAATTTGGAACTATTTCTTTTCCTCACACCATACCATTTCCCCCTCCAAGTATATTCAGCTCTAGTTTATAAATTAAAAAAACAAATCAATTTAAGAGAGCTATATCATATATTATTAGAATTATTTACAGAGTATGATATAAAACCAATTGACAAAATTTCATTTGTAAAACTGTTAATTTCTGTCTTAACTATAATATGGTATATAATGGTACCCATTATTATAAACAGGTAAGGGGTTTCTTAAGGTGGCAGTGGGTTCGATGTATCTCAGAAATGAATCGATACATTTATTGTTACCCAGAAACAGTGGTTGACCTTACCATTGACATACACATTTTTGCATGCTCTGTTCCTCCTGACCTTCTCAGCCACTGACAATGATATATCCTTGAATAGCTGCCGAGTGGCTCTTCCCGATGCCATGTGTCTTCTATATTTCATGTTGGCATTTGTGCAACTGTTAGCCCAAACATGTAGATCTAATCAAAATCCATCATTTGAGACCAAAACTAGTGTTGTAGCTGGTCAGTCATGAACTATAATCAGCGGAAATTTCCATGGATGCCCATATTGAACACTGGGTGTTCAGCCCCACCCCTCTAGTACTGTGAATGTGTGGCGGCGACTTTTTTTGGGCGTGATGCATATGGCAATGCAATGAATGGCACATTGGTTCATGCCATCATTAATTTCGAGGTGTTCACATTTACGTGCGCCCTGCACCTCCTAACCCTGTAAGTCACTGACAATGATGTATCCCTGGATAGCTGCTGAGATGCTCTTTTTGATAATATGCATCTTCTTTACTTCATGTTGGCATTTTCACGAGTTTCGGCCAACACTGAACATTTTCTTTTTCTAATTTTTTTTTTTGCTAGCTAAAACTGGCTCAATGTCTTAGAATGTATCCACGTGTATTCCAAAACATTAAACATACAGATATGATTGAGATCTATCGTTTGAGACTAAAAACAGCAACGTAGCTACTAAGAGTCATGAGCTATACTGATCGGAAATTTCCGTGGAAGCCCAAAATAACATTTTTGCATACAGCCCCGCCCCTCATGTACTGCATATGTGCGGTGACCCCATGTTTTGGCAGGAACATAACTATATATTGGTTAGAATGATAGCAAAATCATTCCAGTCAAACCTGTAGTTTCGGAGTTATTCAACGGTTTCGGATGTATAAGCAAATGTTACATCAAGATTTCTGTATTCCAGTATTGGAGTTCCACTTTGTATCCAGTATTGAAGTGACTTTACAGACATATTCACGTCAAAAACAACACTTGCTCTGGTAAAAATCTGGAGTTACAATTTACTGAGTTTTCAATTTGCACTTTCCAAAATTTAAGTAGCTGTAACATTTTCTGAGTAGCAACTTACCAGGTCCTTCAAATGCAGCCAAAAACTTGAAAATAAGTGGAAGGGCTCCACTAGGCAACAAACAAATCCCTAACTTGGCGAGAAAGCTCAAATCTACAAACTTATAGTTTTCTATGCCAATAGGGAAATAAAAAGCCATTAACAAACTATGAATCACAGTATGTAGAAGTAAGGTGACCGTGACAGCAACGTTGGCTGAAAGAGAAAAGGGGGAAGATTGATTCACACAACAAAGATAATAAATTCATCTAAAAATGCACAAATTAAGTCCTTAAAAACAAACAGCTAAAATATAGGAAGAACAACCCCTTTCTGGAAAATTTGAATCTTACTCTTTATCGCTGTATTCGCCCACAGATAACATCGAAATAGATGAAATGTACTTTAATTGAAAGTTAAAATTTCTGAAATCAATAACTGTAAATTTTATACTGTACTTCGGAGTGCCTCAGTAGTTGTGTCTGTGGCCTTTATGCACACAGGGTTTGGGCTCAACTCACAAATAACCTTGATTCATTGTAAAGGTATCTTTCTTTCTTTCTTTTTGGTTTTACGGCTCAAAGACTACAGTGGTCATGCTGCGCCGGGACCTACTGTTTTCCGAGGAATCCGAACCTCTTAAGGCCTGGGGAACCAAACCCCGGACTACAGTGAGCAGTGCGATCTTTATGAGATCTCTGAGTAAGCGTTCTTTTTGCACTGCTGGGAGTCGAACCCGGATTAGCCGCGCAATAGGAGAACGCGTTACCACACTGCGCCACCGCAGGGCATTGTAAAGGTATCCTGGGGCGGTGTTGGTTGCCTATTGTAGTGTCTTTAATGACAAAATGATGGAGGATTTTCTATTTACAGTGGCCAATTTGAAAAATTGTCAGGCAAAAAATGGCCAGAAAACCAAAATAGTCTATACTGGCAAAGGAAAAAAAAAAAGCCTATTTTGGGTACCACCTAAGATGGACGTTGGTAAAAGTAGATCAAAATTTCACGATATCTAAGCAATAAAAAATATTCCAACTTTTTTAATAAATATGTTTTTATGCAAAATTTTAAATTTGTTTTCATTTTTTAAAAATAAATGAATGATCTAAATCAGCGGTTCCCAACCTTTTCAAGCCGTGACTCACTTTTGTACTACCCAAAAGACCCATACCACCCCACCTCAATTATTTATGACCCCAAAGCATAATAAATGCAAAATTATACATATACACTTTGCATTAATCATGTACAGTGGTCACATTTTTAATATATTATGTACAGTGGAGTCCATTTTCAAATTGCCCCCCCCCTTAACCGTTAAATTTCCCCCACGTTGGGAAACACTGATCTAAATATATAACTGCCCGATGAAGTGGTTCCCAAGCATTTTAGAATCGAGCCTCTGAAAAGAAGCTTTTCAGAATGACAACTATTTTCGATTAACCTTACTTCGAAGGACACAAAGGGGTCTGGCAATAATGTGAAAAGGGTTTTTTTTTTGTCATGGTATATAATGCTATGCATATACTCGTAATATACATCCATAATTTGAAATGATTATAAAAGATTCACACTTCAAAAACTTTTTGCAATCAAGAATTAGCTCGTAACCCATACTTTGAGAACCACCAGCCTAGTGTAATTAATTTAAATAGTGATCCAAATTTAAAGATCCACAAACTGATTACACAATTATGTTTGAAATATATATGAAAAATAAATACATACAAAAGAATAAATTTAAAAAAATTACTGAATATAAAAAATACAGTTGCTATTTATTATGATGATAACAAATATAATGTATTTGTATTTGAATGGCACGAGGAAAGCAAAGGTCTTACTGCTGTGCTAGAATCTAGTTTCTGAAGAACTGCGAACAAGGGAACCGAACTCCGAACAATGGTGGACAGAAAAATGGCACACATTTCGTGATATCACTGGGAATAAAACCTGCATTACCTGCACAAAAAACAAATGAATCATCACTGTGCCATCATAGGGCAGTAGTCCTGCATTCTTCCAAGGAATCAACCTCCTATGGTTTAGAGATCCGTACCTCCTCCCCACTCCAGACTAGAGCGAACAATTAGCTGGAACTGCTTTTTAGCACTATGGGGAGTCAAACCTAGATTAATAGCACATTAGAGAACATTACCACTGCAGTGCCATATGTAAAACAAATAAATAAGCTGCGGAAAATTTTACCCATTATCTTAAAAACAACAAATGCTAGAAATTATAAAACTTGTACACTCCCATTAAAACGAGAAATGAAAGAAAAACTTAAAAAAAAAAAAAAAATGCAATGCAAGAAGCACTTACGGCGATTAAAAAATGTCGTCACAGCCAGGCAGAAAAGTATGGTGCTTGCCAAATACAATAGGAAGATAAAATATAGCAAGCCAAAATTCACATTCTTAAAAACTTTCCGCGAATTTTCTAGCGGCACTGTATACATGATGGCAATTGCCAGCATGAGAATAGCTCCAAAAAGGAATGCATTCCAAAAGACGCTGTTCCAATATGTACAGTCTGACATCCCCATCATTTTTAGAAGCTCCTGTAAAATTCAAAATGATTTTACGATACAGTAAGCACACAAGGTAATTTTCAAAGTATTAAAAAACTGATTAGTGTAAAGCTGCAACAGCATTCCATTTGTCCCCATCGCTACGCAGGTTCAAAATGCTAAATGGTAATCTGCAAAAATTTGCATTTTATGGCACAAAAACGAGTAAGGTCATGCTATGCTGGGACCTACAGTTTTCAAAGGAATCCAAACCTCCATGGCTCAGGGCAGTGCTTCTAAATTGGTTTTCATCGCAAGCTAATTCGGATTTTTTTTTTTTTTCGGTCAGTGGGCCAGAATATATGAAAACGAAATTACCTTACAAGCTATACAGACATTGGCAGGGGACTTATCCTCTTAGAAATTTTCTAATTCAATGAAATAGCATTGAGGTAAGAGCTTTATACCCTCTAGAAAAAAACCAAAAACTAACCCCATTGAAAAAAAAATCAGTTTCTTATCTTTTGCAGGCGACCCTGCTGAAATAATGAACTGTAATTCACGTACTTTTATTTAACTTGTTCTTCTAATAGATGGTAACACAAGGCACACCATATATTGATTGTATCGTGTCGGATGTATTGCTATCGTTTACCTTGTTTGCCTATCACGTACAGGGAAAGATGTTTGCTCTCATAGTTCCCGTCTTGCCATGTTATTTTTCATGGTTGTCCTTCATATTTGAAGCTAGTTGTGAATTTTGCAGTCTTGTGTAAGGCAAGCTGTTACATTAAATCGTTTCAGAAAATTTTAATTTTGAAATAATAAAGATGATTTTCAAACTAAGATAATGCATTGTGAAAAAAAGGCAGATATTGAAGAATCTTTGGTTTGCTGAATTTTTATAATACAAGGAGAGTAAGGATCAGATAGTGCTAGACAAGGAAAGACCAAATGTGTGGTTGCAGAATATGATAATCGTGCACGGATTATTCACCCACTGATTAGTGGCGAAATAGCTGAAATAATTTTGATCAAGGTAATCACGCAAACAGTAAAGATCACAATGGGGAATGAACAGTAGATGCTTGTTCATAAGAGCTGCGAAGCTGCAGAACTACCATCATTTATTTAAAAAACCATAATTATTCATCTCATTTCTATTACTTTTTTTCCCCTTAGATATTCGTAAATTATCAAGACCGCAAATCTGGTAAGAAATTTTATTACTATCATAAAATTCTACAGAGGAAATCATCTGCCACTGTAGTTCTTTATTTTGGCATGATGACTAATTACACGGGTTCCAAATGATGGTCGGCTACCGGTGAGGCAGCTAAGATTATGTCGACACGGTGCATCAAACAATTCAGAGCCAGTCTATATTAAAAGCGCTTTACTAATATTTGCACCTGCTTCCATCGATTTTCCATGTGTTTTAAAATTAAAAACAGTTCATTTGTGTGGCTTGTTTGTGTTTTTTTCCAGAGTGAACTGTAATTGAAATGTATATTGTTAAACTGGAATAATTAAACTAAAACATTTAACCAGTACAGTAGAACCCCGATTATCCGAAATAAAAGGGAGCAAGTTCAATTTCCAGTAAAAAAAGTTTCTAATAATCCGGAAATTCAATTTCCCACATAAAATTATAGAGCTGCAATGTTTATTCAGAAGACATGTTTACTTATATTACTAAATTACTATATAAGTAATAAAAAACGTCATATA
>QLNU02014176.1:164154249-164180361 GCA_006491805.2 Dysdera silvatica
ACAGTCTACAGCACGGAGGCGATTTTTGCATATAGCCCACAAATTTTCAATGGGATTTATGTCTGGAGAATTACCTTGCCAATCAAGTACCTGTATTTGCTGCTCTGTCATGAATTTCTTCACCACTTTATATGTGGCAGTTGGCTAGATCCTACTGCAATATCCTAGTACAATCAGGATACCTCGTTTCTAGCTATGGAATAACTTTTTCACAGAACCTTAATATATTGTGGCGAGCTCATCATTCCTTCTATTGGCTGCAGGCTTCCAACACCATAATAACTAAAACATCCCCAAAATATCTTTTGTGGGTGCTTGACTAACTGACTGATGTGTTAATCACTAAGCTTCTCTCCCTGTGACCTTTGTACATGCCGACTTCGCCGACCCTGTACAAAGAAATGGTTTTTGTCCATGAAGAGGACTTTCAGCCACTCATCTTTCGTCCATTACTTACACTTTTTTACCGAATTATAATACGCTTTTGTTTCATTGTTGTTGTTGTTAAGAGCCGTTTTTTAACAGGTCTTATGGCTTTTCGTTTGACCACAGTAAGGTGCCTGCGAACTGTAGAAGAACTGATTTCCATTCCTTCCTCCTTCAAATCCATTTTCAATTTGTCACTTGTCTTGCAGGGATCCTTTTTGCTTTGTTGAAGCAAGTAAACGTCATCTCTGGGATTTGTTTTCTTCTTACGACCACACTTTCCTTTGCGTTTAGGAGAAACCGAGCTGGTTTCCTGCTTTAATTTGATGACACTGCTGACAGTTGCTAAACTCACACCAACTACTGACATGATCTTTCGATATGTTTTTGCTGTGTGTTCGTGCAGAGTTACGATCTTCATCTTCGTACGTTTCCCATGTGTACGTCCATCTCGAATCGCATATGATAAGGTTTCTAAAATCTGATGAAATACTGCAGCTGTTTATGTAATGATTGCATCAGCAAATGAACACTATGGCAGTCGGACAGATTTCTAAAATCTGATGCAATACAGTAGCAGCGGACATAATAATTGCAATAGTTAACAAAACAAATTATCTAATTGACTTTTCGTGTTTCTTTTGAGTACACGATTATGAGTAATACAGGAAACATACTTTGTTTCTATTAATTTGCACACCGGTGTATTTCATTTTTTTCTGCAATTTGGTGATCCTGCGGACCACTTGATAAGCCGCAAACTACCACCAGTGGTCCGCAGACCACACTTTGAGAAACACTGCAATAGAGCGTAAGTCTTTCGGAAGCCAGGAGATTCAGACAGGTGTTCTTAATAAAAGGACATGTATTGAAGAACTATTCATTCGCAGATTGCAAAAACACTAATAACACTGCAATAATCTAAATCACAGCAAAAACTAGCCTTGATATTTTAACATAAAAAATATATAACAAATTATGCATATCAAATAATTTACAAATGAAATGTTCGAAAAATATTCTGAAGATCATTAAAATATATGTTTATATGCACTAATATCAAAAACTTGCTTTAAACGACATTTGTAGTTTGTACTGATTCATAATTAACAAAGCCTCTTGATATATAAGTAGATGCTTTAGAAATATATAATCTGCATAATTAATCTTATTGTTTTACCCAATTGCTCTTTTAACGTGTGAATTTAATTTGCCTATAAAGTGTGAAATTAACAAATAAGAACTAAAAGCATTTCTTCCTATTATTCTCATATCATATTTGCAACTTCCAGAAATCTGCATTAATAAAATTAGTCATGGTGCTATGATGACATACCCAATAAAACCTAAAATTAGAATATTCAGCAATATTTTGTAAAGTAACAGTTGAAATATTAAAAACTTTGAATCTATACATTAAAATTTAAAAATTGCATCTATTTTATCACTCCCCGCCTCCCCAGTTAGTAGGAAAGGAAGCTCTTGAGCTTCTCCACTTTCCAGGACTGGATATCAAAATACATCTTCTCTAATGACGCATCACATGATTTTCTTCAAAGCTACTTAAAACCCTCACCGTAACCTTTGAATTGCCATTCCCCCCTCCCCCAACAATGTATAACATTGCATTTAAACGCATATTAACCATGGCTTAACTCCACGAAATTATTGTAGTAATAAGAAATAATGAGCAAATTTGTTTGTTGGTATATTGGCCATTATAATAAAAGAAAGCAAATGAAAAATCAATTATTCACGAAAAGGATGCAAACAGATTGAGTATGGCTGGATTGCAAATTTTCAGATAGGCATATTGACAGGTAAGTTAAAAATAATAATAACCGCATGATCGTAAATTTCCTTTTTTAAATTTTCCTCTTTCCACAAATTGGAAATTTTTCTTTTTCCACATAAGAAAACAAGATTTCTAAAATACGCATGTAACTTTTATCTGTCAATAAAATACACTGCATTGTCCCTACAGCGAAAAAAACTGGTGCACATGTTGGAGAATGGCTGTATTACCATATTATGTTAATCTAGTTAATATATTTTTTCCAACGATGTAGTGTTGGTTGCTAGCGCTGGGAGCAAGTTAAGTATTGCACCCGCTAAAACCCATTAGCATTCCTTTTCACCAGTCTAATATTGAAATTTTGCACCCCATGCTACGCTACTGATTTTATCACAGAGCTTATAAACTCTGAAGAATAGGTCCCGAGTTGAGACACTTACCATATTTATAAGTATTAGCTTCAGAACAATAAGGACATGGAATCAGAAAGTGTAGGGTTTGAAATTCTGAAGTTGGGGTCTGGGACAAGGGAGGGCAAAAGCCTAGCGGCCTGGTGTGAATTTTTTCTTCTTTTTTAATTATCATTAAATATATTTTTTAAAAAAGCAAAGAAATAATCCTTAGGATTTTCTGTTTAGCACCATGATTGATCGCTTCTGGAAATTTTTTTTATAAACATGTGAATATAACCGATTATTTATGTTGAAGCACTCAATTTTCGATTAAGCGTCAGTTAAACATTGGAAAATAAAGGACCAAATGACTAAAAAGGCAGACTAATCTGGACTTGAGATGAAAATACATACTTTTATGTAAAAAAAGAAGAAACATCTGGCAAAAAAAAACTGAAGATCGAGGGAAGTCAAGTGTGTTGTTGCAATATAGGTTCCCTACTGAAATATCCAGTATTTTTCAAAAATTATCCAACTTTTTCCTGATCCACTGGCCACTCTGACAGAATGAAAATGTCATAAATAAGCCACCAGTGAAGTCAAACTTCTCAAGTCTACTGATTTTTGCAAAATCTGATTTTTTTTAAATTTGTGACCTAATTAGTAAGTTCGTTACTTTTTTGTGACCATTTTCTGAATTCGTGACTTTTTCGTGATCGATTTGTGAATTCGTGACTTTCATGACTAGTAGACACCCTGTGATATGTTGCTCTACTGGCTTGATTAGGTTCTATGTGGTGTCCAACCAAATTCAGTAACAAACTTCCCTGACTTTCCCAGGTTCAAGACAGAATCTTAACTTCCGGTCATCAATTATCATAACTCATTGCAAGCCATTAAAATTTGCATAATCAAAACAAGTTTGAAGACAAAATTCACTAATACAAATCAAAGCCATTTGTAATTCTTAAGCAGGAAAACTTTATATTCCTCATATAATATAATGCGGGGCCTGATTTAGCATACAAGTAGCGTAGTTGGTTAAGGCGTCTAATTGGGTTGTCGTCGCAACCGCATCATACCAAATAATCATGATGACATAAAATAATAACATTTCTACAACAGCATTAATAACATCTATCTTATTAAAACATAATGTACGTAGTGCGTAACATGCAATCGGTACTTGCACAATGAAGTTTTACAGAATTACAAGAATGAATGATTGAAGTTAACATGAATTTTGAAAATTGAAGTTAATGATTGACATTAAATCGGAATTTTGACCAACAATGGCGTTGCTGGACGGATACTTTAAAAACCTCTTAAATCGCGAATTTTGCCCTATTAAGGTGGTGAAAAAAACACGTTTCTTACTAATTAGTTGGTGCTTAACAACTTTGTAATTGAAAAATTTTCTGTATCTCCTCTAGTTCCAGAATTAGGTGCAATAACTTCCCAATTTCGCCACAGATGACGCTGCCGTCGATCTCATTTCATCGGCCATGGGCACTTCACTATACTCGCACCTAACTTTTACAGCTCTACGAGCCTTCGCTGAAAAGTTATTTACGAAACACCAGACTTTAGAGAGCACCCTGTATATAACCTTAATGGATATCCTTGAAAAGAGGACACCTCTATTTAACAGACACTTTTCCAATTCCTATTATCTAGCACTCTCTGTGTGTACTTATTATCCCTTCCAAATAATGAGCAAATACTCAAGTCCTAATGTGCCCGCTATTCAGAGGTTTTGCTATATCCATATTTGTATTACAAATAATGTATTTTTTCTTGGTTCTTCTTTATTGTTCCTAATAGATTAATAACCACTAGATCGAAGTTTTAAAAACCTTACATTAATTTATAATATGTTTAATTTTATTTTTGATGTCAATTAAAATATGAAGCATTATACTATTTTAAAAAATTCATATAATTTTACTTTTTCATTGATTTACTTATTAAGTTTTAAATTTTTTTTTTTAATACAGTAACACTCTTGTTAACGGACATTCTGCAGACACAGTTCCCCTTTTCTATCATCAGATAAAAAATTCCCAACAAGAAACTTTACTACAGAATGACCTCCTCCTTTATAATTATAAGGACACTTTTTTCTGTCCGGCGAGAGTACCTGCTAATGAGGGGGTTTCACTGTATTTCAGTTTCAGGCACTACATATAAGCATCGGTAAAACTGCAATGAAATGTAACATTACCTACCAGTTGAATATCGAGGGACAAAATGATATGAATATTTAGAATTCAGGTCAAACTTGTCATATCCATAAGGATTTCCATATCGAATTTTGTACTCCAAAGACGATGGCAATTTCGTGTAGTCATCCAGGAAGTTTGATAACACTACTCCAACAACAGCTCTGTTCAGCTTTTCAGCCTGAAGCAGCATCCCAGACTGCTCCAAATCAGTCTCATCTTTATAGGCCAACAGCTCCACATCATCTAAAAATATATTATATGATACAATTTATATGAGATAGATATTTTACACACACACACACACATATATATACATATACACACACACAATTTATAATGATATACCCATAGGAATACTTTCTAAAGTTTTGTTAGTTTGCATTTTTATGAAGCAAGGTGTGGTGGCATTATAATAGGTTCTTGGATCAATTACTCATGACCCTTGAACCTATAAAGGTCAGTAGAGGTCATACTGTGCCAGAACCTATAATTTTCCGAGAAATCAACCTCGTAAGGCTTAGGAAACCACCCCCCCAGATTATGGTGAACAGTTAGTCAGTAAGCATTCCATTTTTTGGCACAGCTGGAAGTCAAACCCAGGATAACACGATAGGAAAACACATTACAACTCTGCCATAGTCAAGACCATAAAACAGGGGTTTTCAACTTTTTTCAGTCAAAGGGCCAATTTTGCTTATCCTTGCTGATCCGCGGGCTACACCAGCAATGTTAGGACTAAACAAAGGCGGATCAAGTGATGAGCGTCTCTTTAGATTAGCCTTTATTGCTGCTTTTTCTCAAGTCTCCATATTAGCTTCTGCCCACCAGAAAATATTTTCTGGACCCGCCTCTGGGACTAAATATATATATATATATTGAAATATAAAATACATATAGAAGCAAAAACGATTTACAAAACTTTTAGTCATTAATATATAAGCCGAAATCAACCTCTTGGTGATATTTTTGACACAGCTTATTTTGGTACTTACATATTAGCTCGTGAACCATTTTCGTTAAATCGAAAACCATCGTCAAATGCCGTGATATACGGCCAATAATAAAAAAATATTTCAGTGCATACTCAAACACAATAACCTTGTTTATAAGTTCTTGTGATTAAATTAGCGTGGATGTGGATACAAACTGGTGACAAGAAAAAACATGTTGCTGCACTTGAACGCAACAAAAAATGAGAGCTTTATTTCAGAGAAGAAAAATTGAAGTTGAGAACTGCCTGCAGCGTCATCTAGTGACTAATTACAGAAATATAATTTATGTATATTAAGACAAATACAACTATTATTTTTCCTTCCTCATTCCCCCTATTTGGCTTAATGGACGTAATACACATAAAAAACATTATCTTAAACATTAAGTAGATCAAAAATCATACTACAAAGTTCCGTTAATCTTGGTCTTGAAAAAACTTTAGTTAACAAATCAGCAATATTATCCCTTAGTATTAATATACTGTAAATTTAATAAATCTCTAAAAACTAAATATATAACATAATATTTTGCATCAATGTGTTTCGAATGGTTGTTAAAAATAATGTCTTTACTAAAACAAATAGCTTCATTATTGTTACAGTAAACATGTGGGTGTACTGCAGAGAATATAACATTCATTAAGGCCTTTAGCCAACCAAACAATTTTTGTGACACCAAATCTAAGGCAACATATTCTGCTTCCACCACAGACTTACTGATACATTTTTGAACAGACGATTTCCAGTTTATAAGCACACCTCCAACACAGAAAATATAACAACTAATTGATCATCGACGATCGACTGCAGTAGCATTAAGATGCGTCAACAAACATTTCTAATCTAGGAGATGATTCACGATTTAAATTTATAACATATTCACGAGTAGTAGTGACATATAGCAATATTCTAAGTAAAGAATTCTCTCCTAAACAAAAATAGCTCTAGTTTGAGCTACTAATACGTGGGTGTCAAATTTATTTGTAATAAAGAATCCCAGTGTGTACGAGTAAATTTAGAGGTAAATTGGGCTAAATAAATAATTGGATACAAAATGTCTGATCTTGTTCTGTTAGCCAAAAACAATAAAGAGCAAAATAATTCTCTATAACGATAACTTATACTACAATCACGATCTGAAGCTACATCGTCAGTAGGAGAATAAGAATTAATCTCCAATGGAGTATAAACGGCTGGAGAATTATTTACATCTCCAAACCTTTCAACCAACTCGTTTATATACTTGCATTGGGGACATACATAATTACCATTGAAATTATCAAATTGAATGTCTAAAAAACTATAGGTTCCAAGTCTACTAACTGACAGTATTGAGAAAGAGAAAAATATTTTCTTTAAAGTAGTGTCACTGCGGGCAAATATAGCAATATCAACATACGGTAAAATCATTGTTATAATAGAAAATACAAGGACACCAATTTAGTCTTAAAACCTATTTTTCTAAATATACTGACAATATGAAAATAACAGTTACGTCCGGCCATGTCTTGACCTACTAGACGAACGAGGACAAGAACAAACGCGTTTTTCTCCGTATATGAGGATGTAAGATATTATTACCCTTCACAGGGATAACACAATTGCCAAATAATGGTCAACACACAAAGCCACCGGAGCAAGTTTTTTTTATGAGTTTTTCGTGTTTTTTTTTAACAAAATATAAGTTTGACACCCACGTATTATTACTCCAATTTAAATCTATTTTTCGTTTAGGAGAAAAGGAGACGCCGTCCTCATCCTGGATTCGAACCAGGGTCCTCGCGTTGAGCCCGCGGTGTCTTGACCTACTAGACGAACGAGGACAAGAACAAACGCATTTTTCTCCATATATTAGGATCAACCATGCATCTTTATATATGTATTATTATATATTTATATATGTATTATTATATGCACACAGTGTTATCTCCCAGTAAGGTACACCCATGGGACAGTACATTATATTATCCCTTAAATCACTGGTGTACGGAGGGAGATTGTTGATATATCCCTTATAGCAATGAAATTTTGTATATTTAACATAGGAATATGTGAGTTGTAGCTCTGTAACTCCCCCCCCATTAAGCCTATACCTCCTACGAACTTTCTGTGCAAACCTATGCCTTAAATAGAGGTGCTCTTGCTTAGGAGGTACATGTGTTGATACCCATATATACTGAGGACCACAGGAATCTTCCTCTAAATAGAAGTGTCCCTTACAGAAGGCAACACTATATACATATATATAAGCATTATTTAATCAGTTATTGAGCACATAAACACAGAAAAAAAAAGAAAAAAGAAAAAAAAAAGGCAAAACAAGCTTTGAACAATAACTGAAACCTATGAATCCCCAGAATACTAAAAAGTGAGCTTTACGCTCGAGTTGTGTGCGTTACTATAACTGAACTGTGTTAAACGAACCTTGGCTGTATAGTGATAACTATGTTCTCACATCAAAATCCTTAGGAACCTCATGGAAATAACATTTTTCCTGACTTTTAATGCCATAAAATTTGCACGAAATCGAATATTACATCAAAATACACGAAAAATTACCAAATTTTGCTCATAAGATTTTATATGTATAACATTTATTATAGTATATAGTTTTGGTTTACACTATTGTATTTGAAAATCCAGAGTTTCTTATGTATTTAGCCTAACTTTCCCAAAACTAGAAAAAATAAATGACATATTAAAATAAAGGTACATGTATAATCAAACTCTGTTATAACGACTTCAAGTGTGGCAACAGCTCTACTATTATATCCAAATTCTGAAGTGCACTCACGAATTAGTTGTACTATATAATTATGTATGAGTTACAGTGCCTCACCCACTCAGTTATAGCACCAAAATTTTTCAACGAGCCTCTGAATGTCGTTATAACTGAGTCCAATTGTATAAGTATCACATCAAAAGCATGGAAATCATACTTGCATGTGGCGAGTTCTTCTGGAATATTTTGACTGCTTCTTTCATAAGTTTTGCACTTTTGGTGTTATTAGGCGTGTACAAAAAAAATACATTGTATCTGTATACTTCCGATTTGAATGGACTGTACGGTAGATAATATGTGGTGTTTTCTAAATTTAAATACATCTTGTAACCAGGAATAGAAGAAGCATCTTCTTCTGGTGGCATATTAGCTATAATAATGGTAATGGGACATGCGACTACAAGAGGTATTATGATTTCAAATGCCGTGACAATATAGTGCCGTTTCCTCAACAGGAAACCCTTGTACATCATCACCAAAAACTGACTAAATCCATCGAACATTGTGACTAGCCCACAGTACAGTTACCTGAAAAGAAAAAAGAAACAGAACATGAACAGGGCCATTACACGGAAAGGCCAACCAAAATTTCAAAATTGGTTCTAATTATTTCCTTTATTATTTAATAACTAATAGTTCAAAATGTAATTTTCTTAAAATCAAAGTTTTATTTTACCGAAGTGGCAACGCAGCCTTTCAAAATAACCTAAGTTTATTGCACATGTAAGTAAGCACATGTAGTAACTTTTCTTCATTTCACTTATCCTTTTCGATAAAAAGATCTCATAAAAATTTATAAATTCTGCATTAAAGGTAAGTCGCATTCTTATATTATAAACTAATGTACGAAAAAATATACATAAGCACCTAAAAATAATTTACTTCTGTTTCAATGTCTCGCATATGACAAACATTTTTACCTGTTTGCTGTAAAAAACTATTTTTTCTATCTAAGGCATATTTTTAAAGCATACTTATAAGAGCACTTTTATATTTCACTTCATTTTATGTATAATTTATTTTAGCAATAAAAACAATATACTGTCCCGCATGTGACATCTAACTAGTGGGATATGCAGCTTGCTTTAACAGCAATAAATATAATAAAAATATTCCAATTTTATACTTCATAATATCAGTTTTTACTAAATTCATAAAGTATTTACTATCAAGTTTAAATAGAGTTCAAGTTTTTACAGAACTCACTATTCTTTTGCTATTGGAAACAGGGTGAAATTGACAACCAGTTTTTCACTAGTTTCACTTTTAATTTAACCAAATTTTCATCCTGCCCTAAATTTATTATTTATTTGTTACTATTTTAGTCTTGTGTTTTATATTTTTTATAAAATCATTGGTGTCTTTTGTACTCTTTCCTTTAAAAAATGGATAGCACACAACTGTTGACAGTTTAAGCAATATGCGCATATATTAAAAGGTGTAAGAAATAATCTTCAATGCAACTGCATTGTTATCAATTATCCCATATTAGAATAAACAATTTGATGATTTTGGTCATTATATTATATATTTTGCAGTAGAATATGTTTCAAAATTAATATTTCGTTTTTATTTGTGAATTTAATTTAATACTGGGGCTCAAAATTATATTTTAAGTGAACGTGAATTGTTTCGACAGCCACGAAAATTTTTTAGTTTGTAGTCATGGAAAAATCATGAAATTTTTTTTTACCCAGAGAGTATGAACCCTTCTTATTGTTTGTTGAGGTCATTCAAGGTTACCAAGACATGAAAGAGTATGTTTCCACCCCTTACCATAAAATAAACACGTTTCAGTTTCAAATGAGATTAGTCCAAGCGTTTGGTGCACCCTTTGTCATAAAATGAGAGAGTTACCAGCATCTGGTACTGGTGCATTGCTTGTTCGTTCAACAAAAGTGTACGCATATTTACTTGTGGGTTGTGATCGTTTCGTTTCATTTTTCCTTATACTTTTAGTTATTTTTAATTTATAAAAAGCCACAAACCTTCTCGTAAAAGAGGATTTAGTCCAGAAGAAATAGCAACATTTGTCTGATAACACAGGTCTGCGAAAGTCTTTTGCTTCAAAGTAAAGGGCGTTTCTTTGGATGCTGATTTCAGGGAAAATACTTAAATTCTATCATATACAGTTTTGACACAAATCGAGAATTTCTGTCTGGTTGCCTACCTACTAGGTGCGCTACTATAAAAATGTGTCAAAGTAATATTTTTATGGAAGAGGTATGGGAGGAAGAGGTTCGAGGAGGTATGGAGGGTTTGAGGGGAGAGGAAGTATGGAGGGTTTGAGGAGCCAGAGGGGACAGATGTGGAGATTGTGAAGTCTAGCAATGTCAGTGATGAAAAGTGTTGGGCTCATACTTCACAAATCCGCAATAAAAAGCTGTTAAGACTCGTACTTCACAAATCGGTGAAAAAAGCTGTTGGACTCTTACTGAGCAGGAAGCATGGTGGGGGAGGGAATGGGAGGTTTGAGGGGAACATGGAGCATCGCAATGTCGATGATGAAATGCTGTTTGACTCATACTTCTCAGAGAATATGTGGCAGTGGCCTCACATAAAAAATATCAACAAAAAAATAATCAGACGGAAGGGTTTTTTTTTGTTAAAAAATTCTGAAAAGGGTATAATAAGTAAGGAACTCAGTACAACAGGTAGTTACTCCTTAAAAAAAAACATGGCAGCCAGGAAGCGAATGCACGTTGATGTAATCCGAAAAGGAGGTTGATGCGTCTTGGCAACAAAGCGTGCAGGGGATACATGTGTAGTTTGGCCGAGTTTCTTTTCCGTAACACATTTTTCTGCAATCAAGTCTTTTAGCACTTTATCTCCTATGAAACCTAGGCTAATGTTACTTATTTCATTAATAATCAAAAAATCTGAAACCTCATCTATAATAGGAAAGAATTTGAAAAGGCGATTGGGTCTTGTATGAATAAAAATGTGTATGACACGTGAAGTTTTGTTTTTAACATCTGGGAAGGATTAAAACCGATCACATTCCCACTTTTTTCCTCCCTTTAAATTTACAACCGATCTAAAAATTAAGCACCTTCAAGAACCAAAACCTACATTAAATAAAACTTAAGCACTTTTAAAGGCCCTTAAAAAACAATGGACAAAATTAAGCACTGTTAAGCACCTTTAAGCACATGTAGGAACACTGCTATATAATCTTTTAATATATGGAATTTGTCAATAAATTTCATTACCTTATTATAATTTTTTGAATGTCCTTTTGAATACTGGTATTAATTTTGATGTTTTCATTTCTTCATAATACAGTAGCAGACCCAGAATATTCCCAAATGGGGGGGGGCAGATGGAAAAAATGGTCAGAGGCCATATCACTTACGGTTGTCTTTTAAGATCAGATTCAAGGAGGGGCAATTGCCCGCCCCCCTCACAAACTGAGATCATATCATGGAAAATAATATGAAAAGTACGGGACACTTGGCTAAAAGTGGGAATAGGGAACAAACCACAGCCCCCCTCCCCCGCTGAAAAATTTCGGGATCCGCCCTTGTCCTTTTGTGTGCATTTATCATTATTAAATTACTAATAATTCTACAGTGCAAGATACTTAAATCATTAGAAGTAGTACTAGATTATGTTCATAAAATTTTACAATGGCCAGCCCTTGTCCTCCATAAAAAATTACCGTTTTGATAATAGGTTTAAGAATAACCCTATTCTGCAAAACTTGCTTTTGCTTGCCCTCTGTCCATTACTTCATCCACAGAAGCCTTTTTCTCTTCCACGACCCTTAAAAAATCATCGCCTATGAAAACCGAATCCGTGTGATAAATAAAAGATTCACGTTGGTTTAACTTCTCCGAGGTCTTTCAATTATTAAATCCATTTGAAACAAATTGATCTGTGGCTTGTGTCGATCTTAAATCGACTTTATGTGGTGAAAAGAAAACACAAAATTTTCAATAAGCACTGTCTTCCACCTTTGAGTAAGCTATATACTTATGCTTACTCAGTCAAGGTAAGCAGAAATTTCGCCTGTGGTGAGGTTTTCCTTGACTTAATGCAGCACCAATGATAGTCGTGGGAAAATTTCAATTTGCGTATGGTTCCCAAAGATTTTTCAGCACTGTTATCCTACCTTCTTCAGTGAGGTTAGATTTCTTCACATACGTAAAAATATCTGCAGTCAGAATTTCCACTTCAACTGTGTTTGATATTAGGTTTTGCTCTACCTTTACCTCTTACAAAGTTGTTTGAAGACAGTCGCGGGCCACTGCTGTTGCTTTTCTCAAGAGCAGTCTCATCAACGTTACCAGAGTTCAGAGAAATATCGTTGGGATCCCTATTTTCAATCTTACTTTAAAAGAAGAAATGACCAGTGTCTATTTGAGTAATTATTTTTCGCTTTGTTAGTCCAGGGGGTCCCTGGCCCCCTATGTGGTTGCGCCACTGTCATGATATATTTCATAATCAATCATATCATTATATATTTCCAATAAAAGGCCTACAAACAAGTCTGCATAATGTTCAATATGGGTCAACATCAAGTCCACGATTTTCAAAATTGAATGAGTGCTTGTAAACAAAAGATTTATCCATATAAGAACGAAGTCTACTATTAAAGAAAATAATATATAACTTGCTATAAAAACAAAAAGGGGCTACGTTTCTCACACGCATATTTTATATACAACAATTGAGATTGTTCTCAGTATTAATAAAGAGACCCTTCTAAATTACTAAAATATTGTTAAACTAATTATATTCTGGGTTTATACTGTTTTTAGCTAAGTTTTGGTCAATGCTGGTTTATTCAGTATTAATCACTAATCTTAATTGTTGTAGTCAGAAAAAGCAAACCAATAACAGGGATTTTGTGCGGTCCCTGATGAAGAACAAAATTCTTGGTATTGTTTAATCTTTTACTCCTCTTCACCTTTTACTACTCCAATTTCAATTTTTATTCTGAGATGTTTCTACTATTTTAATTTACTTGGTTTTACTACCTTGTGTGATATTACTTTACAACTTTAACTTTGTCCAAGTTAATATATGCTTAAGTGTAGTGTATTCATGTATATTACATTAGAAAGTACTACATGTCACAATCATACTACAATTTTGCTATATATATATATATATTTATTTAACTGTAGCTTGTACAAAAAGAAGCTGAAAGACATAAATATGGGTACTTACGTTTTCATCAAATAGAATGAAGGAACTGTTGAGTTAAATCTGGGAAACTAATCACGTAGAATGTCGGAAACACGGTATTTCACAACATTTTGAAATTAGAATTCAAAAGATGACGTAGGTATGCATTGCATCATGCGCGGCATTCTGATATAAGCAATAAATTTCAAATGTCAAGCGTCAACTAGAAATGGGTACAAACGACTATAAACTGAGATGGCTTCCTATGGGCAACTGCAAATTGTATGCTGCGCATACTCGAGGACTCCTTCGGTTGCGTTTAGGACGCCACCCTCAACTTTTCATTAAGGGGTGATATAAATATTGCTGTGATATTCTTCATAAGCTGTTTTGATCGTAACGTCGTTACGATGAAAATCGTAAGATGTATTGGGTTAGTTTCGAAAGCTGTTATTTACTAGTATAATTGGGCAACACTTCGCTGTGCAGTCATTTCGTTCGGATCTCCCGTATGATCGTTCCAATGGATCGTTGGGAGATATGGGCGCCCATAGTGGGTGGGGGCTATCTCCCTCCCCACCACTAACCGCTCAAAAATTTTACTTGCCCGATTCTGCCATGTATTTACTTTAAAAAAAACTTAGTCACATTTTAAAATAAGGTATTTTTAGCTCATTACTAATTGTCAAGGAGTATCAATTATTTTTGCAACATCTTAACATCTTGTTCAATCACTAAAATGTTTGACAGCCTTGAGAAGGAGGTAATTTTTTCAGCCCCCCTCCCCTCCCCTCCCTGGAAGTACTTATATGGCCGCCCATGTTCAGATACGTTTCCTTGCTAATTTATAACAATTTTTTTTATTGTGCTTCTAGATCCAGAATATTTCCATGTTCCGTATACGGATCATAAATATCCTATAAATCTAGACAAGCGACTAGGAACAGTACGGCGTAGCCGCCTTCTGTGCACGTGCATGTAGTCCGTAGAGATGAGAGTTATTTAAGGTAACTGTTAAAAATCACCTGTTACCGACTAATCACTGTTCCAGGAACAGTATGCTACTCTGAAACCCCTGTTCTCAAATAACAGCCGTTATTTCAAATCACCGGTAATTAGGGATAGGAGTTACTTGAAGTAATAGTTACAAATCACCGATGACCGAGAAATCCCTGTTCTAGGAACATATTCCTCCGTTTCCATCACACAGGAAACGCGCTGAGATAACGGGCTATCACAACATCCGGCATAGTTTTTCTAGCTAAACCCCGTTTAACATCTGATATTATAAGAGGTTATATTATTGTTATAGTTAACCAAATATTATTTTAATTAACCAAATATTGTTTTAATTAACTAATTGTTTTAATCAGTTTATTTAATTATTGTTTTAATTGATTTATTTTTATTTAATTTACTTAAAGTTTAAATTCAGTTAATATGTGATTATATAGGTATTCCTACTTCAATAGCAACTAGCGAAATTAATCGCTATCTAGACGATGATTAAAAAAATAATAATAATAATAATTAACTTGCCGCGGAATCATGACCCTTTATCATGATGGAGACCCCATTCTCTGATCTACCCAAATCTATCAGAGTTAGCGAAAAGGAAATTCAACTTTATGGCAACATGAGTGCCTTGCGAAAGAATTTTCTTAAAGGCTGGTAACATTTTAACCGATGGGAGAAATCGGTTGGAGCCTCTTCACGCCGAAAGATTGTTCCTAAATGCCAATTCATATTTAATGGAATAGATTTTTTATCCATGTATATTAATTAGTACAAGTATTAATATTTTTACATTACTGAGCTTTACACATGAAAAATTCTGAATACATACATGTGTATAACTACATCAGCTGAGAATACACATTTTGTACCATTATCCTGTTTAATTAGTTCCACATTGTAACCTTTCAGTATGTTTTACCAATTAATTTACAGCAGTGTCAATATTTTTTGCTGTATTTCTTCATTACTTAGAATTAGTTTTTTAAACTTTCTTTGATTTTTAAAATCGTGTATTTTTTAAAATATCTAAAATTCAGTATTTTAAAACCTTATTCTCCCTCCCCCATTTAGTTTTGCATTTCGTATGTGTGCATTTTTTTTCCCCAAAGCGATTGTTACTTTTTATGGAGTTGGTACGACGTTCTGCTACGGATTGAGCGTTGAAATGTGTTATCATTAAGTTCCTCAATTCCCAAAATCTCAAGCAACGCACGAGTTACAGTCACCGGTGATTGGAACCTGTTACGTGATTGGAACAGGAACGTTGGAACAGGTTATTCAAAAATAACAGTTTGGTCCATCACTAGTCCGGGAAAAATTCATACCAGTGCCTCCATCCAATAATATTTACTTGAATAGAAAAGTAGCATCTTGCGACAGGTTGCGATTTAGAGTGTGGTGAATTAAGGAGTGGCTAATTGGAGAATGGCGATTCAGAGAGTAGCGAATAATGTTAATTGAAACCAGCTAAATTTAAATGTCGATCTTCGGCGATTTTCTTTCACTTACTTGTTATGAAATTAATTACATATTCAATATTTATTATAAAATTATTAATTATATATTCAATATTTATTATAAATTTATTATATATTCAATATATTATAAAATTATTATATATTCAATATATTATAAAATTATTATATATTCAATATATTATAAACTATTATATATTCAATATATTATAAAATTTGTTTATATTCAAATATTTATAAAATTATTACATTGCGAAAGCAGACATTAAATTGAAAAAATAGTGATATATAATAATTAAAAGTATAGTGGCCTTGGTAGCTTATATCGATGTTATTATATAGAATTCCCTGCTATTACTACGTTTTCTCTTGACTACTGACAAAAGAGAAGTCCATGCGCATGCTCAGAAACGCAGGGGAGAAGCTCCTTCTCATCTCGCTACACGCTAGTTGATTCTAGCTAATTTATAGCATGTTTCGGCCTTGTTATTACCATAGACGTACGCAGAAAGTTCGTAAGTGAGGTTATGGGCTCAATGGGGAGGGTTACAGAGCTACAACTCACATATTCCTATATTAAATATACAAATTTTCATTGCAATGATTGGCGCGTATAGCACAGATGCTCTTGCCATAAAACCAAACAAATAAACTTCATTGCAATGGGGATTAACCCCCCCCCCACATCAACACCCCCTGCGTACGCCAATGGCTGTTACTTAAACTGCGACGTGCCATTTACACGCATATACGCAGATGGCGGCTTCGCCGGCCTGTCCCTAGCTGCTTGTAAAATCTAGATAGTACAGTAAAAATTGACCCTAAAATAGCCTCAACAACACAAAAATTGGTGCATTCAGGAAACGTTGATTATAACTCCTGTTCACAATATAGTTCAAGGATTAGAAGAGTCCCTAATGAATTGGGGGGTGGGGTGGGAATGGTTTTTGGGGGTGAGGAGGGGGTAATTTGAAAAAAATGTAGTTCCTCGAAAATGGAATGTCAATTTATACATTTTTTTGCACGCAGAATCAAGTAAAACCAAAATAAAGGCGGTTGGAGTAACCGTTGAAGGGAATAAAAAGTTTTACTTTTGAAAATACATGGAAAATGCACAAAAAAAGTAATAAGTGAGCAAAATACAAATATACTTCGATAATCATGTAATATGTAATCCTCGTTATCAAAAGGTGAATTTCCATAATTTAAGTCTTCGCCAATATACATAGGGTTCCTTATCAAGTGGCCTAAACGTGGTTTGGCCCAAAACTAAAATTTGGTGAAAAAGAGTCCATGAGGGGTAACGTCACAGGTTAATATAGTTTCTGATTTGCAAAATCACCAAAGCACCGAGTGTTTGAAGCCAACGTTAAAAGAATGAGATAATGAATATAGATATGAATATAGGTAGTGAGAATCGGTTATAACGACCTCCAAGGGACCGTGCAAATTCGGTCGTTATAACCGATAGTCGTTATAAAGGATGTCTTTTTAAAATCATAGTATAGTAACACACTTTAGAGTTTATAAATCATTTTAATAGGAAAAAAAAAGTTTTGTTTAAAAAATAAATAAAAATATATTAATTATAATGAATTTAATTACCGTTTATGTATTAAATTATATTTATATAAAATCACACTAAATACATAGTGCTTTTTTTATTTTTTTAAATTAAAAAAATGGTAAGAACTACTATATGAAGTTTATTACATGGAAAAAATGTAATAATATTTATTATATTATACCAATGACTTCCAAATAGTACTGATTTAAGAGTTTTATGAAAACTGAAAAAATAGACTGAGGCCCCTAAAGAATATGACCCTCGTGATATTCAATTAATAAATCACTGGGGTTTTGTTTTTTCCAAGTTCATTACTTTCATTACTCAGGTTTACAGGTAATAAAACTTTCTCGGACATTTGTAAATAAACAAGATTAAAATAACGCTTAAATTTTAATAACACATGTGTGATTCTAGCGTTATCTCGAACCCACGTGGTTCTGATGCATTACTGTCAAGTCGCGTCGTTATATCCGATACGAATTTCCCTAGTTAGAATCTACGTAGATTACAAAATCGCTGTCGTTAAAGCAGGTTTCGTCGTTATAACCGATATATTTAGTATGGAGTAGAATAGCAAACCAAACTTCTTGTAAAAATTCCGTCGTTATATGCGGTTGGTCGTTATAAGCGATTTCCATTGTATAGAGAGTAGCAGAGCCAAAGACACCAAAAGCCAGGAACAGCGATTACTTTCTGTATTGAGCAACCCAGTCACCAGCATGGAGTGGAGTGGTTACGGGTATGTCCTTTGGGCCAAAACTCGTTTGGCCCAAAGGATCTGTTGGTCTGAATTGCCTTACCATAGTTGTATTTGGTAGAAGGTACGATATGAATGTTGGACGGTACTGGCTGATGGTCAGTAGGTTATCATTCCCAAAAGGACTCTTTACCTCCAATGTATGACTTTTGAAGAATCGCTGCACTACCCACTTGTCAATATTTGAAAACAATCCTACCACCCAAGGATTTCTTGCAGATTTCACATTTTACCCATCGTCCATGAGACATCTAAAGTGGTTAGACAATCATCGCATGTCATTTAAGCGAAAGGTTCATTGAAGCCTTCAAAGCTGAACTCGGCTAAACCAAAAAAATTTCCGCGTCTCAAAAACTTCATGACTTCAACCATCCCTTTTTTCTCAACATATGTTGGCGACAATTTCTTCTACTTGACAATGCGATCAATAGGATTTTCTATATTTGCTGGAGTTCTACATGCAATGCCAAACATGTTATGAAATATCCCATGCCCATCTATTGTATTAATATTAAAGTCACAGTTGTTATATATTGTGCAAACGTACCTTAGTTCACAGTTGGATATCGGATTACAGATGCTTCCAACACTTTCAAGTCATGATAATTGGAATATGACCAAGTTGGAGAGAACATCGAGGGGTGACAGATCCAATTTTTTGGTTAATGTATGATGTTACTTAGCAACATGGGTGGCATAAAGGAGTTAGGTTTTCCAAGTGAAATCAAAGAGTGAGCAATTATTGAACATTTCTTCTTCAGTGTTCCTGACTTGTGGGACCACCTCTTCTTTGATATCACAGCATCTAAGTAAACCTCTAAAAGCTTTCGGAATGTATGCATAAACGTTCTCTAAAAATCTTCCAGGGCTGTTGTATGATGTGCCCTCGAATACAGTGTTTTCAATACATTTTCTTGTTATTTTGCTGGATTTGGTCCTTATCTTTATTTCCTCCTATTCCAAGTTACCCTTTCGTTTCTTACCAATGGTCGCTCAATATTTTGTCCCCTCAATTGTGAAAACAGATGACTGGCACTTTATTCTTGTTGCATGTTATAACTATGTTGCTTCCATAAGGGTGTACAAGCTTATTTTTAATTGTTTATAAGCTGATAGTGAAATGTTACACTACCTCACATATTCCATTTATTGAAAACTGGCAGCCATTACTTTCTTCCAAGAATGAATATATAATCTGCATAGCCTGAACAATTTCTTCATCCTAAGGACGTCCTGCTGCTCTTCTCTCACCAAAACTCTCCGGATTTCTTAATTTGAACGTTTTCCAACACGCAAAGTGGATACCGAGGTACAACTCACCAATATCCTTTGAGCTTACATAATATACAGTTAACATAACGAAGCAAAAACTCTGACAACTATCGCGACAGAGAGTAAGGGTGGGGAAAAATATGGCTGTACAGATGTAATATTTCCATCTAGAGTATTAGCGAAAAACTCTGACCTACCCTAAGCTCACCATTCAGTGGACGAACTGTAGATGCAAACTCTGAAAGACATTGTAAACAGACTGGTAAAAGAGGAGAGATTTTTCTTGTATTTACAAGAACAGAACATTTTTTCCAAGGGCGGACAAAGGAGAGAGGTCACAGGGGTCATGACCCCCTCAAATATTTTTTCACTGTAAAAAATTCCAACTTTCATGAAAAATGAAGGGTGTTATTCCAAGACCATGGCAAATTCTGTCCTTGAACCCCGTCCGCTCCCAATTTTTCTCTTCAACGGTTAGTCTTATGGCCTTTTAGTTTTATTCCATTCTGCATGCTAAAAAAAAAAAAAAAAAAAAAAAAAACATAAAATTGACACCCCGTAGCTACTTTCAGGAATTGAATTTTCTATAAATCCTCCCTCCCCTCCCGAAAACCTATTTCACCACCCCCATTCATTAGAGACTCCTCCAGTTCTTAAACTTCCAACAATTATGAATAGGAGTTATGATAAAGGTTTTAAATGAACGTACCAATTTTATGAAAAAAAACTATTCTAAAAGATTTGTGAAAAGTAGTTCAGTTACTTTTCGTAAGTATGCAGATTTCGTCTTTAAATTACAATTTTATGGGTAAACTCCAACTATATCGTAGTTGAAATATATCAAACTCAAACCAAACTTCGAAGGCAACATAAATAATTGTAAGAGTATACAATGGAACCTCGATTATCCGTCTCCCGATTTACCGTCTTTCTCGCCTAACCATCGGCGTCAAATTCAAGTTAGGGCCACTCCGTTAACATCGACAATGAGACAATTTTACACACTTGTGAGGCTCTACCCGCAGGAGAAAACATTGAAATTTACGCTGTTGCTGTATGGATGAACATCGACAAATGAAGCAGGTTTTGAGTCCCTAAGTAACGACGAACTTATGCGGCAAGTGTTAAACCCCAATGATCCTAAAGAAAACGATGGAAGTGCACAGGAGGCTGGAGAACCTACCAAAACACACACACCATCACCACATATGCTGAAGCAGAATGTATGCTTTCTAAGTGCATTTTACCTGGTTTGAACAGCAGACTGAAACAGATGCTACTCAGCTATTACCGCTTCGAAGAGTACGGGACATGGCAGCCAAAAATGTATATATATATATATATAAACCTACGTTTTTCAACCAAAAATATAATTTTACACACAGGTATGCAATGTTTTGTATTCGAGTTTTATTAAATGCTAGTCCTCTTGATTCAAATAAACTTCGTTTGTGCCTTCAGCAAGTTTCACAGTGTAATCTTTAAATGTACAATTTTGATAAAAATTGTACCATAAATTTCTCTTTCTCGCTTAACCGTCTTTTCAATTATCCGTCAAGGCTCTGGTCCCGTGTCTGACGGACAATCGCAGTTTTACTGTATATACATGAATATCAAAATTTCTCTGGCTTTATTTGTTGTGTGTACATGCACACATACCACTGGCTTATTTAAGAGGTAAGGAGGATCTGAACACTCCCCAGTGGACTTAAAATCTGATATTTTTTTCATTTATTGCATGTTTTGGTCAAAATAGGTGCAAATTGAGTTTCTAAACATCAAACTGCCTACTGGACAATCCTGGCCACGCTTATGACATACACTAATGACAAGGGCTACATAGGATTTTAACACATACAGTAAAACCTCTCTTAACGACCACCTCCATTAACGATCACTTTCTGGAAATGGATTGACCAGGAAAGGAAAGAAAAACTGATGAAAAGGGCCACGTCCACCTTGGGCTTGGATAGACGACTAGTTAAATGCCAGTCAGATAGGCGCGGTGACGTCACCCGCAAACTCGCGTAAACCGCAAATTCCCGTAACTCGCAATTACAATACTCCTTAATTAAGACAGCAAAAAACACAGCTCCTTAATTAAGACAGCACCGCATACTCTCAATAATTTTCTTCAGGACAGCCCTGTGTGTGTGTGTGTAACACACACACTTTCAGTTGATCCATCTTTTATCTATTCTGAAAATAGAGTAATTTTAATGTTTGTGGACAAGAAAGTGATTAAAAAAAAAGTAATGATGAAATAGTAATAATAATAATTAAACCAACTTATGAAATACATGAAACAAATTGGGGGAGGACTACAGCATCTTAATATCTATAAGAAAACAATTTGAAAAAGCTACATTGCGACATTTAACACACAGTAATACATAATATCACATACGCCACAAATGCGTTACGACTATAATCGTAAACAGAGAAAGAATTTAGTGAACAGAGAAGAAATTAGTGTTGACTTTTTATCCTGCTATAGATCCCAATGTGTTAGGAATTTTCCTTTTCCTTTTAATGCGTGTTACAATGTGACTGAATTCGTAAATGCATTCCATCAAATACGTGCCTTAGGATATTGGCGTAATCTTGTAGGAGCTTCTGCCCACAACCCCGTTTTTTTTTAAAAAAAGAGGCAAAACCGTATACCCCCTCCCCCAAGTGACACCTATGCATTGGGACTATGATAATAATAAAAATTAGCGTGAATATTTACCGAGTTTCTTTGCCACTTCAAGAAAGGAATCCAGAGAGGGATTTCGGTGCAGACGCGTAATAGCGCGATTCTTTCTCTGTTTACGATTATAGTCGTAATGCATTTGTCGAAGTCTGACGTTTCCGCAATTCTTTCTTATATCACCCCCAAAGGAATGATTCAGAAACATCGACAGCCAAGTCCGTGGGCATGCGCAATGCATCATTTTCGTGGGATTCATGTCAGGATATAGATGCTAATGATAAACAGTGTTTTTGCCATTCTCGGCTGATCGATCGCCCACCCTCACGTCCGCTTTCCCTCTTTCCGCCTCTGCTCCAAAATCTCAACACTAAGTAAAGCAAGTAGGCTCCATCTAGCCTAGACCTCCTAAAACCCAGGCTGACCTATCGTCATCTTGTTTCCCATTGACGCGACGGGGAACGCTTGGTAAAGTTGGAGAATGGTTGCAATTTTTGGCGCCGTTATGGCGTGCATTCATGTATTTCTTCGCCATACGTTTAAGTAATGAAAATGGTAAAAGCAGTGCGATAAAAATGTTTTATTTTACATTTAATTATTTACATTTGTATTCAATAATAATATATTTAATTATTTCACATTTTAATAGAGTTACAGTGGTTAATTCAGGATTTATAATTTGGAGAATGGAGCATAGGGGTAGTAAGAAAGGGATAAAGAAATGGAAAAAGAAAAGGGTTAAGAAATGGAGCAGGGGGTGGAAAGTAACGGAGGGGGTATTGGCGTAACCGAATTTTTTCTGCTGTGGGCCAAGGCTTTTTTCTGAGGATAAATAACATTGCTGTGGAAAAATTTATAGGTCAGGCCCATCCCACCCCATCCAGAGCCGGCGCGATAGAAAATATGATACCGGGCGAAATCATATTTTGGCTCCCACTTCCTAATTTTTTAATAAGTAAAAAATCTGCTTTACTTTATATACAGTCGGCATCGCTTAAACGAATATTGACTGTTCCAGAAACAGTATTCGATTAAGCAGGGTATTCTATTATGCGGGGAAATAAATACACAGCTACATATGCTCAACTTTAAATATCCTAGTGCATTAATGACGACTGTACACAAAATAAAAATAGTACTGAAAATAATATCCTGTACAAAAAAATTTTTTTTTGCATACCTTTGATTGGCAACCACTTGTCGCAGAACAGGCCCAATCTACAGTTTTGAGGAAAGAGGAGACTTATCGTAACAACATGATTTTGCGATCCACTGTAACGCGAAGTCAGGGAGAGACTTCAAAATTCTTCAAAAATTAGGGAGGGGGGGTTTATAAAAACAAATTTCCCCCCTTATTTGACTTTTTTTTTTCCTTGTTTGAACACTAATTTTCATATTAGGATTGTCCAGTCTTTATTCGATTATCCGAGCATGGTCCTTGAATATTATTCTTTGATGTGGGAAAATTCATCATTGATCTTATAGGAATAATTTTGGTTCCAATATCTTCTTATAAGCGAGATATTCGATTATCTGATTAAATGGGACCAACCGAAGTTATATTATAGTATATATTCTAAAGAAATTTCTTTGTTTTAGCAACAGAAAATTTATTCAGAGCTTCAGTCAAATTCACTTTTTATATCATGTTCTGTTCAATCGATAAAATGGTAAGAGCTTTTCTTGTAACATAGTGAAACGTAAAGTTTTTTTTTATCAGCTTTAATTTGCTAAAACATCATTTTCCACTTGCAACGGTCACAGGAATGGTTAACACAATCCGCATACTGATTCACATGTTAGGAAAAATGTTTTCCAAATCGTTGTCGCAAATAAACTCAAGTACCTGTCCTGGTGTAATTTGTACTGTATCATTAGAATCTGAAGGAGATACAAAATACTGTTGAATATGTATTAATTCATCGTATAATTCGGAGCCGTTTATATCACACGACTCTCCATTTCCATGACTCTCTTCCAAATACAAATGCAAATCTGTGCATTTGTTTAAAACATTTTCACGTGTAGAAAGTATTTTATATTATGTAAGAAACTCCACACGTTGGTGTAATATTGTAGTGTTTGAAAACTATCGTTAATTGCGGAAATTGCTGTATCAATTAACGAAAAAATTACGTCAGTCTTAAAAAACAATTCTGGATTTGTTAGTCCATCATCTTTTTCTTCGTAATCAAAAGAGTTTTCTTCTTTCTTGGTCGCTTTACTTTAAAGATTGGTTGAATTTTGAGTTGTTTAGCCATTTCTTTTGCAACAGCTTGTGCATTTTCAAATCCTGTATTCTTTTAACAAATTAACGCAACCTTCAATTAAGTTCATAGCGTCAGATATGCTTAAATTCTTCGATTGCATCATTTTGCTAACGATATTTACTTGAAAAAAAACATCATACCAAACAATTAAAGTGAGGCTAAATGAATAATCCATAATAAAAAGTTCTAAGGATCTTTCTTCCGGACCTTAATTTATTATTTTATTTATTAATTAATCTTAATTTTATTTATTAGTAACCTTAATTTGTTTATTAATTAATTTTGATTTTATTTATTAATTATCTTAATTTTATTTATTAATTAATCTAATTTTATATATTAGCTTCGTCTTAATTTGTATTAATTAATCTTAATTTTTATTTATTAATTAATCTTGCTTAAGGATCTACTTCCTCTGCCATATTACATAAAGCATCCCGGTTTTCTTTAAATTGATATCGGATTACTTTTGCACTCTGAATACGACATTCCAAATGTATTTCAAGTACTTGCTTTACTGTAAAATTTTTAAAGTGATTTTTTTAAAATTGTCCACCTTTTAATAGATGCGCTGAATAAAATATAGAGACGTTGAATTTCAGTACAATGCGCCCAAATTATTTACGGTAGAAAATGGCGTACGGCCATCTTCCTTAGGTCGCAAACACCACATGCGAGTCCGACCTTACCACGTCAAAATCTAAGACCACACTATCTGTTATATCTAAATTTTACATGAAGGGCGAAAAAGCAAAAACGAAGTGTCTAAGGGAATTTGATGTCGACGAATGTCCCCATTTCCCAAGTAAGGTCAAAGTTCATCTTCGGCCCCAACGGTACGAAAAGTTTAAAAATTTACCGTCGCCTTTAACGATGTAACCGATAACTTTTTCAGTGGTAAGCGTGTTAACAGTTGAGGGGGGGCTGTCTCTCTCTTTTTCCCCCCAAACTATTTCGGAGTGTTAACAATTTTACGAACCTTTAACAGCTGCATTTAGAAAGTGAAAAGGGTTTTAGAGGGGTTAAGCCTTTGTTTCTGAAAGTCCAGGGGAAAGGAGAAGCGTGAAATGCTTTGTTCAATTGTATAAAAATGGACTATTATTTAACATCTTGAAACTGCGCGTCTCCTGATTAAGCCGGGTGGACATAGTTGCCTTGATATTTAATCAATTTTTATTGAATGACAGAAATGGTGAAAAAAAATTACAACGATAAAAAAACTACGACTTATTGATTACGGCCCCCCACGTGACGTGGCGCCCCGGGATGTCGCTTCCGCTTCGCCCGTACCTTCCACCGCCCTGCTCCCACTAG
>QLNU02014176.1:164180461-164205226 GCA_006491805.2 Dysdera silvatica
ATTGCATACAGCGCTATTCCCCGTTGTGGTTGTTTTTTTTCCGTTAAATAAAATCCCATGACCTCTTGTAAGCTATTACCAAGTTTGATAACATTTGGTCCAGTAGTTTTCATTTTATGGCCATTTCAAAGTGGAACTTTAATTATAAAGACCCTGTACATAATTCAGACATAGCTACGTAGTGATAGGATGGGGTTAGAAAATAAAAATTTTAAAATAAATTTATTAAAAAAACTATAAAATCAAATTGAGCCTTTTCCGGCGAGAAACGAATGTATCAATTATCTCCGTTGGAGAAGAAATAATGTTTCTATGACCTGCCATCAGAGCTAAGCCCATCAGTCACTGCTGGCCGGTTCTGTTCCTTAGGTATATTTCAATTTGTTTTAAAGATGAAAAAGCCCGTACGGGTTTTGCAGTTGTTACTGGGATCACAGCCAAATTTCCAATCAATTTCTTAATATTAGGGAATTAAAATTCACTGCATTCGTCGTAAGCCTCCAAAACACCCACAGCAGATTCAGCTGTCGCCCACTTCCTTTTCCATAAATCATACCCTGCATTCAAGGTTTCGGATGTTACATCATGCAAGTACAAATTTTGTATTAGTCGTAAATCACAGGCCGCCTCATCTTTAAAGAAACCTGGAACTAAAATTTGCGGATTTCCTATAATATTTGTGTGGGATAGCCTTCAATTCCTCTATAACATGATCTATGAATAGATAAAAAACATTTCTTTTGTAGTACTGCTCCGGAATAGTGGCTGCAATGTTGCTTCTACAAGCTTGTTTTGATACTATTCGAGGAGTCTTAACCCTTTCGGCCCTGACTTTTTTTTAAATTTGTCAAAAAAATTTTATGGGTAGTAATTATTAACTGGATACCTAAAGATACTAAAAATTAAATTTCATAAAATTTATTGAAAAATCGTTGAAATTACAACAGGTTTTATATTAGTAAATTATGCTGTTTTTAACAAATTTTACTTAACGTGAAAACTTTTAAAGCAGTTCCTATTGGATTGAAAACATAAAAATACCTTACATTTTTTACAGAATGCAAAAGTTTTTAATCCACATTTTTCAAATTTTCACCTTTGTTGCTTATTAGCTCTGTCAATCATATGACCGACTGCGTCATATCTGATATCAGGAGACGATCTTGCAGATGCTTTTAGCCGTTTCGACACAATTGGACTTGAAGATGGACGTCCTCGTTTTAATGAGCTTGCCTAATTTTTAAAGGCAAGCGATTCGGCAACTTGTAACGTAAAGTTTAGTAGATCCATTTGTTTTCTTTGAGCCACTCCTAACTGTTTGGCATTAATACAATACCCTGTCCAAGAGTTTATAACTACCATACTAAAATAATGAAAGATTAATCTCAGTGTCCATTTTTTACATCTTAATACCGACACGGTATAAGGAGGCCAGCAAATCTTGTTTGTCAACCTCCCACCCCCCATGCTTGCGTTATACAGACGTATAACCTCGGGTCTATCCACTTCTACATGCTGTTTTTCTTTTTTACTCCATCTCTGAACTTTGTCCTTTTCTCCTTCACCAATGAAATTCGAAGCCATTGTATATAGTATATATAGCCATTGTGTATAGTATATAGCCATTGTATATAGTATTGCAATAGTATTATTATCATGCCATTTTACTATGGTCATTTTGCCATCATCGGAAACTCTGGAATCCGTTAATCCTCTTGATATTTTCTTTAGTTCTGCATCCGACATTAAAGGATATTTCTTAATTCGATTTTTCCTTAGAGTTCCTGCAGAGAAAAAAAATTTTTTTTCAAGTAGTTTATGTGATAGAAAAATGGATGTATAAAAGTTATCAAAATAAAATTTATATCCCTTACCTTCAGGTATGCATTCAGGTAGTTTCATGACTATAGCACCAGTAGAGCCAAGTTCACCTTTCAGTCTTTCATCTAGTATAGTTTTTGCTCCTTGGTAAACTATTGCTTTATAAATCCAGTGTAGGGTATAATTGATTCATAAATGCATAAATTTTCTTATAATACGAGGTGAGCACACCTGTCATCAAACACATCAATAAGTGGCCTTATTTTTCACACCCTGTCATTTTCGTTGTGTTCAGCATTCACATCAACAATATGAAGCATACTGCAAAGTTTTTCAAATCTATTTCTTGTCATTCCTGTATCTTCTATTAATTTAATCGAAGTGGAGGGTTTCCAATACATTCCTAGTCTTGCATATGGTAATATGCCCATTACTAAATGGAGTGAAACTACTTTTCTTATTTCGCAATCACCAGTTTTAACTCAAATACCCTCTTTTAAAACAGAATACATGGTTTTTTTTCCTGCAAGTTCAACAAATACAGAAGGGGGGAAATATTTGGAAAAACAAGTGAACGGTGATTCCAAAGTTACATAGTCATCAATGTTCCTTGTGTTTCCTAAAAATGTAGTGTTTGGTGGATTGTATTCTTTTTTATCCTGATTGGCGCCGTTTGGCGAAACCCGGTTGTTTCCCAGTCTTTTCTCTACGCTGTTCAAGCGTCCTGTCTGGGATTACAGCGCCGCCTCCGGCGGCCACCCTTCCCAATGAAACCCTTGCACAATCCCACCCCCCCCGTCTTTTCTTCTGCAATTTCTAGTCCATTTAAATTGCCTTTCCCGGATAGAAGTCGAACCATCCTAAATCCATTTCTTGAATGGTTTGAGAAATTTGCTGCCGCACATCTACCCACTTCGAAGAATTTAAAATACTACCTTCGCAACGAACTCACGATGTCCCATGGCCAGCAGATTGGAAACAACGCGAAATGGGAAACAACATGGCGTATGCATCAGCTCGAATTATAGGAGCCTTAATCTAGGCTATGACACGTAGACATGGGCGGATTTACCATTTTGCCGCCCCTAGGCTATTTTTGCCACTAAAATACCGTCGCCTCAGAATAAAACTAAATGGTGAATATTTAAATCATCTGCGGTTTGCTGATGACATTGTTATTTTTTCAACGAACCCATCAGAACTCCAAGACATGGTACAGGAGCTCTCAACTAGAAGTAAAGAAGTTGGACTCAAGATGAACCTACAAAAAACTAAGATCATGTTCAATAATTTCGTAGAGGAAACAAAAATACAAGTTGACAACATTGAGCTAGAAATTGCTGATTCATATATTTACCTTGGCCAGCTGATTTCAATGGATGGCAACATTATGAAAGAACTCAACAGACGTATTAAACTTGGCTGGAGTGCATTTGGAAGAAACAGTTTTATCCTGAAGGGGAAATTGCCTTTGTGTCTAAAAAGAAAGGTCTTCAACCAGTGTGTATTGCCAGTCCTCTCTTATGGATCAGAGACATGGAGTCTAACAGTTGGAGCAATACGAAAGTTACAGACAACGCAAAGGAGCATGGAGAGGTGCATGCTTGGAATAACTAGGAGAGATCGAAAAAGAAACACTTGGGTGAGAGAGCAAACTAGAGTAGAGGACATCATTGTTAAAGTAAAAGGGCTGAAATGGCGATGGGCTGGGCATATTGCAAGAAGAACTGATCAACGATGGACAACAGAAATTCTGAACTGGATTCCAAGAGACCACCGAAGACCTAGAAAACGTCCTCAAACTAGATGGGTGGATGAAATAAGAAAACAGGTTGGGGTGACGTGGAAGCGAATTGCTCAGGATAGACTTGTGTGGAAAGCATTTGGAGAGACCTTCATCCAGCAGTGGATAGATAATGGTTGAATATGATGATGATGATACACACACAATAAGTTCGGTTATAACATGTTTTTAAAATACGAATCGCCCATGACGTAATTAAATATTTGTGGGTGTTAAAACACGAGTTTTAAATTGGCTATAACGTAAATCCATCATGAGCACGTTTGATATTTGTTTTGCTTTAATTACTATTTTATGTGCGTGCACTTCTTTTTTTAAATGTTATAAGAAAAGGAACATAGATTTCACAAATATTTTCTTTTCACTCCGCAATCATGACATTCTCATTTCATAGAGTGCCGGATTAAGATTTTATGATGCCTTGCTTGAAGGATAAAATGGTCCCCTAAAGGATGTGGCCAATGCAATATCCAGTCTAATCAAATTAGTCTTCTCTAACCCAACTGGATATTTAAAGCATTCTTTTTTTAAAGTAAATGTCACATCAGTGTGAAGACTGTAGAGATCCGGACCGGTGGTTTGGAACAGTGTGGCCTTCCTGACCATTCCCCATCTCATTTTTTGTTTTTGCTTTGCACGGCAACTCATTCTAATTTTGCAGGATTGTTGATTTTTGAGAAATGAGCTGGCCGCTGTTAGAAATGCTTTAATGAGAAATTCTTTTTTCGCCTTCTCGTTCTCATTTACGGTTTCTGCTTCCGTGGAATTGTTGTTGTGTAGCAAGGTAGCTAGAATTGAGATGATGATTAAGTCTATATTCTAGCTATCTTGGTTGTGTAGTAGGAGATGATTTGAGAAGGGTGGCGCTATCTTTTCAGCTATTCTCTGGTTGTTGTTGTTGATTGTTTAAGAAAGTTTGGGGAAGTTGTTCCCTGTTGCGGCACTGTTTTCCCAGAAGAGGGTTGTTGCGATGCCCTCTGGATGCACTGAAGGACTGAACGAGGCTCTCGAACATTTGTTATTCTTTTGTCCAGCACATCACCTTCTCCATGATGAATTCTTTGTAGCTGGCAGAAAACTACATCTTCCTTTTCTTCCAACACTGGCTGTTCTGTTTATCGAATCCCATGCATTTAGCGGAACCTCCTGTCTACGTTGCATTCTGTTTTAACCGACACGGGGCTTTTTATGTAATGCCTTGTCACTACAAACTATGATGCATCATGCCACAAACTACTCGATTCCTCAAGCAGGTCAATTGTCGACGTCATTTATGTGTGTGTTCTCTCACCCTCTCTCTATATGTTTCCTGGTACAGTGACCACTTTTTATGAGAGAGAATTGGTAGCGACTTGGTCGTACCATTGGCGTAAATAGGAAGGTGTTGATGGGGGTTGTAACTCTCCCTATTGCAATGAAATTTTGTATATTTAACATAGGAATATATGAGTTGTAGCTCTGTAACCTCACCATTGAGCCTATAACCCCCTTGTGAACTATATGCATACACTTATGGGTCCTACCTATACCAAAAGTTTGTCATGTATAGTGACCATATGCTTATGGAGACCATTGCGGTCCAATCCTAAAGGTGGTCACTTTGGGCAGGTTCTATTGTATATGAATGCGTCACTGGTATGGGACATATTTTTCTGTTAATATTTTTGTGTTGGAAATCATTCGTTTACATTTTTTTTTTTTCCGAAATAAACTAGTTTAATATCTGTTTGATAGGAAATTAAATGCTGAGTGTGTTGTATATGCAGAAAATTGCTTTTTGCACTTACTTTTGGCCAAAAGAAATGACAACAACATACAACCAAACCTGCTTTCAACTCAATTGAAAGGAGATGCGAAAATGCTTGGCATACATTAACTTCGATATATCTGTAACAGGGGCTCAGCAATTCAGAAATAGTGGAGGCACAAGCAGCTTTAAAAAGGATGAAGTGATTCGGCGTTTGTTTTGAGTGAAAACCAATGATTGGAAAAGATGACTGAACTAGCTGTATTTCTAAAAGAGGAGTGGAACTCGTCCAATAGGATGCGGCAATGAAGAAAATGGATAAAAAGTATAATTGGTAAATTCCAACTACAAACACTGAAACTGTACAAATGAAAACTGATGAAGTAACCACTTGGTAGGAAAACTGGTAGGAACTCAAGTCATGTCTTACCAAAGTCTGTCATGTACAGTGACAACCTGTCCATAGTGACCATTGCAGTCCTGTCCCAAAGGTGGTCAATTTAGGCAGGTTTTACTGTATTCAGTATAAACTTGTAACATGTTCATTATTGGAAGTGTGAAATCTAATGCTGAAATTTATTGTTAGGGCCATCTATTGATCTATTATTACAGTATTAATTCTTCGAAAAAGAGTATTTTTTGTCTGCAAATAAGCAAAACACTCAATCGGTAGTAGCGAAAGTGAGTAGCAAAGGCAGGAGTGCTGCAAATTAACTGTTATCTCCTTATTGAATTTTAAACGAAATTATATTTTTAACACAACATGCCGAAATATTTAAAAAACAAACTAATTAAACTTTTTATCTACTTGTAGACAACGGACATTATCCTGTTTTTTCGAAGGACGTACGCTTCGATGATTACAGAACGCTTTCAAAAATAATTTTCATAACAAACCAACAGATTGCGTTAAATTAAAAATATGCACTCACTTCCAAAAGTTAAGCACGCAGAGGAAGACGTGAGTTTCCGGAAACCAATCTGAATTAGAGAGGCTGCTATTCGCTGCAGAGGTAGATGGAAGCATGCAAATATGTTAGGTAACAGCCAATCACGGTTTCGTGTAGAGAAATATGCAAAAAAGGCAGTCGTATAAGAAGCCAGTATTGTGAAGGGTTACAGAAGTTGCATGTAAGCGCTGATAAAAGGCGTTTAGAACTTTCGTACGATTTGTTTTCAAGACAGACGTGTTTCTATGGCTTCCAGAAGATGAATGGAAGATTCTGAGAGCTGTCGTGCTGTCGGAGGCATTGAAGCAGGACAATCAATCACAGATGTTGCTGTTTTCTTCGGCGTTCATCATTTCATCCTGTCACGATTATGGAAACAATTCCGAACCAGCCAAGCAGTTGTCTGACGACCATATGCCATAATGCATGTATATTATGTACCATATTGTATTTGGGTACAGATTTCAGAGGTGGCTAATGGCGAAAATTTACTGAGGCAGGAGTTAAGTTAATGTATTTTGGTGAATTGGCTTATGTATTTACTAAGTGAAACTAGTTTCTGTGAAACTGGGCGAGTATAGATCGTAATGCATCTTACTTTGGCGAATTAGTAGAAATAGTCCTCACCGCCGTCACTTCATATATATTCCATCTGGGAATACCCACAATGCCTCAAATCAAAATATCTTCACTCCGCCTAAGAGCACAGCTGACGGCAGCCTTTTACATTTACGCTACTAACAACATTAAACCCACATTGACCAGCTTATGAAGAAGTATCATACAATCATGTTTATGTATTATTCATATGCCTTCATATCTCTCATAAACTTTCTAATGTCTTGCTTTCCAAATGCAAGAAAAAATTTCAGTACAAAAAATATATTTGAATATATTATCAGTATAAAAATTAAGATATGCTGAACTTTGATTTAAATTCGAGGTCTGAACATCATCAATCTACATTACACAATCTCTCAGTTTCTTCAAGGAAAAATAACCCCTCCCTTACTTGGTTCTTGCAGTTGCTGGATAGAGGTGGAACACATGATTTTACTCATAGAATTCCACCCATTTTAATAAAAAATCAATGAATTGTTATACCCTATTTTCCACAAGCTTTTATAAAAAAAACCAAATGAACTGCAGTGGTTTATTGCAATAACTACTGTAAATAAACACTTTCATTTCAACAAGTTTATTACAAAATAAACTCTAGAAATAACAACTGTTTTCTAAACTGGTACATGACTGAATGCGAAAGCTCTAAACCAGGACAACAAAAGTATTTGGCTAATCAAACATGTACACAATATTGGACAACAGAATACAAGTATAAATGAATAACAATATACATAAAACAAAAACTAGTTTATAGACTAGGGCAATTAGCATTTATAAACATAGATCAGAATGATTTTTAGCCGCAGTTTCGACCTTTACGTTCACTTCTCTAAATGGTCATCTTCATGGTTTACTTGGTTTATATATTTTTGAGGCAGTGTACGAGATCGAAATAACACAATTGAGCCTATCTTGAAAATATCTGTATCTCAAAATTTATGCATTTCTATATTGTAGTAATTATGTGTGTTACTGTATACAATAATACACACAATACAATTATGTGTATTGTATACAATACACTTGTGTGTGTTGTATACGATAATACAATTGTGTGTGTTGTATACGATGTGTATGGTATACAATAATACACATAATACAATCATGTGTATTGTATACAGCAATACACAATACAATCATGTGTATTGTATACAGCAATACACAATACAATTATGTGTATTATTGTATACAATAATACACATAATACAATTATGTGTATTGTATACAATTCACATAAAAGGTTCAATATCTTGAAAATTTTCTATCTCGCGAGATAGGTTCTACTGTATGAAACCTTTCTGATCCATTCATATATTCAAACTTATCATAATGGAGTTATTGAATGAGAATATGGGGACCAGCCCGATACCTAACTTAGGCAGATATACAACGCATTTTGCAAAGAAAAATATTTAAAAAAAAAACCCCTGGAGAAACGGCGATTATTGATTTAGGAACTCAATCACATTGCATGAATCTACTGAATTGTGCTTTAATATTATACTATTCATATGTAAACATATGTATCCAATACACTTGCCACATGAGCATTTTATTTAGCTGATATCTCAACTTGTCTACATGATGTTTCAGCTTGACATTGTATATTGTGCAATACAGTGTATTGTATATTGTGCATATAATGTATTGTGTACATACACTGCACTACTTTTTTTTTATTGGTATATTTTTTTTCGTTTAAAATTGAAGCAATATTTACTTTCAAGGAATTGTTTGTGATGAATGTATGTACACTAGGACTTGGATAATTTAAAAAAAAAATTAATTTAAATTATGTAGGGTCATTTAAAATTTGTCTCTTTTAAATTATTCTGCTTGCATTGGAAGTTGTTTAATTCGAATATTTCATGTAGTCCATTTAAACTCCAAATTAACGAAGTTCTACTGCATACACATGTGCTTGGTCTCTTATAACATTATAGTAGTCTCATTCATGAGTGCCGATATGAGTAATTCTAGGTGGGGGTGAAAATTGTTACCTTCTTCTCAAGGCTGTAAAACAGTTTAGTGAATGTACAAGATACTAAAATGCTACAAAAATAATTGATACTGCTTGACAATTAGTAATGAGCTAAAAAGTACCTTATTTTAAAATGTGACTGTAAAACTTTTGAAAGTAAATGCACGACAGAACCTTGCAAATCAAATTTTTAAACGGCTAAGGGGGGACCCGAGCCCCTCCCTGCCCCCCATATGGGCACCCATGGTCTCATTCAAGTATATATTGGGGGCGGATTAAACATTTTACAATGAAGAGCTAAGTGTGCGATTTAGTTTATTCTGGTTTAATGGCATAAAGATAACTTAATTTTGGCTATGGCAGGTCCTATGGTTCTTTGAGGAGTCTGTACCTCTGTTGTCTAGGGCGGAGGTTCATCAACTGTGGTCCATGGACTCCTGGGGATTCGCAGTACCGTATCAAGGAGTCCACGAGATCTTCCCAGTGTTCCACAAAGATTCGAAAAAATACCGAAACAAGAGCATTTGCTCTTTAATGCTAAGAATAAATTATGAGGGAACGAAAAATTCTTTCCTTAAATAGTGAAAATTAGTGATGAAACACTAGAAATAAATATGTATGATGCAAATTCCGGGCTTTAAACTTTGAGTTAATTCTTGGGGGTCCGCGAGGGCGAGTGATCTCTGAAGGGGGTCTGCGGTCTTGGAAAATTAAAGAACTGTTGGTCTACGGAATAAGACTATAGAAATGTAATAAGAAACGAGAAACACTGCACATCTGCTGCAGTCAAATTTGAATACACATTACAATTACCCTACCACAGGGCTGGTAAGCGGTTTTTAATTCAATCTAAAATTTGAACTATACCGAAATAGTTGTTCGTGTGGCTATAAAAAGGTGTAGGAGATAGTCGTGGGGAAATTGTTAGTGAAACCTCTCCCTCCTCCTCTGCGAAATACCCCATCTCTGCAAATATAACTGTGCTCATTTGTCATTGTGGAAGCTTTTATGAAACCACATTATTGCAAATTTTGGAAAATATATTATGATAGCTTTATTGCATATAAAACACATTTTTAACAGTGTTAGAACTTTGGCATATAATATAGATATAACTCCTGTTTAAAAAAAGAAAAAAAATTTAGAACGAGTTTTCAAACCCGTTTTAACACTTCTTGATATTTTTCTACACCAAAAGTGATTCACACTTATGAAATGAGCTCAAAATAGCAAATATTGAGTTGAAAGTGTCATCAGACCCACTGAAAAATTGTAATCTTCAACACAGCACTTTTCCCCTTTCCTTTCTATGATTAATAAAGAAATTCACCGATTTATGAGAACTATTTTGAAAACAAAGCAAACGTGACTGAATTTCCAGTGTTAAACTTCATGCCTTTGTGAAACATTTTTTATGAGGAACTTACGGGGGGAATTAATCAAGGACAATAAATTTTTACACCTGCATATATCTTTCGGCCAACATTAAAACTCTTGACTCATATACATGATCGTTATAAATACATATTATTGTATGGATATATGATCATTACAGATTATGTTTGTGTTTTATGATACAGGGGCAGCTAACGTCATGCTGTACCAAAGCTTACAATTTGCTGTGTTAACCGAAGCTCTGTCACAAACCCCAGACTACGTTCTACCTCGATTCGTACTATCATTGGAACCAAACTTAGACTAACAGCACGGCAGGCGAATGTGGTACCTCTACGTCACTATATGTAGATAAAAAACCATTACGACTAGGCATGTTGTATACAACCTTCCACAAAAGTAGTTTCTACATTTGAACATATAACCCTCGTTTAAAATTAACAATCTTAAATGCACTTTTTTGTTCCAATATGAACAATAATCAACACAATGAATTGTATATAAAAAATACGCAGCATCCAATAAAATCATGTTACTAATTCTGAACTTCAAAAAAAAACTATGTATATAAATTAAATAGGGAAACTTGGTTTATGTATATAAATCATGTTTGGTATTTATATATTTAACATCCTAAGACTGAAGTATGGGTTTTCTAGGTTGAGATCAATAGCTTAACATGACCTTGACACACACACAAAGGTCATGGGGGTAGCCCTCCCCCTCCGGTCACCCATAAATAACCGAGGTTACTGAGAGTCAAACACAACCCAGCAAGTATGGAAGAAGCGATTATATAACCACTGGGATACAAATTAGTTACAAGGAACTGGCTTTTGTCTTAAAACTGCTAAACTGGTTGTTCGAAATTGGACCTATGACACTGTAGCTTTCAAGCAATGATACGCTTATATATCAGCCCATAATAACCATGATATACTATTATGATATCAATCTAGTCTAATATATTCAAAAGTCACACTACTTGTAACCCTTGAATAATCATTTTACAGGTTAGGACATAAAGTGTGAAAAACATCCGTTATTTAGTAGTGGTAGGCTTGTTGTTAGATCGTCATGTGGTCCATACCTTTCAGTACTTCATGGTGGCTATGTACTACTACATGGAACAAGATTACATTAACACGTTGCACATATACCTAATTTGTTCATAATCTATTGCGAACGTGCAAGCACATGGTAAGATTCCTGCACTTCCAATGGCAAATAGCAAAGCATTTTAGTTCTACCAAATAATGCAGACCCTAAGTGACTAGGGTTGCCATTTTCAGGAAAGCTGAGTTAGATTAGACTCCCAGTTAGTTCCGTCCCACACGACCCACTCTAAAGTCCTGCGAAGCAAAATATACAAATACTAAAACTGTATGGCATATTCTTTCTAAATTACAATGCATGTCAAAATAGTACTTGTACCGTACAGGCAATTTTACACATTTGGCAAAACATCACATGAAACAATTTCTTTTCAATCGATGGAATATGGCAAAAAGCATCGCTTACACAAACATTCCTTGTAAATATTACAGAAATCACTCAATACAGAATCAAAATTGCCATATGTAGTTGAAAAACAAACTAAGAATATCACAATCAAGATTCTACCTAAACGACAAATGTCACCAACATCCTACAACATACAATTTCCTAAAACGGACTTTTCAATCAGTAATAACAATCCCATATAATCTCTACTCACTTTCCATTTATAATAGTTCAAACCAGAAATACGATCATTGTTATTTTTATACATACATGTAAAAATAACATCTATATTATATATATAGGTTAGCTAATTGATATACATCATAATTACATAAAAGGCATTACAAATATTTTCAAAATAATAAAATTATACATTTAAAAATAATTATTCGTAAAAAAATATATTTTAAATCAAACAGTTACACTTTGGGAAATTTATATAATTTTTTTACACGAAAATTCATTCATTTCGCATTAATATAAATTATAACAATAAAATACATGTAATGTAAATTATAACACCAATAATATATATGTAATGTAAATTATAACACCAATAATATACATGTAATATAAATGGGATATTCTGTCATAGATTTGTTACTTAAATTATTAAAAAAATATATATAGAATATTTGCCTCTTAACTGAAAATAAAATGACTTCACATGGCTTTCATTCAATACAACACTCACTTCCTTTGGAAATAACTAAGTTCCTAATCGCCATGTAATCAGATTTTACAATTAATGCACTAAATCAATTAATATCTCAATTGGGAACATAATGCACTATACACTTGGATGCTATCAAGCTATTATTCAATGCACCAGTCTCGTAGAACTAAATTGGAAGGCAAAAGCAATTTTATGATCCAAATACTTGCCTTTGGAAAGCAAACAAAACTAAATGCTTTAACAAATTGCAACACGTATCGAAGAAACAGCAATATCGTTTTCAATATTCAGAGCATTTATTTTTGTGAGGGGAAATATGCGATGATAGTACTCAATAAAATGCTGTCCATCAAGAGCCACCATGTAGCGGTCTGCTTCGACTCTGATGATCATATCGAAGAAAACTCCGCAGCGAAACGGGAAGAATGGGCAATGGGTCTCCTCCCGACCCCAAATATTGTTGACACGGGTATTGCGTACGATGGAACGATTGAACATCCGAATATCGAAATGGAAGGCAATGTCCTCTGGTGGCGGATAGGGCGAAGTGTCACACTGAAGATTGATTGTTAACCTGAGAAATGGTAATTAAAGACCAGTATTTTAGAATATACATGGGAAATAAAACGAAAGAATAGATAACCACTGGCTTTGCATAACAATATTTATCCTAAATTGCACTGTGTTCCGTAAATGGGTCCACAGTTTATCAAAATCTACTTCCAAGGAATCGAAGTCAGTCCAGTGAGCTTAAGGGCCATCGAGTTTGCTGGAAATTTAACACAGTCCAGCAATTAGCCAGAAAGTATTCCTTTTTCTTTTTTTTTGGGGTCACAAACCTGGGTTAATGGTTAGCTAGCTAGTTGAATGATTTACCGCTACATCACCTAGGGCAGTGTACTACTGCCGGGCAGCATCCCGGTTTGTTTGCTGTATTTTTATGCAACAACAGCAAGGGTCATTCCGCACAACTCAAGGTAAGATCGTACACACAGTACAAAATGAGAATAAATTAAAACTAAAATGGTAAAAATTCATTGACTGTAATGTATTAAATGTAAGAAATGAAATGATATAAAAAATCAGATGAGACTGGAGAAGCCAATATTAGATAAAAAGTTAAAAATGAGTTCATGATTCAAAGGATCACCCAAAATGCAACGAAGGGTAAAATAATTTTAGTTAAAAGTTAATGGATGTCGGTGGTTAAATCACACCTCCTCCCTCGGATTTTCAAGGGCCGACAGGAGCGCTCCAGACACCGCAAGAGCCGCGGTGCTTTACGGGAACAGCATCCCTATCTCCGGACGAGCCGATTCCAGGGACCCGAACCCTTACAAAGAAAAGACAACTCTTCCCGGGACTCCCGTCGACATCTCCGAGTTCGGTTGCACTACCGGAACTGCAGCCCAAAATACGGCATCAATTATGCACCACAAGCTCACGAGTGGTCACATTGGATAAAAAAGAAGGGATTCAACACCACTCAAATTTTTGCTTGTATATTTTGTTTTTATGTCGTTAAATAACACTTGTATTGGTTTCTTTCTTAGGATCGGAGTACACGAGAATCAGTGTTTTTGCCAAAAATATTAAACGAGTATCTTCTTTAAAAAAATAATAATTACAATAAAATAAATGTGCAGCAGGCCATTTTGGTTAAATGGGGTTCCACTGTAAATACAAACTGGTAGCTAAATAATAAAAAAAATACCACCACTGGAAGAGTTAACATTAATTCGACTGAACATTTTCTGTGGCGCTGCGTTATAGCCACTTCACTGCAGTACAGAGTAAAATGACATTCCAAAAAATGTCACAAAACAGTTTTTCTCTCACTGTCAGCACAAGTGGGAGATGCTATACGGTAGAAAAGAGGTAAATTAAAGCCACAACTTGATATCTACGGATGAATTGAAGTCCATAAATTTCAAAGGGCAATGAAGTGTCATTAATACAACACATGTTTTGTTCTGTTAAATAAGGAAGACTTGAAAGGAATGAATTTTTGCAATCAAAGCAGCTCTAATTCTGCATAAAAAGTTCAGGGCCTAATAAACGTTAACTGCACAGTGGCATTATCATCACATTTCGAAAGCATACATTGCACAGCACAGTCACTCTTCATTAAAAAAACAACTTGCTTACTTTTGAGCAGTGGCGGTGGGTCTGGCACTAATATAAATCATTGTTCCAGGTCTCAGGCCCTCGTGTATAGGATAAAAGTACGGAATACGCTTTGGGAAGAAAAAAAAAAGAGGAATTTACAAATTAATTAAACATAATCAAAAATTATTTTCCAATCAACACATACTAGATTTAAAGTTTTACACTTTCAACACTGCAGCTAAGGTCAACTGAGACAAGACTGGAATTTCAATGACACCACCCAACAACGATCACCCACAAATGAATGTAAGGACACTGAAAACGATAGTATGCACCACACAAAGTCAATGTACGTATATAACTATATATAACTCGTATATAACAATGTAATACATATAATTTGAATGCGATATATAACAATGATATGTTTAATAAGATCTGATAAGAATGCTTAATAAGATAATGTTGGTCACCAAATTAAACGATTCCGTATTAAACTTGTGACATAGGCAAGCAAATAATGCAGTTCTTTCTCATATTATGTGGTTGCTATTATCATTTGTGGAAACTACAATCATGCAAATCATTGAGACTGTGTAGGAAAAGAATAATTGGGTGTTCGATACTGAAGACACGAAATGATAAAAGTGGTCCATGATCAATCACTGTCTCTGCCAGTCATACAAATCTTAGGACCACTTCTCTTGTTTATTAAGCTGTTAATGTTTAGTTGTATGATGTAATGATGATGTATGATGATGAATGTATGTATGATGATGATGTATGATGCAAGGCCAGCATGCTGTGAAATAAAACCACAGACTACAATGGAGGACATATATGTCAAACTTGGGTTAACGACATGACACAAATTTGTTACCATTGCAGAGGAGTGAACCAATACAGTTTTTCAAGGAATCTGAACCTCTTTAGAGCATAGGGAACTAACCTCCGAACTACAGTGAGCAGTTAGTCAGCAAGCATTTTCAGGGCGTCTACTACAAATAAACCTAGGAATTTCCTTGACTATTTTTGTACATTCCTTGACTTTAAAAAATTTCCTCCAGTTTCTTTTTTACGACTGATGAAATGGCTATATAAAAAAAAAAAACTGAAAATCCCCAACTACTGCCAGAATATGACAAAAAATATCTGAAAATTACTAAAAACTGCCAAGTTATGATAACAATAGCTGAAAATAATTACAGTAAAAACTCATTAAAATATCGTACAAAAATTACAATTTAATACACATGTAATTAATTAAATAAAGGGCATAACCATGACCCACAACATCGATTTCGTGACCTTTTCTTGACTTTTCCTACTTCTTAACATCTCCGTGATCCTTATGACCTAGTAGACACCCCGATTTTTTTTTGGGGGGGGGGGTTGTTTTAAGTTTTATGGCGCAAGGTCAGAAAGAGTCATATTGACTACGACCTACAGTTTTTCGTTGAATTCAAACCTCTTATGGTATAGGGAACCAATCCCTGGACTATGACGAGAAGTTAGTCAATAAGCATTCTTTCTTTACAGCACAGTTGGAAATCAGACCCGGGATAACCGCATACTAGGCGAATGCAATACAACTGCAAGGTTGGAGGCACAGCTGAATGTTGAACCTGGATTAAACACTGCCATGCACCAATATGGTAAAGGTAACTACTAATGGAGAGGGCACAGGGTAAAAAGAAAGAACTCTCTACTTTACAGTGGCACAGTGCTTACTTGGTGCATCTTTAACCTAGGTTCACGATCCAACGGTGCCCCCTTTTCCACACCACAAAACAAAATGCTTAGTGGCTAACTGCTCGTCGTAGTTCGGGGGGTTGTGTGGTTCCCTAGGCCTTAAAAGGTTTGGATTCCTTAAAAAACTGTAGGTTAACTGCCCTGTCAACAAACCTGATTAACCGCCTTGCGAAACAATATAAGAAACCTTTGCCAAAAGGAGTAAGGACCGCTAGGAGTGATCATGTACCGTTTCAATATTTCATGTTTCTGACATTGAACAATTAATCATACTTTCCGTACATCAATTTCGAATAATTTGCATTTAGTGTATTATTATAATTTTCAAAGATTACATAATAGCTACAATAATGAATTGCACACACATGCTCCAATGGGAAAAATCGCCACCTTTCGACTCTGTGGGTTTGATTCACAAGCAAGCTTGGTTGTACATATACATACATAGATGTAATCTGGCAAGGGCAAATGGGGGCAGTTCCCCCCCCCTTCCCAGTTTACACTATACTTAACCCCATAATTAAGCCTATGTGCACATATTTATGGGAGGATGTCAATCATCCATACGGTGTCTAAATGGAGAAATGCCTGATAGCATACCACCTTCAGCTGACTGACATCATCCCCCCCCCCCCAATATGTATAAATACAACCAAGCCAACTTGGAAGTCGAGCTTAGGGAGTCCAAAGGTGGTAATAATACCCACTGCAGAACATACTTAATTTATCATGGTAGCTACAATATAATTCGAGACAATTTCAATAATGTAGTTTGTGCAATTTATTCAAATTGATGTATGGCAAATGGGATTCAACAACAGAGACATGAAGTGTCGTAAGTGGTACATATATGGTAACTCCTCGTAGCATACCACTTCTTTCATAAAAAAATTTCTCACGGTGTTTACAAAGTGATCAATCAGGTCCGTTGTGGTAATGGTTTCTACTCCTTCAAGGGAACGATTTTAAATTCTTGGAGGTTTGTATTAGAATGTTAACCTGCACCACAATTTGCCTTCCTCGACCATCTTGCACATGCTTATTTGTATCGAGGTTGGTATTTTTGCGAGGGTGACTCCATTCAATAGCATTTTGTTTTACATAGCACAAAAGTGAGTTAATGTCATGGTGTTCTAGAATCTACAGTTTTCCGATTAGTTACATCCTCCATTGCCAAAGGGTTCGATCTTAGGCATTCTTCATGGCAGAAAAATGAATTATCACTATGCCTCCACAGGGTGTCTCAAAAAACACCATTTAGAAATTCATGCTTTTGATCGAGTTCAGGACAAACGCCATAAATTATTTGTGATTTGCAATGCACGTATGCATTTTTACACCCTAAAACTGCTATAGATCATCTAGGCCAAGGTCGGTGTTTTACCCAACTGCCAAATTATGTTACACTTATAAATATAACCAAGCTTCATATAAATCAAATCCAGCCGGAAGAAGATTTAACCGCTACCTACAGTGGCAGATTTATTAATAGGCTATGGCAGAAAATTTTCGACGAAAAGTTTGCCGACAAAAAATTTGCAAAGGAAGGCTGAATTTTTGGTGGCTAGTTGAATTTTGAATTGTTGTGTTCAGAACCGTAACTAGAATATTGACAAAGGGAGAACTGCCAATAGCGTCACCTTGAGAAAAGACTCAAAAGGTGCCAAATTTGTGAATACTTCCGAAAAGATGAATTTAAAATAACCGCCATGGGTGTTAAATTAAGAATTTTACACAAGAATCTCTGTCATGGCTCTAGTTACGTTTAAGATTAGGTGACAAAATGTCAGCCTACAGATGGCAAAACACACCAGAGCCTATAAGCAGCAAAATATGCCAGAGCCTATAGGTGGCAAAATACGCCAGAGCCTACAGGTGGCAAAATCGTAAATCTGCCTCTGCTACCTAACAAGTATTACATCTACCTATAATCAGGCCGAATACAGTATTGAGAAACACACAACATGCAGCATAATAAATAAAAGAGAACAGTAAAGCGCATAGCAAAATGTCACTTACTGGATTTAGTACAGGTTCAAGCATGTATGCAATTCTAGGTTCAGGCGCAACGTTTTCCAACCCCATAAGCTTTAAAATTGAAAAAAAAAAAAAAAAAAAAAAAAAAAAATATCGACAACAAGAAGCGTTACATTACAATGCAGAATTCAGAAAAATGAAGTAAGCATTTCATTACAGTTGAAACAAAGTGAAGACAATACATACTATGGATGGTGTGTTCAAGTAACGAATTTCGTCGAGTTTGACTACACCGTCGATATGTACCATAGTTGCCCTTGAAAATGGCTGTCGATGTTGAAATTCCCAATGATGTTTACCATCCACCGCAATCTATGATAAAAACATGGATCTTCATTAAAAATAAGCACTCAAAACAACGGTAATCATAATCTGTAATAATTAGACATAAAAAATGGGGTACATATTTACAAGATTATACATATACAAAGAATTGCTGAATTGATGTGTATACTGTTTACACAAATTAATTATTTTCGTAAATATACATCAACCACCAAAATTGAAGGACTAGAAAGAACTGTACATATTGCAAATGCCATTTGTGTTTTGGCTAACTGTATTTTTATGGTACAGTAACAGCAAGGGTGATTCTGCACCAAAAAAAGGCATTTTATGGCACAATAACAGCCGAGAACTACAGTTTTGCGGAGAATCCAAACACCTTTTAGCCTAAGGCAGTGGTTCCCAACCTGGAGGTCGTGAACAGATTCGTGGGGAACAACGATTTTAATAAGGAATTTCATACCAAATGTTTCCAACACTTTTATATTTCAACATGGCTACACACATTGCAATATTCTACTAACGGTTGTTAACTTTATATCTATAATATACATTAATATATATATATATATTTAATATACTTTCTTTACTCTGTTAAAGGTGATTTTATTATGCAAATGTGGCAGCGGTGGACAAAGGAGGGTCACGGATCTATTGGTTACTGTAAAAGGGGGTCGCGGATTACTTGGCTACTATAAAAGTGGGTCGCGGCTTGAAAAAGCTTGGGAACCACTGGCCTAGGGAATCAAACTCCAGGTGGGAAATCTGAGAGGAAAAAAAATTGACAGATGCTGGGTCCATGTTGGAATCAAAACCAGTTTGCTTGCAAAATGTAGTCGAACATGTCACCACTATGATGCTGCACAGTTGATTGGAAATGCAACATTGCCTACGAAGTACGGTGAATTTTCGATTTTACAGATTCATGCAGACCCCCAGAAACATTACAAAAAAAAAATCCATAGATCTACAATTGTAAGTTTGTAAATAGGAATTAGTAGTTCAATAGAATGCTTTCATGGGCCAACACTAAAGATCGTAAATACACACAATTCGTAAATTGGAGGTTCGAAAAGCATGAGCTCACTGTATATACAAATGGAAAGCAAAATTGGAAACATTTCAAAATTATTCCAATAAATTACATGTTTTGATTATGTAGCATAAAAGACAAATCTTAATGCTTCAGTCTATTCTATATTTTACGTATCCCATGACACTGAAACCCAACAATGTATAGCTTTAAAAATTATTGGGTGGCCCAAACACATATTTTAAACATTGCACTATATGTAAAACCGCAATTTATTTTAAATTACCAGGGGCCTCTGCCTCATATAACTCTATGCCCATGCCAAAGACTGTACTTTGGATGGTCTGAGTAGGAAACAATGGCTTAACCTGAACCCTAAACTGCAATATATTTTCACACTTAATAGTTTGAATACTACATTTTAATTATTAAATATATTTTCATACAACCAAGCTTATTGAAAGTCAAATTTTGATTCGGGAGAGAGAGAGATTGTGCAAGATGGGAGGATGCACTGAAATCCGAGACAATCAAGCTTGCCCAAAAATGGTGATCAAAACTAATGACATGCCTTCTGCTCGCTAATTGTGCATACACTGGGCCACTAAAGGGCTCACATGATAGACAGATGATGACGTTACTTCTATGACATCATACAGTATCGGGATTTGAAACCCAACAGAGCAAGTGGGTTTGTGACCCATATCTGTTACATATTTCACAAATTCATATGTCGACAAGTGATCATCAAAATGTATAACCTAACTTACACGGAAGCATTGGTTCTCGACCAGGATCATAACCATAAACTGCTTGCCCAGTTCGAATGGAAAACCGCCAGATCGTTCTTCATTTTCCCACTGATTGCGGGACATTGCATTTCGAACCACCACCTTGCCACCGAAACGAACACTAATATGCAAGATTCTGTCACATTTGTTAGTTGGTCCATTATCTTGCCCAGCAACTAAATTTATTTGAAATCTATGGGAAAATAAAACAAAACGCACATTTCAATCCCCTTACTAGAATAATAATAATAAAGGAACACATAAGAATGAGATACAAAGAAAAAACACCATAATTTTAACTATCAAAGTATGGCAGAAAATGGCCAACTACCGAATACACTACAATAATCTCTCTCAATAATGCCATTTCAATTAGTGATGTCATTTTGCAGTGCCCGGCAAATGTATCACAGAATTACACCTTCCAATTAACATCTTTCTGCTTAATGATGATTTTTCTCTATCCATCGAAAGCTGCTAATGAGAGAGAGATTAATGCATTTGCAACTTAATGTTTTATTCCATAGGCATACGCAGAAAGTTCATAGGGAGGAGTTACAGAGCTACAACTGGCATGTTCTTATGTTAAATATACAAAATTTCATTGCAATGGGGAGGTTAAAACCCCCATCAACACCCCCCTGCGTACGCCAATGTTTTATTCACCCACTAAATCAGTCGTTCCCAACCTGGTTTCTCTCTGCAACTATTTTTAGTTGCAATTATTTTTATAAGGAATTTCATACCAAATGTTTCCAACGCTTTTATATTTTCAACATGGCTGCACATGTAAGATATTATTACCCTTCACAGGGATAACACAATTGCCAAATAATGGTGCCTCTTTTTCTCCAAAAACAAAAAAGCTCTAGTTTGAGCTAAATATACATGGGTGGCAAACATTATTATATAATAGCTACACATATTGCAATATTCTACTAATGGTTGTTAACTTTATATCTATAATATACATGATTAATATACATAATTTTGTATTTCCTTTACTGTTAAAAATGCTTTTATTATGCAAATGTTGCGGTGGCAGACAGAGGGGGTCACGGATCTTTTGATTACTTAGAAGGAGTTCGTGGATTATTTGATTACCGTAAAAGTGGGTCATGGCTTGAAAAAGGTTAGTAACCACTACGTTAAATGGACCAAATCTTGTTTTAGGTTATTACTATATCACAATTTAATGAGTCACATGACTATATATCAATAAGCACATGATAATCTGTTTTAGTAGAGGTAGTAGGAAACACAGAGCAAGGTTCATACGCATCAACTTCCAAAACCGCAAGAAATCTTTTCTGCCTTTATGGTGCAAGGACAGCAAATGTCACACTGTGCTTGGACCTACAGTTTTCCCGAAGAATCCAAACCTCTGCTGGCACAAGAACAAAACCCTTGACTACTGTGGACAGAAAAACAGAAAGCACTCTATAATACCATTGGAAGTTAAACCCAGGTTAATGGTATGATAAGAAGAAGAGTACATTTTTAATGAGGCACCATTGGATAGTATACTTACATTTACCCAAAGAATCTGAACTCTGAACCTTTTAAGACCTGGGGAACCAACCCACTGACTACACAGTGAGCAGTTAGTCTGTAAGAATTCTTTTGCACTGTTGTGAATCAAACCTGGATTAACGGCATACTGGATGGCCATATTACCACTACATCAGCAAAGGGCCAGATGCCTCATAAAACAAGATTTGATTTTTCGTTTCCACAGTTTACAACATGAAAATTCCACTAAAGATCATCTACGATGGCACCAATGACTTAATGTATTCTGCAAAACCATGATACATTTACATACAATCAGTGGTATAGGAAAGGGGGGCTCGAGCACCCAATTGGATATCAGAACACATTTTCTCTACGGCCACATCACACAATCTTCTTTAAAGACACTTGAGCCCCCCCCCCAAGTTTCTAATTACTACTAGCACATACATCCAAACTCGATGAGAGCCAAATCCATCCCAGCAGAAATAAAGCAGAAGACAAACACTAGATTAATGGGTGCAAACAAGAGCTGATAGTTTCGACGGAGTTGTACAAATCACTATTTAGTATTATTTTATATCATTTTCTTAAGTTATAGCAGTGGTTCTTACAGTGAGCAGGAAAATTACTGGGGGGGAGGGGAGAGGGGGACATTACTATGTAAAAAAGCGATGATAAAGATGGGGTAAATAACGTGATGATCTAGGGTTGAAACTTGTGAATTTTTGTACTGGAAATACTTTGGTTGCCCCCAAGTTTAGTTTGTTGCCCTAAGTTATTTATTGTACAAAATGAGAAATTTTGTTGACAGTCATTACAATGATGTAATAAATATTTATTCGTAAAATTGCCATATTCGCTTGCTTATTAAGAGGTGAAAATAGGAGTACAGAGTTTACCCACGATACAAGTCTTCTTTTAATCATCATCTGTTGTACAGCTATGGTCTGTACAATTATCACTCTATGAGACAAGCGAATCTTCTGGCAAAAGAAGTGACTGTTTTCGACTTTTATATAGTTTCTGGTATGGTTTTCTCTGTTTTGCACTTAACCACACGTTAATGACTTCATTTGATTCAAAATCTTCGCTACGTGCAGATGATAGTGTTATTTGTATTAAGTCTGTTGTAACGAAAACATGCAGTTTGCTTTGCCAATTACCTTTTACCCTTTTCATGACAGAAAAACCTTGTTCACAATCCACACTCTGAGTTGGAAGACTGAGAAGCAAGTCTATTAACAGTGAAAAATTCTTTATAGTATTCGGTTCATTCATAAAATTCCACTCATACTTGCAGACATTCTTGCGTTTTATGTACAAAAAATGTTTAAAATCAATCCATTTGCATATGATGCTTTCCACACAACAGATGTTTTGTAGCATAACATCATTAAATATTGTAATGCATTTAGTAATTTCTCTGTCCCCACATGTTTTTTCAAACTTTCCGAGCCAAATTTTGAAATTGAAAAAGTTCATAGAATTTATGATTGAAACATCTTCAAATCTATTTTTCAGTGATTGAAGAAGAGATTTTATTGTTGCCGATAAAGCAGCAAAATCTTTGTAAGCTTAGAATTTTATTTTTACATTATGAAATAGTTTTGAAGACAGAATACTACTAAAATTGATTCCTGGGCTTGATTCTAGTTTTTCCGTGTACATAAGTTATTGTATAGTGTATAATATACTTCAAGGAGGGGCAAATTTTGTAGTTGAAAATTTAATGATAACTGACTGAGAATAGGCAAAATGTCCATCAGAAAATGCAAGTATAAAATAAAGTTCTCTGATGTAATCACTTTCAAAATCTGTTTTGACTTAACCTTCGCTTCAGCAGTGTTCACTTACAGAAACCTTTTCAAAGTGTTTAATAAGAGCTGGATATAACTAATGAACTGCAGTTGCAGCTTCAAGGGAGTAAGTAATCCACCTCGTTTCATCAGCATGCCTGGGTTTCACAAATCTTGTTTTTAACGCACTGTGTGTTGTTTTGAGACCGGCCATACTTAGAGCACTTCTTGAATAGAAACAATACCGTCTCCGAAGCATTTTGATTGAAATGTTTTATGATATGGATAAGTATTAAAAGCTTCTTTGTCTAACTGGTAGTGGCTGCACAAAACATGTGTTGAAAATCTGATTATATATTGCATTTTAGCGATATTTTTGATTTATTATATTATAAATATCACGGTTTAAAAAAAAGGGGGAGGGGAATTTTAGTTGTCAGTGGGGCAACTGATTTTTTTGTTTAACTTGCCCTTCTAAGACTTTAATTGCCGGGGCAAGTGGGCAACCGCAAGTTTCGACTCTTGGTGATGATAAAGATAAAAACGAGATGACAAGGATAGAGATAAGTAAAAGTGATAAAGTGGCAATGGGATGGTGCAAAAGTTTGATATGCTGTGCAAAAACGTTTCAGATGGATCTGGGAATATTGCAGTCAGACAATCTAGATTGGATAACACATAAATATACTTCGTTTAGATATTACAATTATTAGCGCAGTTGAAGGGAACCACCTATTCCTCTGCAATGCTAGATGAAGCGAATCGTTAGTTTGTTTGTTTTTTGGTTTTACGGCTCAAAGACTACAGTGGTCATGCTGCGCCGGGACCTACTGTTTTCCGAGGAATCCGAACCTCTTATGGCCTAGGGAACCAAACCCCGGACTACAGTGAGCAGTGCGATCTTTATGAGATCTCTGAGTAAGCGTTCTTTGTACACTGTTGGGAG
>QLNU02014176.1:164211165-164223106 GCA_006491805.2 Dysdera silvatica
TTTTCATTAAACACATTATGTGTTCTAGATTTTTAGCGGGTATAAAATAATCTGGAGTGGGTGTATAAATCCGTGGGGAAAAGGTTTCAAATTACGGAGGTTTACTTTTTCAATGGAACTTTTCATTTTCATCATGCTCATTCGCTTAAGTAAACTATTTTTTTTAATGCACTACAAAACTTGTATAAAAACCAATTTTCCTACACAGAATAGAATTGTGGTGTTTATCTTCTACAAAACGGGTGCAGAGTCTTCCATTTCTACAAAACGTATGCAAAAGTTTTTTTTCCTATAAAATCGATACCGAAAGCCATTTTTCTTGCTATGAAACTGATACAAAAGGTCATTTTTCTTGCCATGAACCTGATACAAATGGTATTGGTGAGAGTGTGATCATTTTGTACGTACATAAACATACGCAGTTGAGTCACATTATCATGAATGCTTGTGTGTTGTTTCATGTGGGGGGGATATGCATATTGCTCCATAACAACGCAGGTGCTTTGCTTATAAAAAATCTTTTTGCAGGAAATAAAAGAGCGTGGGTTTACTGAAAACTTCTGAAAAGTCTACTTTTTTACTGGAAACTACTGAAAATTTTTTGCTTTTGTACTGAAAATTCTTGACTTTTTTACTGATGACTACTTTCTCAGGTTGACATCTCTGCACGTGATCATACACTTCGGATTCGGGCACTTTGTCTCGCACATAGTAACCGCCCAATATTTTTCAAACCCCGAGTTGATGAAATAGCTGAAACATTTAGAATTTGATGTTTTGAAAAATCTGCAAACAGTTTTACAGTTAAATCAGAAACTAAACATCACTTCACATTAATTTCAAAATCAAATGGTTTATATAGAATTGTATCTAAAAAGAAGATTCAAATTTTGAATGTGCAAATGCAAATTGATGGAAATTGCAAAACTAAAAGATGCTTAGTACAAACATTAGTGTGTGAATACTTTTAAGCAATGTGTGCATACATTACAAGGTGTAAGCAATAATCTTCAATCTAACTTCATTGTTTATTCTAATATAGGATAATGGATAATAATTTGATTTTGGTCATTATTTTATATATTTTGCAGTAGAATACGTTTCAAAATTAATATTTCATTTTTATTTGTGAATTTAATTTAATACTGGGAGTCAAAATTATATTTCAAGTGAACATGAATTGTTTCTACGGCCCCGAAATGTTTTTAGTTTATAGTCATGGAAAAGTCATGGAATTTTTTTTTACCCAGAGAGTACGAACTCTGGTGTAAAGTGACTGCTTGTATTTGGATGGGAAATGAACATTTAAAATAATACACAAAGTGAGTGATTCACAAATCTCAGGGTAAGTCAAGTACTCTGAACTGTTTGTGAATCAACTAGTTGATATCATTTATAAGCAAATGTTTCAATTAACTCTTTGACGCACAGGATTTCAGAGAATAAACAGACCCATGTTGCACAGAAATTTTGTTGCGTTTTAAATTAAACAAAATTGGTATATTTTTATTAACAAAGGAATCAGCACATAATATAAAAGCATAAAAAAAATAATAATTCAATTGAATTTGTTGTTATAGGGTGGGACTTAAATAGTCCCACCATGCCACATGGGTTCATGAATGGTACGTATTAATGCAATATTACGAGGTGGGTCTAAAAATGTCCCACCATGCATTACCGTACATCAAAAAGGCGAGATATTTTTAATCCCACCTTGCCCCAAAGAGTTAACAAGAATGCTCTTGGCTAAAATTAACTTTTTTTTTTTTTAAGATAAATTTCCAAAGTGATTGTAAATCAATTAGTTCTTTACACCTGTATTAAGCCTTTTTTCCCCACTACCTGTTATACGTTTTAATTAAAATATCATGTCTTTTTTATCCCGTTATATCTAAAGTAATTTTCTTTTGCCCACAGCTGAATAAAGGAACTATTCTTGGTTGTGCATGAGTTGTATTCATATGAAGTAAGTAACTTGATTTTTTTAAAGCAATAAAACTATACCAGTCTGAATTAATTCGATTAAAGGATAGTTCAGAGTTCATAAAAATTACTAGGATTGTAATCCTAGTAATTTCCAAACTCGATAATTATCACTGGCACTACAGTATTAGTGGCTTCACCTAACTAGATGTTAACCTGTTTCTGATCTCTTCTTGCATTTGCTCTACAATGGTGGTCAGTGGTTACCTGCTCATCTGTCGTGTTGTTAATCTGGCCCTATGCCATATGCCACCCGCTCATCTGTCAGGTTGCTAATCTGGGTTCATGCCACCATAGGATGCATGCCATTTCTTCTGCCCACCACACCAGTTTGTTTCGCTTAAGTATGTTTTTGGGCAACGGAAACCCAGATACCTAGAAAATTGCATCTCAGCACTGTTTTACAGTTATGGTGCACAAGGACAATTAATGTCCTTGCACCATAAAACAAACAGCGATATGTCTAGAAAAAAAATTATCTCAGATAGATACCAACTGTCGTACTTTTTGAATATTTTCAGATTAAACTGCGAATTTGATGTATGAAGTAAAATTGATGTATAAGTATAAACATAGTAAAGATGAAACGACACACTGCGCAAAATATTAAATAAAATAAAACACATTAACACAGTTTAAATTTTAACTGTGATAATGTGTTTAATTTTATTTAAGTATAAACATGCCTCGTTATACACGGTTTCCAGAGAACTGGCTGAGTGAAAAGAATGGAAATAAACATTTAATTGAATTGTGGTGTGCAAAGCATACTGAATTTATGGCACACTGTTTCACATGAAAAAAAAAACCTTTAGTATTACAAATTCAGGAATACAACAAGTATTATAACATACAAATACGTCAAAACACAAGATTTTGGTGACAACTGCTTTGTCCAAAGATCAAACAAAATTCACAGTGTCGGTTTCATTATCTGGACGGAAGTCTTCAAATTTTGTATCTAGTGCTGAAACTTTGAAACACTGGAATGTGAATGATGCTGATAGAGTATCTAATGCAGAATGTTTATGGACAATGAAAATTGTTGAAGCTGGTTACCCATTCAGTTCTTGTAAAAATTAGAAAAATGTGTTTTGTAAAATGTTTCTAGACAGCAAAATTTCTAAGCCATTTACGCTAGGACAAACTGAGGTTTCATATGAAATTGCACACGGACTTGGACCATATTTTCATAATCAGTTGATTAGCTCTCTTAAGAAAAGTAACTCTTATTTTACCATATCATTTGATGAGGCAACAACTGAAACTGGAAAGAAACAGACATTCACATTCGATACTGGGACAGTGATCAGGAGAAGGTTGTATGTCACTTCTTGTGTTGCTTTGAGCTTGGTCATGCAACTGCTGATATACTTAAGGAAAAGATACTGTTATCCCTATCAAAAGACCACTTGCCTCTTAATATATTACTTGCCATTGGTTCAGATGGGCCTCCAGTGAATGTGAAATGTCAGGGTGGTCACAGCCGGGAAATATCAGGGAATTATCTGGGAAATTTTTAGGGAAAATAGCAAAAATAGCCAGATTTAGCTATACATGGCATGATTTGGCTATAAGTAGCATTATTTGGCTATAAAATAGATAAACTAGCAATATTTTGGCAACCGCAATAAATTATCAGTTTAGCTTCGGTTTTCGCTGTGTATGTTTTATTCTGTTATTTTTACTTGTTATAATTTATATACCTTTAACAATGAACTGGGACCTTGGAGGGAGTTCTTAACCTATTTGTGGGTCATGGATTCATATGAGATGTGTTTGTTCGTGTTTGTTTTTGAAAAAATTTCTGAAAAGGAAATTAATGTAAATTTTAGTAAGTAAAATCTCTAGTACACCACTAAACAAAATAGCTTCTTATTTTTTAATAATAATTGTAAATTTTTAGTCAAACTTTTTTTTAAAAGGTGCTTAATCTGTAATGAAAATCTGTTTGCAAATTTGTTTCCATCCTTCATTTGAATAATTATTTTTTCATTAATAATACTTTATTAAAATTTTCAGTATATCACTAAATGAAATAGCTTATTTTTTAATAATACTTAAAAATTAAAAAAAAAAATTGTAATTTTTTTCTAAAAGATGCTGAAGGATCTTCAAAGTATATGTTGGCAAATTTCTTTTTCCATCCTTCATTTTAATGGTTATTTCTTCATTAAGGGTATCTGAATTTAATACTAATTTGTAAGAATTCAGATAACACTTATACACAAATTGCATAAGATTAGAGGACAAAAATTATTTTTGCCCTCTTAATCTTATGGAATTTATGTATAAGTGTTACCTGAATTCTTAAAAATAGGAATCTAAAGATTTGTGTGATCTGTTTTGATTTTGCATAAGAGTTATTTTTTCATTATTGATTAAAGAAATTTTAACTTTGTAAACTATATTAATGCCAAGTTCCTATTGTACTTACTAATATATTGTAGTAATAATACAACTTACTAATAAAAATACATTATCAGGGAAATTTATACGACAAACAGGGAAATATCTGGGAAATTCAAAATCGATTTTTTGTGACCACCCTGAATGTCTAAAGGATATTGATTCTATTTTCAAAAGCGAGGGTTTGCCAGGTTTAATTAATATTGGTACATGCAATTTGCATGTCTTGCATGATTCTTTTAGGCATGGCATAACTTAGTCCTTAAGTCATTGGGAGATCGAAGACTTTTTGGATGCCGTACATAAGTATCCAGCCAGAAGTGAGGATTTTCACAATATTCAGAATAACCTTGAAATGGAGCAGAAACCCGACTTTAGCCCACGTGCTTTTCCGGAAGTCAGTGGATGAGACTTTTGATAAATTTCTTCTTTTAATGCAACGAGAAGAACCCTGGATACAAATTCTATATGATGAAATCTGCTGTGTTATTCGAAGCCTTGGTTCTCCAAGAATTGTTAAATCAGAACTGTTGGGAAGGGACCTAAAGAACTTTGATTTCAGTAACCTGGAAAAGATTCTTCCAAGAACTGAAATTGATGTTGGCATTCATACCAGGAATGGAGCTTTAAGACTGAAGGGGGAAGAATTAAAACTCTTTTTCCGTGAGGCGAAACATTTTATTATGACTATCATTGAATATTTACTTGATAAAGTTCCCCTGACCAGCAAGTTACTGGAAAAATATTCAGTGCCTTCATCTATTATTTAAGATAAGACCAATGTCTTTGAAGTGCATAGAAAGAGTGGCTAAAGAAATGCCACTTGTTTTCCAGGAGAATAATATAAATAAGCTTTCTGACCAGTGGAAATTATACATGATTGAACAAGTGAATGAATATACCCTAATAACTGAAACAAGGGAAAATAAAATTGATAATGTAGATGATCTGTTTGAAGAATCAGAGATTCAAGATGATGATGAGGAACCTGCAAACACGAGTTCCACCCCTGTAACAAGAATAGATGTTTATTGGTCTGATGTCGTGAAGAAGAAGAAGAAGAAGAATCTTGGGGAGAAATACCTTCTACTTTCTCGTTTAGTCAAAGCGGCACTGGCACTTTCCCATGGGAAGGAGAGAAGGGTTTCGCTTAACAGACTCTTTCTTAACTCAAATCGTCCACTGTTAAATATGACTTATTCGAACTGTGCAGGCTGAAGTAAAAGTACAAAAATGACATTTGTGACATACCTATTGCCCCGCTGCTCGTGAGGTATTGCCGAGAAGCACATAGTAAGTACAGAAACTATTTGGAAGAGCGTAAGAAGAAGAAACTTTCGGCTAAAAAAAATGAAAAGAAATCATCTTTTGGATGTTGAAATACTTGAGAAAAAAATTAAAAGGCTACAGGAATTAATCAAAACAAGTCATTCACTGATTCGGGAAGCTAATGAAAGACTTTCAAAAGGTACTAAAAGAACGGATATGAAAAAAATGTCAGCTGCACAGGCCTTGCTAGAGTCGGGGCATAAACAACTCATAGTAAATACAGAGGAATTGAAGCATGCGTAAACTACATTGTTCTCACAGATAGAGAGGACTAAGAAGTAGCCAGTATAAAACAATAAATAATTTTATGGAAGTTATCTAACATTATGGTTTTGAAATGATCACATGAATGACTGTTTCTAAAACATCTAAAGTTTGGTTAACGTTATGGTACCGACTTCTAGTTGGATGGACGAATTATGATTGCAAAAATTGTACCACATGTGATATAAATTGTTAACATAACTATCTGAAGGTTTCATTCAGTCCTTTTGCTACATGGGTGACCATGTCTTATTTTTCATCTACACCTTATTTAGTAGTATAATTCTCATTTTTCTTCTTACTTTTTTTTTTGCATTTACTGTATATTATTAACAGTTAGATATGTTTGTTGCCCTTTAATTCACTGGCACAGGTTCACATTTGAACTTACGCCTATCATTTGGTATAATAACGTGTGTATTGTGTAGTGAGAATTGAATATCTGCCATACTACACTGTCAAACTGACATAGACGGCAAATGTGGGGTGGGGGGGAGTAGTTGGTTTTAAACCCGTCTCGCAAAAGACGTTTTTCACAAGAAAAATCAGAAGATTAGAAATTTACCCCCCACTTTTTCTTTTATTCGCTACTAATATCCTATATTTTTAACATCTATATTTATAACATCGTATATTTTTTTAAGTTGTGACTATGACCCCTGTAAACAAAATTATGTAAAATTCAAGAGTAGTATTTCAGTCTTTGCATTTGCCCGAAAACAGTGTTCTTAATATAATTATAAAATGAGGTAGTGATGGGTCGGAAAAAAGTAGGTACGGCTAAAAATTTTCTGAAGAGTGTACTAAAGGTGAATTTTTATTTAATATCTTTATGGTACCTATACAACTTTGTGCTGGTACTGATGAATTTAAAAGGATAATTTGGCAAACACCTGCACCATCTTCAACCAGGCACTGCTAAGTGTACTTTCAAAAAAAGGAGGTAAACTAAGACTTCCTTATATTTGGAATATCGCCTCTATGTTCGGGAATGCTTTTTATATGAATGTCTATTCCACATTTTATCTCTTAGAAATAATAAAAGCATGGCAAATTCGAGGCACAGAAAATAAAAACAAAAGCTGCTCAAAAAAAAAAATTTTTTTTTTTGAGCAGCTTTAGTTTTTATTTTCTGTGCCTCGAATTTGCCATGCTTTTATTTCTAAGAGATACAAAATGTGGAGTAGACATTCAAATAAAACGCATTCCCAAACATAGAGATGATATTCCAAATATAAGGAAGTCTTAGTTTACCTCTTTTTTTTTTTGAAAGTGCATGTAGGAGTGCCTGGTTGAAGATGGTGCAGGTCTTTGCCAAATTATGGTTTTAGATTCGTCAGTGCCAGCACAAAGTTGTGTAGGTACCATAAAGATATTAAATAAAAATTCACCTGTAGCACACTCTTCAGAAAATTTTTAGCGGTACCTATTTTTCTCCGACCCATCACGACCTCATTTTATAATTATATTTTATATATATATATACACGTACATGTTCAAGAAAAGTTTAAAAGTAAGTTGGGTTTGTTGATAAACATGCCTAAACAGCAAACACTAATGATTGCAATACGGCTCATAAATTTTTTAAAAATGCAGATAAGTCTGTCAATGTGGAGCTGATCAAACGATTTCACATCACTTTAGAATGCTTAAATTAAAGCTTCAAAATAAATTCGGATAAATTTGATATGTACGCAAAGAACAAGCGGGACTTGTTCATTAGTAAATATTCTTGGTATTCGATGCCTGTAAGCATACATAAAATAATATTTCACGGAAGAGGTATCGTTGCCTCTTGTATCCTTCCGATAAATTAGTTTTTCGAAGAAGTTCAAGAGGCCAGAAAAAACACAATAGGAAATGCAGAGCATTTTTACGAGGAAAACGACAAGAATTGACACAAATTTACTTAATAGATTGCCTGTCACCTCAGACCCACTAATTGCAAGTTTAGGTTCTTCTCCTCATGCAAAGCAGGGAAAGATTAATTCAGAAGTTTGGGTATTCATTATTGGAACGCTCAGGGGACTTGAATTCAGCAAGTAGAGGAGGGTAGTATTCAGTAGAGGGTGATTATGCATCAGTCATATCATGGGATCCGTTAGAATATTATAATGACAGTAATAATTCCCCGTATTTTTGTAGCATAAGAATTTGTGTTTTTAGAATAATAGAGCATATTTGATATTCATGTAATAGTTATTTATTAATATATTATAATAATAGTTATTTGTTTTTTATTATAAAACTGTGTAAAATATTAATATTATTAGTCCAATAATTTGATTTTTCTGTAACATGGAGCCAGAAAATGATTTGAAATTGCTATTATAATTATTTTTTAAATGCCTTAATATATGAAGAATATATACCTCTTTATATATTTTACACATAACAGCCTCCAAAAAATAATTAAAATGCTTTATATGTGGTTTAATAATTTTTTCCACCCAGATTGCTAGAATATCACACTGTGTGGTGTAAAGAACACTTACTCAGAGATCTCATAAAGATCGCACTGCTCACTGTAGTCCAGGGTTTGGTTCCCTAGGCCTTAAGAGGTTTGGATTCCTCAGAAATCAGGTGGTCCCGGTGCAGCATGACTATCGTCGTTCTTGAGCCGTAAAACTACAAACAAAGCACAATCACTGTAGTTAAAAATTAGCGACTACTTCGTTATATAATATATTGTTTTTTGTGTCTTTATAGATTATGTTCTGTAATTGGGTTGTCGTCCATTTTTCAAAAATTCCATTTGGTCCTGTAAAGAGTGCTGGAACGTGGCGAAGAAATTAGTATTTTTTTATGGTTCAATCATCGAGTCTCAGTTTTCTAAGTCATGTTACAAAAGACTTTAATTGACTTTTAAATCACCTCATAGATGTATGATTTCAGAAGCTAAACAATCAGTTTTTTTTTTCTGTGGTGTGTTCTTATAATTGTTAATTATTCTGTTCTATCTATTGCTTTTCCTCTCATGGGCCTTTAATAAAAATATTACTATTACCTGTAGACTTGGTTGTTAATTTTTTGGTAGATATATCTGCCACTTCATATTCACAGCAGCTTCTACTCCTAAATAGCTACATGACATTAATCATTTGACATAATTTAAAATCCACTTGTGTTCAAAATGAAGAGAATAAACACATTTTTTGAATTCTTTTAAATAGACTGAATTTAATGAAATTTGTTATGAATTTATACTATGCAACAGTGAAAGTATCCACTCACGATTGTGACTGATGCTCTGAGAGCAGGACTGTCAGAAACCGACATCGAAAAATCGGTGCCTAAAATTAGGTGAATGGGAGGTATGGTCACCTCATGTAGGTCGCACTGTCTATGAAAATAAGTCGAAACTGTCTATGAATTGTCATACTGTTAAGACCGTTGATTGAAAAGTCCCTGTGGCGTCCACTCCTGTACTAAAGCAGTTCTTAGTTCCTTAGAGGTTCTCGCAGATGGTTGGAGAATTACAATTGCCATTCCAAGTGCATCCTAGTCATATTCAGGTCCGGAGAGCTGGCTGGCCAATTCACCTGCAGAATACCCTCACTTTTTAGACCAGTTCAGCCCTATATGGATGGGTGTTTCTTCCATAAAAAGGAACTGAGAGGCAACTACCTCTGAAAGATTGGACATGGAGCTCTAAGATCTCCTTTCTATACCTCTGAGCAGTCACGGATCCTCTGTCAAATACATTGAGTGGTGTGCAGATATCCAACATGGGGCCTGTCCATACCATGACACCTCAGTTGTCATAATGATCCCTTTCTCTGATATTGGAAGAATGATAGTGGGTACCAAGTTCTCCAGATCAAGGTATGTCGAGAAGCAGTATGTAAGCTTGATCTAGACTCTTCACCAAGAAAAGTTTCGTCCAAGTCTGGTGTTCTCTGCATCATGCCAGACACTCTCTCCTGTGAAGGAGTAAATGGGATGCAACCAGTGGATCTTCTAGCAGAAAACCCCCTATTATGAAGCCCTTGAGAAACAGTAACATTTGAAACTAAAGTTTCAGTTGCAGCAGAGGGATATGTAGCTGAAGTAATGCTGACTGAAAATGAATACCAATCATTATGGGTCTTGGGCAGCCTTGCCGATGCCTTCTCTATGTAGATTTTGTCTCCTGAAACTGTTTCCACAAATTGCAGATGACACTGAGCTACATAAAGCTCTTCTATAATCTAAACTTGTGATTGCCATGCTTCCAATTTCAACCCACGGTTCTCCATTTCACACAGTCATCTAAACGGTGGTGCTTACTCATTCTACCACACTACTTCCGAAATTTTACAACCAACGCTATAATTAATTATCACTGACGTCTACGAACAACATCTGAACGAAGCAACAAACAACCACTTTTTATACTTACTTCTCTCTCAACACTATTGAGTAGGTTTATGTATTCGACACCAGTGCTATTGCATTATTATTTAACCATATGCTTTCCAGTTTTGGTTCTGTATTTGTTGAGAAATTCGAAGAAATGTGCTTGTTCTCTAAATTTTGAACACCAGCATCGTACTAAAAATACCATCACAGACATGATAATGTGAGCTAGCCCTACAATGGCATATTAGCAACAAATATGGAAACCAATCTAGATATTTTATTCTAGCAGACAAAAACACCATCATCACAGACGTAATAATAAAGTGCGCTAACCCTACAATGGCGTAGTAGCAACTAACCCAGATTCTTTGTTTCCGGCAGACAAAAATACCATCATCATAGATACAATGATAATGTGAACTAGTCCAGCAATGGCGTAGTAACAATGAATTTGGCAACTAATTCAGATTCTTTATTTCGGCAGACACCTATCGCTTGCCATTTCTTTCTGCAGATCGTGGTAGCCCCATGTCTCAGCAACTGTAGGTTTTGGTGTAACATGGTCTCATCTTAGCTACTCTTGCCCCACAACATGTCAGCCAATAATTTGAGCCAATTTTGATTATTGCTATAATACAAGTGACCCAATGTTTATAGTTGCTTGGGTGCAGCATTAAAGGTGACTTTAGTTAAACTTGCATCGACCAATGTACAGTTTTTGAAATTATTGCGGAGGGGGGTTAAGTAAATTGTACATTTATACATTACGACATGTGTAAAATTGTAATTTATTTAAAATTATTAGGGACTCAGATCCACAGAACTCTACTCCTACGCTTGCATCATAAAACACAAGATAACGTAAACGTTATAACTGCAGTCATTGCACTAAATTGTTTTAATTCGAGCTGAGATTATCAGGTGTAAATATGTGATGGTCCTAAGGTCACTTGAAGCCATATCAGTCCCATCTCAGATGATTGATTTTGTAGTTGATGAGTCTACAATTTGAATCCAAACCTCAAGCAAGCTATGTAGTGATAATGTGCTTATCTGCTATATCAGGGTGTCTACTAGGTCATGAAAGTAAAGGAAAGGTCAAGAAATAAGAAAAATGTCATGGAAATTAAGAAAAAGTCATTAAATCGATATTGTAGGTCACGGTTATGCCCATTTTTTCAGTTTTACGCTTGCGTTAAATTGTAATTTTCATACTGTATTTTAACGATTTTTTACTGGTTCAGTTAATTTTAGTTGTTTTTGTCATAACTTGGTAATTTTTAGCTATTTTGTCAATCATAAAAAAAACTTTGTCTTAATGTCATAACACAAACTTTTTAAGACTATTCTAAAATTAATAATTCGGCGAAATTTATTCATGCTCAGCATGGTGGCTATGTAACATGTATGTCATTGCCAATTTTCTTATAAAAAATACAATAAACAACCGTTTTTTAACCATCTTTATTTATACCGTTGTGTGGCCCGAGCTGAACATAGATTCATCACTAGAATTTTCAACTTGTTTCTGACCAAACTTCTTCGCTTCTTGCACGTGTTTTAAAAGCTCTAAAATATAAAAATTCATGGTTAAGCATGAAATGTACAAATA
>QLNU02014176.1:164223206-164235656 GCA_006491805.2 Dysdera silvatica
AAAAAAAAACTGCTCACTGTAGTTCGAGAGTTGGTTCCCTCGGAAAGTGTGGGTTCCGGCGCAGCATGGCTCTTGCTGACTTTGCGCAGTAAAACAAAATACTCATTAAAGAAGTTTTATTATGAGAGGGGGAATTGTTTTTACTACCCAATCTAATTATGATTTCGCTAGTGGTGGCTCTAGGCCGATTTGGCAGGGCACTGCGGCCTTTTCAAACCATATTTCAACACTCGGCGACCCTCATCGTTTTTTCCCATGATTTTAAAAAAGGCAGAAACCAAAATAAATTTCAATAGGTTTGGCAGTTTTTCCGAAAATTTAAGTAGAATCAGTACTTCTCCGTTAGCACGACGCTACTTGCGAGTTTTTTCGTGGTCACTGTACTTAATCGTAACTTTACGATGTTTTTATCGTCTAACAAATCGTAAATTTTCGATCCATGTTTAAAGTGTTATCAAGCAACCATTTATTCAATCCTTCTACTAATTCAGGCATAAACTATCCAAACGGATATGAGGCGTGAAGCTCTGAACTGATGGGTGTGGAGGGTTACCCCCCACTAACTTTTCCACCGATTCAATGTATGTACTAATCATTTCTTAAATACTCTTCGTTGTTTTATTTAATTGCAGCAAATGTTAAATGCAGCAAAAATTACTCTTAAGAACAAGGCGCCGTTTACTATTTTTTTTGTAGTCGACCGTTGAAAAAGTCGTAAGTTTACGATCCTTGCTTGCGAGAAACTTCTTAACCTACGCCATGTTGTTTGCTGACGTTTTGTAGGATGAGTGTTGTTTTACGCCTGAAACTTGTTTTCTTGTTTTGGATGTTTCCAGATTAATTATACTATTTGACAATTTCCAAGTGATGAGCAATCTGAAGTTTTGTTTTTTCAGGAAAAAGGAATTCTCCATTCCGAGAGACTTTGTATGCATAACCACCAAATAAAATTGTGTTTTCTGGCTTCCGAGGCTCCGTCATGGCTCTGCCATAACAAATTTTTGAAAATATATATAAAAAACCCTAAAAATATTAAAACAGATTTTTTCTAACGATAATCCAGGAAACATCACCCACTAACGTAAACTAACGACTTAAGAATCTGCAGAATTACGTCAAAACGCGACTACGACAAAAATCGTAAGTGGCTTCTTGCTAACGGAAAAGCCCGTAGAATCTGAAGAAGTGTTATTGATAATATGAAATTCGCGGATTTCCGCTATTTCGCGAAAAAATCACATGCCTGCGGTTCTATTCCTGTAAGACTTTATTTATTGATACTGGAGAGTTGCCTCTGTTACTTTTATAAAGAATTTCATACCAAATGTTTCCAATGCTTTTATATTTCAACATGGCTACATTGCAATATTTTACTAACGGTTGTTAATTTTATATCTATAATTTTATATTTAATGTGCTTTCTTTACTCTTTTAAAAGTGCTTGTATTATGCAAACGTGGCGACGGGGGTTGCAAATCTTTTGGTTACTATAAAAGTGGGTCGCAGCTTGAAAAGGGTTGGGAACCACTGCTGTGCAGAGTAAGCATTTTTAGATGCCATGTTGCCATTCAAGATTTTATCATTAAATTATAAAAACAGTCAGTTTAATTTAAAATTGAATTTAAATTTTAGAACTCCTCCTTTTAGTGCTTTCAGGCTCTCTGCCTAATTCCGATGAACCATTATCAGAACTGTGGGGGGTGGGGGGGGCATGAACGTGCCCTTCCAAAAATAACATATTTATAGGTATTATAAGTCTACATTGGTGTTCAATCTTTGAGCCTCCCTTCTTCTTGAAAAACGTTTTCTTAATCCGCCCTTAGTCAGAAATTCAAGGAAGGATTCAAGAATGTAACAAGGGATAGATAATGAAAACTGTGGTATATCTCTTGAAGACAATAAAATACTTCTTTTATTTTATAAGTTTCAAAAATATTTAGAAACAAAATATTGTTAAAACAAACTATGTAATATTCATTCCTTTAAGTAACTTGTAAACATTTTATGTTACCAAATCTTATTTTTTAATTATATATTTTGTTTGCTATTTTGCAATTTTTTTCACATAGTTTTTTTGACATTTTTTTTTACACAAACCTGGCTATTTATGACGTTATTTCAATTGTTTTTCTGTTTAATTTTAGAGTTATCCCTCTTTTTTACCATAAACCTCCATTAAGAGACCACTTCTTTGAGCCAGAGGTGGACTGGTCCGCCGGCTCGGTGCACCCTCATGGGCGATAGACCGGCTCTGGGGTGTGTTTCCGGTTCTGCTGCCTGGGCCGTTCCCCGTGAAGGTTCGCATGGCGGCTGGTTTCGGTGCACGTTAAATAACGAGTTGGTCGGCAATCCAATTCCCCACTTCAGCCGCCTCGGCGGCTGAGTACGCTGTTTAAGCGTCCTGTCTGGGATTACAGCGCCGCCTCCGGCAGCCACCCTTCCCAATGAAACCCTTGCACAATTCCTCCTCCTCTTAATGGGCGATAGTACTTACGCCGTCATGAGCTATAGGACTCGCTCCCTCCAGTAATGCAAAGTATGCGTCCTTTGAGAGGACTCAGTCCGCCACTTCTCTGAGGGACAACATTTCCACGGAAACTAGGACGGTCGTTTTAGGAAGGTTTTACTGTTATATGTTGAAGTCATCTTTGAGTTTTCATATTAAGTTTTGCTATCAGAAACTCAATAAATATTCAGGTTTTAACTACATTTAATGAATTAAGATTTCATTATATAATTTCTAAAAACTTGCAATTTTGTAAGACGTACGTACCTTCGTCCGTATTTTGAGACAGATATCTGTAATATGACCGCAGCAGAAGTAGAAAATATATCTAAAAAATTAAAATAATTTTCAATTTTTTTATAAAAACAGGTGTCAAACATTTTTCATAGACATAATTTTATTTAAAACTAGCCTCCTCACCCCCATATTATAAAGGATTTCACATTAAAATTTCTTCTACATTGACAATTACAAGTACTAACATAGTTTAATTTAACAGAAAATGGAAAAAGCAAGAAAAAGAATAAATTGCAGGTTGAACTGACAATACAAGTTGAAATTTAAAACAAAAATAACTCCCCCCCCCCCTTCTTCCCAAGGAAAAAAAAATGCGTCCCCTAACGGTTTCATGCACTGATAGTACTGCTGTATGTACTTATGCAGAACAGACGGATGCAATTATTGTTTTGCCCCTGCGGTGACACAGTGACAACGCGTGTCGTTAATCCGGGTTCAATTCCCAACGGTGCCAAAAGAAAAGCTTACCGACTAACTGCTCACTGTAGTCCGAGGGTCGATTCCTCAGGCCTTAAGAGGTTTGGATTCTTCGGGAAAATGCAGGTCCCTACCCTACAATGGCATAGTGGCAACACACTCGTCTATCACACCATTTACTGGGTTCCCACTCACCTGAAGCCATTTTAGCGGACCCTACCTCGTATAGAATTGGCTCATTCTAATTGGTCACATCCCCCGAAGTGGAATCGCCAAATAGTACTCCCAGTTCTGCTCTAACGTCACGTGAGTAGTTTAGTGCGCATCAGATAATACATGAATCGGTGGATGCCTAGTAAGGGTTCGACTTCCACACTAGAAGTGAGACGGGCTGGGCCCGGATCTGAAACTGTCTCAAGCTCTTTATTTTATGCTAGTTTCCGGGTCCGGGCTCATTAAATGGATGCAACTGAAGCTTTAAACAAACTTTTCTATATCGAAATTTTCCCAGGAAGAGAGCTATGTGATTCGTTTTCGAGGATTATAGAAATACGTGTAAATAAAATTCAAAGGAAATTAAACAGTGTAGTTTAGTAATTTTTTAAAAAATTTAAATCGTACATTAAGGGGTTAAAGTTCAATTTGAAACTTCGGGCTCGGGTGGACTCTGGCTCACATCCACGTAAAGTATTTTGGGCTCGGACGGGCTCGAGTCTCAAAAAATGAGCCCAAGCTCATATCTAACCCCACACCCCACGACTGAATACAGTCTGACTCTCGAGAAGCTGCCTGAATATTAAAAGGGTTGAATCAATATAACACAACTAATTTTAAAATAAATAAGACAAAATTTCTTTGTTTAAAACGTAACCCTAAAAAGATAAGCAAACGCCAAATCAAAACTTTCGCCAAGCTCGCCTCTATGCGACGTGGGATAGGCTAAAATGCCATTTTCTTTTTTGGAAAACCCGGAATGGTCTTTAAAGTTGAAATAACCACTAAAGTTCAAGGAAAAACCAGATTTTTTGGTCGAACCTGGAAAAGTCAGGGAAAACCACCTTTAACTTCCTTTTGAATAGCTAAATTAAGGGACGAATGCCATTTTCCGCAGTTGAAAGCTGCTTGTGATTGGTCAGGCATCTTACCCAGAAAGTTAGGGGAAAAGTTGGGGAAAGTCAGAGACCCCCCGCCCCATAAGGAGTGAAAATACTTCATATAGCGGTGTTCGACTCTCAATGGTATTTTTTTTTTTTCAACGGAAGTTCGATTTTCTGGGAAAACAATCAGTTCCGGCGAAGCGTGCCCTTGCGTAGTAAAAACGCGAATAAAACAGATCTAAATCGATACTAGATTATATCGTTAAAATATAGAATAAATAAAATAATGTAATTTACAAATAATTTCAAAATAACGGAGAAGTTGCACTTACCGAAGAGAACGATACGAAGGCCGCTATTATTGCTCCTCCAATGAAGTACTTTTTTAAAGAAGTAGTTTTTACCTGAAAATATAGCCTTGAACATTAAATTGCCAAACGTATTGGAAATAGATTTTGTAAGGTATGATCAAAATATGAGCTACTCATTTTAAATATAAAATAAATATAAATAAATAACTTACTCTATGGAAATCGTAATTATGTAAACTTACGCACTAATCTTAATTTCATAAAATTAGAGTGTAAAAATTTTATTAAAAAAAAAAGATGTCAAATTACTAATTGTGGAAAATTACGCCATTATTTTATTTACGATAAAACTTGTTTATATGTGAAAGTACGATGTTTGCAGATACGGTGGAGAACTCGGGTTACCCATGTAGTGTCGAGAGGCTACTTTCATGATCAATGATATTCAAAAGATCGCACTGCTCACTGTAGTCCGGGTTTGGTTCCCCAGGCCTTAAGAGTGTCTGATCTCCTCGGAAATCGTAGGTCCCGGCGCAGCATGACCACTTCGTAGTTCCTCGGTTTCGTAAAACCAAAAACAACAAACAATGATATTCAAACTGCCAACCATTAAAAGTGGCGGATTTACCAATAGGCTTACAGCGGTAAATTTTCGACGAAAAGTTTGCCGACCAGGAATTTGCAGAGGGGGGGGGGGCTGAGTTGTTTGGTGGCATATTGAATTAATTTCGAACTGATGTTCAGAGCCGTAACTACACATTGGCAACAGGAGAACTGCCAGTGGCGCCACCTCGAGAGAAGCTCAAAAATCGCCAAATATATGAATATTTGCGAAAAAAAGAATTTGAAATAACCAACAAGGGCGTCAAATTAAGAATTTGACAAAAGCGCTAAAATATCTGTAGGGCCTCTAGTTACGTTTAGGTCTTTAGTTAAAATTAGTCGACAAAATATGTCACCTTACAGGTGGCAAAATACGCCAGACACTACAAGCGGCAGAATCATAAATCCGCCTCTGGCTATGAAACGTCTCGTTCACTTGTCTTAAAAGTCCTCAGTTAATGCTCGTTCCGTGTTTCCTTTAAATGGCGAATGGCTTCATTTTCCGCTGCAAAACTAGTGTTTATAGGGGCGGACTGGGCTGTCGGCCCGCGGGTCTGTGCGCCCTCATGGGCAATAGGACTCGCGCCTCCGAATAGGCAAGGACTTGCACCCTTTAAAAGGAATAAGTCCTCCCTTGAGTGCTTATAAAAAAAGCACGACGTTCGCAAGTCTGGTATCAAATTCAAGACCCTATACAGCAAGAAAAAACATTTCTATCGTTAATTGCCATCAAAGAAGACCTGCTGTTAAACGCTTATTCCTGTCTTTCAACCTGTGGCTTCATTCAGTGTGGTTAAGCTATTTCATTTTAAGGAAAGGTTTGTTTGTTTGTTTGTTTGTTTGGCTTTTTTATGGCGCAAGAGCATCTGGGCTATACTGCGCCAAGTTTAAGGAAAGGAAGGTGATGCTTGCACTTCCAGTATCAAACCCAGATTTTTGCTCAGTCTCCAGTTTCTTCTCTCATTTCCAGAGCAGGCACATGCAAGTGTGAAACTGCCTCGCATAAAGGCGCCTGATTTAGAGAGGCGCCATTTCAAAACGACAAATAATAATTTTTTGTACAATGCATTAAGGTAAATTATTAAATGCCTAGACAATTAAATCCAAAAGTGGAAAAAAAAAGTAAATGACCTGAGTAGATATAAATGTATACGCATACAATATGTTATATTTGTATGTTAAAGGAATAAAAATTTATTGACATTTTTTCCATTTCAAGTTTCAAATTCAGTTTTATTGGGGCCCCGAAATTCAACCTTACACAAAGGCGCCTTTTATCCAAGCGGCGGTTCTATCTCATCTCTCTCTCTCTTCTCTTCTTCCCCTCACTCTTGCATTCACGATATATGTTACACCCCTCCACTGGGAATCCATTAATTACCACCAGCTGTGGCCACTTCCCCACCACTTCGGCTCATTTATCAAAAACAACGAAAGTTTGTGATTAGTAATAAAAAGCCTCTACTAACGCAGTTAAATTTAATGTAAAAGGTTGACAATTGTTTCGGTGGCGAAGGATTCCCTTTCTTAAAACCAATAAAGGTTCGAGTGGAGTATGGTACGAGCTTACTCAGATCAATCTCGACCCCCTTAAACGTGGAACCCATGCTGCCATCTATCGTCACCCGGCAAAAGCCTCTTATAAATGTTAGGAAGGAAACTATTGTCACATGGGAAGTTAACAACTTTGTCACTGTTGATAAAGACATATAAGGCTTTAAAAAAAAAAAAAAGCAGCGCCCAAATTTGAGATAGAATGAACTTCGGTGATGAGTTTGGCCTCCGAGAATTCAGACTTTTGCCCGAAATCGCAATAGTGTTTAGCTATGGCCGACCTTTGAAGTTCTTGATTGCGGACATAGGCAGGGTTCGCACTACAGCGCGGGATCGCGCGATTTCCGCAATTTGTTGCTAATCTCACCCGAAAATAAATAAAACTTGCGCGCTTTTTCCGCAATCAAATTCTCATATCCATCGCTTTGGAGCAGTATGGCCCAGATGCTCTTGCGCCATAAAAAAAATAAATCCAAACAAATAAACAATCATATCCATCGCAGCTCCCTCCCCCTTTTTTCTCTTCCAGGCAGCCAATATAAAAGGATAAAAGGAGAGACGTTTCCAGACATATCCGTTGTTAGTAACCAATTGCAATTATCGTCTGTCACGCGCGCCTGCCCTTTTTTTTTACTGCTGTAGTAGTGAAGGAAAAAAAACTTTAATTTGCACTCAAAGCGAAGAATGCCAAAATTAATCCGTTTTGCTTATATTCCCTTTTAAATTAGCTGTTATAGAAAACATTAAATTACCAGCAAACCACAGAATAAACGAGTATATCAAATATTGAGCTCTATTCAACTTGTATAAAAAGTATATTTTTAAATATGTTAAGGATTCAGCAATCACCGATGAAAGATTTTGTATTACCTGTTTGGAGTGTTAATTCTAGATATCGAAGCGCAGTCGTTGTATAATATTGCCACATGACTGACAATTGAATTATTATAATTGATGTTCATTTTGAATTAGACGCTTGTGTCAACTCAACGCTTCATCCTGCTCTATATCGCAGTTTCTCAAATGAGGCCATACTTCTACATAATGCTTTTTTTTATATAACATAATTCAGATATATATACACATTAAACATTATTGTACTACCCATTGATCCTACATAAGTAATGCCCATGAAGGAACCTTAAATTGATAAAACTACCATTTTTGAAATACGTTATGTAATTTATGGAGAATCTCGTAACAAGCTTTTGCTTTCTGCTCTCCTCCATTTCTAACCTATTATTGTTTAGTATTTTTCGAATTTAACCAAATGTCAAATGTATCGTCAAATTGATATCGTAACAGATGTATCAACAACCATTGTATATCAGTTGAATAAAATTATTTCTTTCTTTATATTTATTCACTTGACAAAAGAAGCAGGGGACTCTCCAAACGTGTCGTTTTAAACTTTAAACTAATGTTGAAATATCTGTTGTCATAAAATTTCCTGGTGAAACGTTGTATTGCTTTTTTTTTTTTTCAAAAGGGTAAAATATGACGAATTAATTACTTACCGATATTACTGACAGCGCTACCATTATTATGATACTTAGGACAGTATCGATGATTAGCAGCACGAATACTGGAATCATGTATATTCTGAGGTTCTGCAAAAAATTTAAATATTCATAATTTAATAAAAATTAGATTTAAAAATTTTAAATATAATTTGTTAATCACAAAGGTACGAAACGAAACCCTTGGTCCGCAATTCTTGAAGCTCTAGGTCGCGTTTTCAAGGATAGTTGAAATTTAAAAGTATAAAGTTGATGATACTATTTTCCTCCGCCCTGCCACTCCACCCGAAAACTACTGTGCTTGAGCAGAGTTTAGGATAGGACGGCCCATTGGACAGTAAGATATATTGGTCTGTCGAATACCATATCACATGATCTGTCATAAAGCTACTTGAGCCCTCTTTGTAATTTTTTAATTGCTACGCCCAGTGCCGGTTTAACGTATGGGCTTTAGGGGCTGCAGCCCCGGGGCCTCATTCACCTAGAGGGCCTCCAGAGATGTGTTCTCTTGTAGACGATCCTTTTGAACTATTTTACTGGGGGCCTCACAATACAAGTAGCCCAGGGGCCTCAAAAACTTTAATCCGCCACTGGCTACGCCCCTGCGACAGACTAATCTCGATTTTAAATTAGAATTTTATAGCCTCCATTCCAATGCGTGTACAGCATTAATTTGTAATCTTTGTTTCTCTAGTTGGAGGGGTGGGATAAGCTTCCCTAGTCCCCCTTCCTCCAAAAAAGAATACCCCAATGTTTGTACTTTATATAATAAGGAACATAAGACAGCATTCATTCAGTGTTTCAAGGTGTTAGCTATTTTCTCGCCTTAAAAATTTATAATAATCCCACTATTTTGCGAATAGTAGATCCACTTTTTATTGAATAGTGTTTCCATCTCTGATTTTTGTTTACCATTTTTATATCCGAAAAACGAATGCACGTACCAGTTTAACCGCTGGAATCAAAGCGAATGATGCGACTGTATGTACGGCGAAGAAAATAGCACCAAAGACGTAGAACAAAGGATTAACTGAAAATTAAAAATGAAATTTGATTAAATAAAATAATTTCGATTATATAACATTTAATTATAAAATTACGTCTCTATCGTCATCTAAACCGTTCGCTGATTGGAATTTAAAGAAGGCCTAAATACCTCGGTCGAAATCGTCACAAATGCTGGCCACAATGACTCCAACCAGGGCCGGGGACACAGGGGTCCTATGTTCTAAGGAGCCTGACGTGCAACTTTAATAATATCGCAAACGTAATTGGTTTGGAGGCCCGTAAACTCCATTCCCAGTCCTCACTGCTCTGGGAATACCGCGTCCCCTACGGCGGCCATCTTTCTCAATTCATCTCCAACTACCGAACAGCAACAAGTCCTAACTGATAGACCCGAGATCATACGTCGCTTCAGATAATGAGATTTTTTTATTATCTATTTGAGATCCACATATATTTGAGAGTGAAAATGTACAGTTTTTAAGTTTATATTATTTTTATTTTATTTATTAATTGTTATTTATATTTTTATTTTAATTTATTCCCTTCTTTGCTCGCCCCAAATAAAGTTTCTGTTAGTTGGAAATATTTGTATCAGAATAATGAACTCAACGCATATTCATCATTCTCTATAAGAATAATAAACCAAATTATATGAGTAAATAAGCAAAAAATTACTTATCTGATTAAAAAAATTAGAAAATTAAATTTAATCTGCAATTCCCGCCAATATTTTGTTCAAAAGGAAAGGTAGTGAACCACTACTGCCATCTATTGGACAAAACAAGGTTTATGAATGAAAGATTTAATAAATACAGTAAAGCATTGCGAGCTTATCCGAAACAATTGGGGACTGGGGGTGTTCGGATAACTGATTTTTCGATTAACCGATCATTTACGAAAAAAAATATGTTCCACTGCCATAGGAGCAATATGAAATAAAGAAACAGTGATATAAAACACAAAACTTTTATATATTTTGTATCACATGTCTTACAAATACATACCTTACATAAAGTAGTGCATTAAAGTAGGCCTACAGTTTAGGAAAAGAAGCCTAAAATTTTCTTTTGCTGCAGAGCTGGGACTCTTTTTTTTTTTTGCCGCTAAATCTCTTACACATTTTAAAGACAGCAAATGGACAGCATCACATTCTTCTTAATGTTCTAACCGCTTCATAGCCATCTCAAGGCAGTGAAAAGCTTCCTCAATGAATAGTTCTTATTCAGCAGGGTCGTCGTCGCTAGGCTCTTCCTCGTCCTCTCAAGGGTCCTGATCGTCGGAAACACTGGCAATGATTATTTCATCGTTCGTTAATATTTGATAGCCAAGATCATCGGCATTGCATTCGAGCCAGTCTTGAATATGACTTTTGTCGCATCTTCTTCATCATCGTCGTCCACCTCTTCATCCTTTTCTTTACTTAAAAAATCTTTTTATCATCGTTATTCCGCTTGGAAAATGGGATTTCTAATAAAATACATACTTGGTCATTTAAGGGAAACGTCATATTGTAAAGGAACCTATTAGGTTTAACCTAACGAATCAAGTAACGGAAATGCTGTTTTTCTAGGCGGTTTGAGAACTTGTAGCATAGTGCGCATATCTGAACTTTGGACCATATAAAAGATGGACACAGCAGTGTCCCCAGTTTAACGGCTGCTCTTCGAGCGGCTCCACATCACGTGACGTTAAACGTAATTCATTGGCGACGTGAAGAAAATAGAAAAGACGTCTTATCCTTCCTAGCAAGCTCCTCGCTATTCTTCTAGTGTGTTAAAACGATCATGGTGCGGTACAGTGTAGCATATAATTGCAAGGAAAGGGGTGGGGAAGTAAGGCGGAATTTACTCTTTTCACAAGGTTATTAATGTGTATATATCTTCTGTTCACATTGTAAATGATACGGTTCCCATTATCACACATAAACATTTCATTCACACATAAACACACACAAATTACCAAGAAAGGCATCAGCTTTAACCCAATACCAGAAAATATGGACAAAATAAGTCATTAAAATGTATAAAAAATAATATATAGCAATTATATAAAAAATCGACATATTTTAAATATCATATTTCTTTTAAATTATTGAAAATATATTTTTACTTTGTCAGTTGGTTTTAAAATATAGGTATTTATGATATAAAAGCATATTAAAAATTTCAGAACTCTAGTGCGCATAGATCTGAAGATAATCTCTGCGCAATATAGAAAAAGTGATTTTGAGAAAAAAAGTGTTCAAGTTGGAACTTGGTAACAAGGTAACATGTAATAGTTATTTTTATTTTATACAATAGTGCAAGAAGTAATTGAAGAATTTTGATGCGGTTTGTTTTAAAACACTGCCAAAAATCGATATTATTTTTTAAACTAATAAATAAAAAATCGATTTTTTAAAGATTTAAAGGTCCTGTGTCCCCTTAAGAAACAAAAACACAACGAAATTACACGCTTCTACTGTTACCACTCAACGTGCCTCGAAATACTTCAGGGTAATTAAATAATTTTAACAGATATAACACTAAACTGTTTGTAGTTTGAATCAAAGTTGGATTCAGTCCTTTCATTTAAATTTTTTTTCTTTTACCAGTAACACACCCCACAGAAAATTTTTTACCTCTAGAAACCTCTGTGGTAATCAAAAATCTCAATTTTTATTTCTGATCAAGCCATACCTCTGTTTTGGTAATTTTTACCTTTTTCCCCATTCAAAACCTCTGGATTCAGAGGTAAAACCTCTGATCTGGCAATACTAGCTGACATGATGATGCGATAAAAATTTCTCTTCTCTGACAGTACTTGATTTCGTCGTAAATATTCCATCGCCATGGTAACCATGTTCGCAAAACATTTCCGTTTTGAAGCGAAGCTCTGAATTTCTATCGTCGCTTCATTCGGCCCTTTTTCTCGGCTGGCAACATTTCGTTGATGCGTTTAACGCGTTTAAAGCGCTGACTTAAAAACGTAGCCTTCTGTTCCTGAATGTAATTCCAATTATATTAAAGGAATTAAATTCAAAAAAAAATAGTGGGCTCAAAATAAAATTTCGAATTTTATTTTTCTAATCAAATTTTAAATTTGACAAAAAAGTAAAAAAAATTGAAATTTAAGTAAAAAAAAAACTGTTCGACCGC
>QLNU02014176.1:164242416-164260293 GCA_006491805.2 Dysdera silvatica
CAAATAACACCATAATATATAACTTTATTTTAGAATCAGTGCGGCTGTGAGTTCCTCTGTGACATTTCAAATAAGAACGTAAAAATTTACTTTTGATAGTTTAAAATTAGGTTTTAAAAACAATCACCACCACTTCCTCCCGCACATGTGTGCTAATTGAGTGTTGAACCCTCACTTCTTCCCTCTTTACCCGGCTCTTTTGCGCCTGCGCATTAAAAAAATATTATTACTGCATCAACTTAATCCTGGTCTCTGCTGTTACAAGAATACTACTATAAAAAAAAAGTTACAGGTAACTATATTTTTTAGTGAAAAAAAAAACAGTGCACACTAGTATTGCACACTTGCGGCGCAAATTCAAAACACTTCTGCAGTTTTGACTTACGCGTATGTGTTACTGTATTTCTTATGGTCCTAAAAACTTTTAGATTATCGCATAACCTTGATATTCATCTGAAAAGAAATATTCTACAATTAATGGCAAATTTATCAATAGGCAACGTAGGCTTAAGCCAACGGCGGTAAATTTTTGAAGCCAAGTTTGCCGCCGAGAAGCTTGCAAAGGCGGGGCTGAAGTTTTTGGTGGCACAATTGAATTATTAATTTTGAATTGTTATGGTCAGAGACGCGACTAGGCATTGTCAAAGGGAGAGCTGACATAGGCACCTCTTTGAAAGAGAAAGGGGTTCAAAAGCAAAAAGGTAAATTTGAAATAACCTCTAGGGGCGTTTAGTTTGTTTGTTTTATGGCTGAAGGACTACAATGATCATACTGCACCGGAACCTACTATTTTCCGAGGAATCCGAACCTCTTACCTACTGAACTAAACCCCAGACTACAGTGAGCAGTGCGATCTTTATGAGATCTCTGACTAAGCGTTCTTTGCACCGTTGGGAGTCAAACCCGGATTAACAGCGCACTAGGCGAACGTGTTACCACACTGCGCCACCGCATAGCCCCCTTTAAGGGGGCGTTAAATTAAGAATTTGATAAAAGCGCCAAAATTCCTGTGTTAAGCCTCCAGTTAACTTTGGTCGGATTAAGCGGCAAAGAGTATGTCAGAGCTTAACAGGCAGCAAAATCGAAAATTCGCCTCTGTCTACAAGACGATGTGATGACCCATGATTGGAGTCAGACTAATTGGTCGAAAGTGAAAAGACACTCTCAATTCTAAGAAAGAAGTAGTAACTACGCAGATATAATTCTCACATCACAGCAGGTGCGAATTCAGGTGGATGGCCCAGGCCTCTTCCATTTCTGTCAAAATAATATTACTTCTATGGGAAACAAAGTAGAAAACCAAATTTGGGCCCCTCGCCTTGGCAGTCTGGCCCCGTCCTTTTTAATTGTCTGTATTCATCACTGCATCATAGTAAGGGCGGGCTTGGAAATCCTTCACGCTAGGGATTGGGGAGTGGAACGTTTTGCAAAGACAAATTTTCATCTGTACACTTTGTGATGATGATGATGAGACGCCGCTTTGGTGTGGTGTATCTTTTCCTTCTTAAAAAAAAAGCAAGCAAACAAGCTCTAGTTTGAGTTTAGGCATAGGTGTCAAAATCCTTAGCTAGCTCAATTCTTTACAACATAACATGCAACGGTGGCTTTATATGTTGACCATTTGCCAGTTGTGGTAACCCTGAGAAGAAGAATATCTTACAAATAATCTGCTATTAAGCATAAATGATCTCTATCTTTTAAACTGTTTTAGGGGCCCTCAAGTTCTATCCTCGGCCCTGAGTAGATTAAATATGATCGCACAGTACGTAGAATGTGACTAAATAGTATATGAAATGTAACTAAACAGCAAACAGAAGGTCAGTACGCACTATCGAAGTATTAATGTTAAATCACAAACCTCAAAAAACATATTAAAAATAAATATCGCTTAAAATAAATATGTGCTTTATTTTGTGTTTGACGAAAAAATAATATTAAAAAAATTGTAAGTTCGAAAAATAAACGAAGTCGAAAAGAAAGGTTTTGCCTTCATTCGGACAGCGTACGTCTATTTTAAGAAGTTTATGTTAGGAGACAGAACATTTGGAGGAAGGTTTCTGAAATCGATTGCTAAGGGTTCCGAGGGAGAGAGAGAGAGCGATTGTTGGGGGCTCCGTACGACAGAAAGAAATACAGTAAATCCTCGATTATCCGTCAGGCACCGGACCAGAGCCTTGACGGATAATTGAAAAGACGGTTAAGCGGAAACGGGGAAATTTACAGTACAATATAGTACATTTTTATTAAAATTATACATTTAAAAAAAATTACATATTGGAACTTGCTGAAGTTTATTTGAATGAGGGGAGCACTTTGAGAACGTACTTGAATGAACCACTGGTAAACGACGGAGTCCAGCTGCTCAAGTGATGATTTTTTCATTGTCTTCCTTGCTGTTATGTGGTCGTCAGAAGTGACATGGCTTTCGATTTTGTCGTCATCTCTCTTAATATCATTCACAGATATTCGGCCTACGCTGCAAATTGGCCCGATGCTAAGTGGACTTTCTCCCTTTTGTAAACTTAATGATCTCCAATTTTTTATGCAAATCGAGCACAACAGGCTTACGTTTTTCACTCATTGTTTTCGAACAATTTTTATTCCTAGGGTGATAATAAATTTAACCCAGAGACATCACCATAGAGTTCTCAAAATTATTGGAGGTGCGGGCCCCATATAACTCTACACCTATGCCGAGAGACGTGTACACGAACGACTTCGCGGGTAAGGTCGTACTGACGCTTACAGTCTGAGTGTGCGAGCGCTAACTGGAACTTGATGCCGACGGTTAAGCGAGAAAGACGATAAATCGCGGAACGGATAATCGATGTTTCACTGTATACCACGATAATGCACTACTAGTCGTGGAGATGATGTTTCATATGCGGGGGTTTCTCGAGTTTTAAAATTACAGTAAAATCTCGACAACTCGTCGCTCTGAATACGTCGTTATTTTTTTCGGTCCCATCTAGCTCTCATAGACAACGAAGTAATGAAACCCCGTTTAGTGGTCCCTAATTCAAATACCTCTCCGGAAAACCCGTCAATGTTCCTGTCTGGGATTACAGCGCAGGCATCGGTGTCTACCCTTCCCAACTCCTCCCCGATCACAACCAAGGGCGGATCCAGAATGTTACTACAGTGGGGGGGGGAGGCGGTTTCGGGGGCCCCTTCAGCGGGAAGGCTATTAGTTTTGGACTGTTAAATAGTTTAGGTAAATGTTGTTATATTACTAGCCTTCCTTTATCTTCACCAAAATATTTAATTTATGACAATGAATTAAAGTTGGGCTTTTCTTTAATTAAACTATATGGTTTAGGGTAGATTATAGTCAAGTATGACAGAAGGATAAGCTAGTAAAGGAGACATATACAATAACCAAAAACGATAATTTACAATGTAATTAATAGAACAAGTTTAAATTTAAACTACAAAAACATCGTAATTATTTTACTATTTTTATAATAAGCGACTTTTTAAAAAACTTTAAGTTTATAGTGCAAAGTCGAGCCATCTTGGTTTCTTTGAAAACTTGTCAATCACTTTATTTACATCAATATGAATGTCTCTGTGGGTGTGCATTAAAAGTCTCTTCTGTCATCCGCGTTCGAAGCCAAGTTTGAAGGCGCTTCAACGATAAAAAACTACGTTATGCTGAAGTAACCCTTACTGAAAACGTAGTTTGAAAGGCAAGTAGCTTGTAGATTCGTGGAAAAACGTCTGGATCGCATTTCTCCAAGACTTAGAGACTTTGGACGCCTGTGTAAGACTTTTATTTATTACAGTCGTAACAAACAATACATAAAATATTCTTCATCGTCTTTAATTTTTTTTCCTATTTAACATTGACGGGAGGGGGGCAATCGCCCCCCTCCGCTCATCGCTGGATCCACCCTTGATCACAACAACAGCAAACTCGTCACTGTGGAAAAAACTGAGAGAGTCAGAAAGTAATAAAAGGATCATATTGACATCGGGAAACGTAGGGAAAAGAATCAGAGATCAAAAGACGCGTTACCACTCCCCTCATCTCCTAACAATTCCACAGATTCCAGAAAAACAAAGTGGGGGAAAAAAATTTCCAGAGGCTTCGAAAATAACAGACTTAACCATCGACACCCACCCACTAACCCAAGAAATTTAGTCAATTCAAAATATTACAGATCATGCATGAATTCAGAGCACTAAATGTTTTAGAGAAAAAAAAAAAAGTTAATTATGTTAACAAATGTTCGATTCAGTCAAAATTAGACAAACCTTTAATATCATAATACGTATATATAGAAAGTAGTACTGAAGCTTGGAGGTTCAAATAAAGCTCAAAAACGAGGTAAAATTAGCTTGTTTCTGTAATACCATGTTTGGCGCAGTATAGCCCAGATGCTCTTGCGCCATAAAAAAGCCAAACAAACAATTGTTTCTGTGACTTATGTTGTGTATTATACTTCTAACAATTTATATAACTGATAAGAATTATTTATTTCGATACTATTTACGTGTACACCGAAATAACTGTTTGTTATGGAATCTCCTGGTGAAACTCTGTATTGTTTCGTTATTACTGATAAGAATATCATGACAAATCTTAAATTAAATGATCGCGTTATGGTAACGCACATTGACTCATGTATTTTCGATTATTACTCCGCTTAATTCGTCATAATTTTTTCGACGAGTGACGATTTATCGAGGTTTTACTCTATTTTAAAAATTTCCTGCAAGGTACGAAAAGTTTATACGAACTGCTGAACATGATAGCGCGTGCTCTCAACTATATTTGTATATCCAGAACGTACATTTTCTTGACACTTTTATAACATTTCCGGGTGAAAAGTGGACAGTTGACAGCAATATGGAAGCGTTCATGTGAAGATGGGAGGGGGGGGGGTCGGTATAATCTTCCTGTTTGATTGTTGTTAATTTTTTTTTATTTATACTTTTTTTTTCAAATAATTTTTAAAATACTTACTCCTGTAGCATACGCCACAAACAGACAACCGGTTTTGATGGTAAACTGAAAACAAAATTGCTGCATGAGGTACGAAATTGCTGTTTTTTTTCACCTGGCAATAGGCGAGCAGACGACTTTAAAATTCAGCACCTGGCAATAGCTGAGCAGACAACTTTGAAATTCAGCACCTGGCAACGTTCAGACTGGAAAGATGCGAATTCTAAAGCCTCCGCTTCCTAAAAGAAATCCCCGTTAATCCCTTCCCATATTGATAATATGTAATCCTTCATCCTTCTTTTTTTCCCTCCTTTCTCTCGCTTTTGTAATTTTGTGTCATCGAGATAAATGCGAATAAAAGGAAAAAAGACGGATATTTTTTTTTCAAAACAATGGGACATAAATATCTTCCTTCTTGAGGGATTATTGAAGTCAAGAAAAGGAAACATAGGATAAAATGAATATTTTTATCATAAAAGTTGTTGCTAGAGTCGAGGGGGTGATAAGTGCAATTGTTCGTCCTTCACTAGAAATTTTAAGAAATAAGGAAGTACGTTGTGACGAATTTCACAGACACGCAACGCAAAAAATATTGCTTCATGACCCATAACCTTACCCTGTTGTTCCAGCTTACACGCTCATTGCTATGAACGCTTGGGTGGAAGATGGCGGTAAGCCGTTGAAAAACATTTAAAGCTATATTGAATTGTTGTAAATGTGCCAATTGTATATTATTATTTCGCAAGTATTTTTATCACACAGTGGGTCGATATCTGGTTCCGTTGCTTCATGGTTTAGAATTCCTTTCCAGGGTTCATGTTTGCAGTATACGTTTTAAATTGCCGTACAATGTTTAAACATAAATTCTCTATATACAATGATATTGTATTATATTAATAGTATAAATATTAAAAATATGCACAACTAATTCATATACTGTATTCACGTGCATACTATAAAAACAGGACAGTAGCTAGACGCTTTTATAACAGGAGCTCTGAAAGTTATAAGGGGGGGGGGCTTTAATTCATTAGTGTTTTGACATAGTCTATAGGGTGTCTCAGCACCAGGGTTGCAAACATCTAGAAGGGGTAGGGTACACTTAGACGAACAATATTTGTCATAGAACCTAGGGTCGCAAACCACTCGCAGTTCTAAAACCGTCCAGCATGCACAAATAGTGACAACCAGTGCATGAGAAGCGCAAAATGCGATATCCTAACCACTGTAGATAAATATAACACAATACTGTCGCAGTTAGAAATTAAATAATTTAATATCGTGACAGCTGTTTCAGTAGCTTCTCACTACTTTTCTCAAACGAAATATACATGCAAACCAAACAAACTGTTGATTGGTAATGCTGGTCACGGTTGCCACTATACGATTTGCAAGTAATGCTTCGGAGAAAAATAACCGGTTATTATTGGGATAGGAGAAACGTCTCTGGATACAACGCCGATCCACGAGACGGCGGAAATTTTCAGAAAAGCAATCATAATTAAACTGATGAGGATTTTAAATACGGTTAATGGGGGAACAGTTTTTTGTAGCATTCTGGGAAAAATATGCTTTCACTAGGATCGTTGATAGCTCCATGTGCTGTTCCCCAATCATTTAAAATCCTCATCAGTTTAATTTTGACTACTTTTCTGAACATTTCCACTGTCTCGGTGATCAGCGTTGTATCCAGAGATGTTTCTCCTATCCCAATAATAACCGGTTATTTTTCTCCGAAGCATAACTTGTAACTCGTATAGTGGCAACCTTGACAAGCATTACCAATCAACAGTTTTTTTGGTTTGTATATTTTGTTTGAAAAAAGTATCAAGAAGCTACTGAAACAGCTGTCACGACATTAAATTATGCAATTTCCAACTGCAAAAGTATTATGTTTTATTTATCTACTATTTTTGCGCAATGTATCACATCAATCGCAAACCTAATCATATATATACTTGAGCAGCTGACCTGAGTTTTATCTGGCGCTTTTCACGCACTGGTTGAAAATATTTGTGCATGCTGGACGATTTTAGAACTAGCGCTGTGAGTGGTTTGCGACCCTAGGTTCTATGACAAATATTGTTCGTCTAGGTGTACCCTACCCCTCCTAGATGTTTGCAACTTTGGTGCTGAGACTCCTTGTATTTTATTGACATACTTAATTATACTACCTAAGGAGATATTTTTGGATCCCGAACAGGTTAGTGAAATCGAAAATCCACTTTTATATATATATATATATCATCATCATCATCATCATATTCAACCATTATCTATCCACTGCTGGATGAAGGTCTCTCCAAATGCTTTCCACACAAGTCTATCCTGGGCCATTCGTTTCCACGTCACCCCAACCTGTTTTCTTATTTCATCCACCCATCTAGTTTGAGGACGTTTTCTAGGTCTTCGGTGGTCTCTTGGAATCCAGTTCAGAATTTCTGTTGTCCATCGTTGATCAGTTCTTCTTGCAATATGCCCAGCCCATCGCCATTTCAGCCCTTTTACTTTAACAATGATGTCCTCTACTCTAGTTTGCTCTCTCACCCAAGTGTTTCTTTTTCGATCTCTCCTAGTTATTCCAAGCATGCACCTCTCCATGCTCCTTTGCGTTGTCTGTAACTTTCGTATTGCTCCAACTGTTAGACTCCATGTCTCTGATCCATAAGAGAGGACTGGCAATACACACTGGTTGAAGACCTTTCTTTTTAGACACAAAGGCAATTTCCCCTTCAGGATAAAACTGTTTCTTCCAAATGCACTCCAGCCAAGTTTAATACGTCTGTTGAGTTCTTTCATAATGTTGCCATCCATTGAAATCAGCTGGCCAAGGTAAATATATGAATCAGCAATTTCTAGCTCAATGTTGTCAACTTGTATTTTTGTTTCCTCTACGAAATTATTGAACATGATCTTAGTTTTTTGTAGGTTCATCTTGAGTCCAACTTCTTTACTTCTAGTTGAGAGCTCCTGTACCATGTCTTGGAGTTCTGATGGGTTCGTTGAAAAAATAACAATGTCATCAGCAAACCGCAAATGATTTAAATATTCACCATTTATTTTTATTCCCTTGTCATTCCAATTTATCTGCTGAAAAATCATCTGTAAAGCTGAAGTAAAAAGTTTTGGAGAAATGGTATCTCCCTGCCTCACACCTTTACCAATTTTGATAGTTTTGGTATCTTTATGTAACCGAAATTTTGCACTTGCATTTTTATACACACGTTTCACCATGTCAATGTACACATCCTCGATGTCTGCTGATCTTAAAGAGTTGATGACTGCTGATGTTTTAATAGAGTCAAAGGCCTTCTCATAGTCAATAAATGCCAATATCAACCGAATTAAAATACAAGTAGGGGCCCTATAAATTATGCGGGAATTTTTTTGAAATTGTTCGGTACTAATGCGACAATTTAGGGAGGGTTCAAGTATTATGTAAGCACCTTGGGGGTGGGGATTGAAATGGCCAAAATATTGCTTACGTAATACTTGAACACTTCCTTATTGAAACTGTGCGGAGAATATGCGAACGTGGAAAAGTAATATACTAGTATACAATCGTATTACAAAAAATCTACTTTAAATGAAATATCCATTTAATAAACTTTTTACTTTTCTGTTACAGAGCTAAAAAAAATATATAAAAGAATACTTCCATATTTATGGTAATCGGGGCGATGCGGTTTTTAGAGTTTAAAAAAAAATGCACGAGGAAGCCAGCCGAAGAAAACGAAAAAATTTTCGTGGCAATTATAGAATTCTGCGAAAAAGATACAAATCGCGCATAAAACTCCTCAGCATCAATGAAACTGGCTTTTCCTTACTTCACAGGGTAGCAAGTACAAACCTCGACATGAGAATGCAGGGTTTTTTTTATTAATTTCGGCCCAATGAATGTAATATGATTCTGTGAAATGCAGAGACATCTAGAAGGAAAGGAAAGGAAAGAAATATAAAAGCAGGCATTGTAAGTGCCAGCATAAAAATAAAACTGGCTTTTCTTTACTTCACAATGTAGCAAATACAAATCTTGACATGCGAACATAGGTTTTTTTCTTTTTAATTTTCCGCCTAATAAATGCAATGTCGTTGTATGAAATAAAGCGACACACCAAAAGGAAGGGAAGAAACATTTAAGAGTTGGGATTTGAAGACTAATCGTCGATAAAACTGGTGTTTCCTTACTTTACAGGGTAGCAAGCATCAACATAGAGTTTTTAAAATTATTGGGGGCCCCAAGCACACATTTTGTACATTTATACATTACAGTATATGTAAAATTGCAATTTATTTCAAACTTTTGGGGGTTCGGGCCCATATAACTCTACGCCTATGGTAGCAAGTACGAACCCGGACGTGGGAAAACTTTTTTTTGTAAGTTTCGCTTATTTAATCTAATTCTGCGAAATGAAGCGGAACACAGTGCCGGATTGCCGCACAGGAACTACGAGTTTTTGGGCCCTCTTTGGGACTTGATATTACAGAAGTTTAAGAGTTATTTTAATCTTACTTATTTGCAAACGTTCGAAATTCATTACTGATAAACCAGAATGTAATATAATGAATTTCAAAGAAAAACTCATGATTTATTGACTCACTTTCGTTGAGGCCTCGGAGACACGGGGGTGCGAAAGTAGCTATGTGACAGATCATGTGATACGGTGTTTAACAGAATGTGTGCAATTTTTCAATGCGTGGGTTCGAAGCCCCCCTTTTTGGTACTACATAAAGGGAATTAGTTCACAAGACCATAATTTTGGTGACATTTCAAAATTCTTTGTCATTGAAGACGCCAACGGCTGTAGCGATTGTCCGCAGGTAAATGATTTTCTTCTGATTTTCTTTGATCCAAATTTCTTCTGATATTAATCCATAGTCCCACCATAATTGCCACCTCTACCAACAGACAGCCAACTTTTCCACAATTTGGTAATTTCTGGGAAGAGTGGCCGCACTACAAAAACCACGTAGTACTTGACTTCCTACTTTTGGAAGTCAACATTTCACTTAATAACTCAACTCTAGTTACATCCGCGAATCAACCTCGTTTGTTGACGATATTCCACGTGTTCACTCCCGAAGAAGGGCGAACTTTTATCGCCCGAAACGCGTAGCTCGAACTCAATCTTGACATAAATACGCTTCTAAAACGTTGTTTTTTGTGTCTTATTTATATTGCGTATTGTTTCGTCGAATATTTCCACGAAATGTAGTTTTCCAACCTTTTTTTAACCGAGTACGTTCTTTAAAGGTAACGGAAGAGTGCAGTGCATCACTATCTCCGTCTATCGATGAGAGAAGCCTTCGCGGGGGCCTACGGCAGCTCAGTGGTTATTTTTTTAATCACAAATAAAAAAAAACACGCAATAGCACATTTCCTACCTTTCAATAGTAATCCACGTAATATGCAAGCGCTTGACGAGTTACCGTGTTGTGGATTAGCGCCCATAAAAGCAACACTTAGCCACTGTGCGGAATTTTTTTTGAGGTTCGATTCCGGCAAACCTTCGGACGCTTGTCGCCCCCCACCACTACCAATTTATATTCGAGCGAAACTGCAGGACCTATCGCAGCATAATTTTATGTCTTTGCGGAAAAAAAAAAAAAATACACAGCACGGCCGTAGTTACGATCACAGCCTTTGAGTTTATAACGTTATGATGTTGATTTACGCTAAATAATTATAACGTTATGTACAAAATTTATTAACACCAAATTTGGTACATGACTTCGTACAGGGTGATAGCAAACACGTGTTTAACAATTGAACGGAGCTGAGACGGTGGACTGACCTCGACAGGAGACAATGAACAACTAGCTGCCTGGTCGAGATATTACCGGCACCTAGCATTAAGCTTCTATTATGGGCTAGCGATAGTATAGTGGCTCTATCTGTTGTTAACAGTGGTGCGTTGCAGTACTCCCCCCTCTCCTTTTAAGAAAAGTATCTAGCGGAGAAATGCACATGACGGCCTTGTCTAGTGGCACGTGCTGTAGCCGTGGGTGCTGGCGGACCTTGAGTTGCATAAGTTACCGGTGGTGGAGTGACGTTTGGCGGTATGGTTTCCTCCAGGAGTGAATGGCATGCTTTAACACGGTTTATGGAAACAGTTGTTGGCCGTCCTCTGATGTCTAGGGTGTACGTTTTATCAGTTTTACTTATTACTCTGTGAGGTCCTTCGTAGGGTGGCGTCAGTGGTGGGCTTACACAGTCCACTCTGATGAAAACATGTGTTGCCTTCTCCAATCCTTTGTCTAGTGTTTGGTAGGCATCTGCGATAGGAGTTTATTATTCCCAGGAAACGGCGTAACTCGTGTACTGTTTTGAGTAATGGAAAAAATGTTATTGCCATTATGTGTTCCGATATTGGGCGAATACCTTCTGGCGAGGCAGTATAACCCAAAAAATCTACCTCAGTCTTTCTGAACACGGATTTGGCTACGTTCAACTTCGGTCCGTATGAGTTCAGGATCTTGCAAATTTTTTCGGCATGCGTTCTGTGAATTTGTTCATCCTCTGACGCAATTAAAATGTCGTTTATGTAGGAGAATGCAAAAGGTAGCTCACCTAGGATGCTATGCATGAATCTTTGAAATGGCTGTGCTGCGTTACGGAGGCCAAATGGAAGTCTGGTAAAATCAAATAAACCAAATAGTGTCGCTATGACTGTTTTGGTCACGTCTTCTTGTGCTACGAGGATGTTATAATATACCCGTACGAGGCCTACCTTCGAAAAAATCTTTTTTCCAGTAAGCTCGTTATAAAAGTCGTAAAGGTAGCGGTCAGGGATGGTGTTTGCGTTTGATGCTCTGTAATCACTGCAAGGTCGCCAGTTTCCGTCTTTTTTTTTACAATGTGCAACGGTAAAGCCCATGTACTCTTAGATAGATAGGCGGCATATTCCCATGTCACAAAGCAGTTGAGAATCGCGCTGTTGCTAGCTTGTCGGATGCTAGCCGTCGAGGCTTCGCAAAAATTGGAGGTCCTGTTGTCTCGATCATATGAAACACATTAGTTTCAATTGTCGGCACATCCAAAGTTTCCTTAAAAATGTTTGGGTACTTTTTCAATATGTCTGCGTACTTACTGTTTGGTGGGAAAGATCTGATGGAGCTAATGGTAGGAATGTTTGCAATTTGGCCTATAGCTGAAAGAGTTGTGGTTCGATCTAATAATTTCCGTCCTTTAAGATCGATCAAAAGTCCGAAGGCTTTTAAAAAAAACGGCGACCAAAATAGGTGTCACTTCCGCTATCACAAATGGCCAATGCATTGTCCGCCGTAGGCCAATATTCACATGGTGAATTCGAGTTCCAAATATCCGGATTGGGAAGCCAGTTGCTGTATAAAGCCATGTGGATTTATGTCCACGCCGACGTTCCTCAGATGTCGGTGGCAGCACTGAAACAGCGGCTCCAGTGTCTACTAGGTACAGAGTCCCGCTGGTGAGATCGCGGAGATGTAGGCATGCAAAGCGGTGTTGACTGTCGTCCTCACTTATCGCCATCAGTGATGGACGGACTAGTTTCCCTGTCTGTCTGTCGGCGTTGGATGGTGATGACGCTGCTACACATCTACGTGCAGCATTCCCGAAACGCCATTAAAACCAACATTTGCCACGATCGCGTGATCTTGAAGGCTGCGTGACCGCAGGGTGTCGCGTGATCGTGCGCGGTCTTCCGTCAACTGCGCAATGCTGATTTGCATGCTCCTCAACTACTCCTTAATTCCGGTTAGTGTTGAGTGAGTTGGTGCGGCGGCATGAAAACTAGATGGTGATGGTAAAACTTTTTGCGAAATTGCCTGAATGGACGAAATTTCTGCTATTTCCATTATTCTATCCGCAATCACCGCCAATTGCGTTAATTTACTGTCTGCACGTTTGTCGGAAGACGTTGGATCTACAGCGACTTCAACGCATCCTCCGACAACGCGTCCTTAGCGAGGTCGGCTATTGTCCTGAGTAGTTGTGACGGTTTCTGGTCGCCCAAATGGATATCTGTAAGCAAAGTTTTTAACCTCTTTTCACCCCTTTCCGAAAATTGCGCAATCAACGTTTGTTTTATAGCCGGCGGTACACATACGATATCCGATACTTGCTCTAAAGTTTCGCCGTCTAAGGCCGTCACTATGTAATTCAATTTTGTTAAATCTTCAGAAATTCCAGAAAGCGAAAAATTCGCTTCGTGTTGGCGAAACCACAGTTCCGAACGTTGCGGAAAGAATGGCGGTAATTTTACCGCTACGCGGGAAATCCCCGCCTCCCTGGTGCCACCGTCGCAAGTGGCTGTAGGGTCACGTGGTGCCGTTGCCAATATGTTGGAAAATTCGTTTTCGGGCGTGGCCATACTTTATCGAATTCGATTGGTAAACAAACAATATTTAATACGATTATAAAAATGTTAGCATAATGAAAAGAAGTTTACTGCTTGCTGTCCTCTGCACTAGGCCGTAACGATGCGATGTTGTAAGACGCGGAGCACGTGGTGATTGAAAGTCGGTACGTAGAACGTTGTACATACACAAGCAAATCTTTTATAAATACACGACCCGTATTGTAGACACACCTATCTGGATTCTTAAGTCCATCGATGAGGCTGGAAGGCTTAATTTCCGTTGAAAGACAGTCTCTTACTCTCGTAGTTGCTCGGCGAAATTTTCGCCCGGATGAACTGCATTTTGAGTAACCTAGATTAAACTGGATTTTGTCAATCGACCGATCAACCCAGCGCAAGTTTACAAGGAATTTTTAAATTACATATAATGGTTTTACATGCATAGGTATAATACATATTATTAGCTCACTCGAACTGATTTGCCTGCCGTTTAAACATCGTTAGTAGTGCTATAATTTAAACGTTGGCGCGATTTGCTTTCATTTACAAATTACATGCACGCGATATTCGAGTGTTCGTGAGTTGAACAACTGTTCGTTTTAAATAAAATTTGGTTTACCCCTTGATGTTTACGCTGTCAGGATTCCGTATAACAATTCGTTGTTGGATTTTTGATAAACACGACATATACGTGGAAGAACGGTGAAAGAGCGATTTTGAACGGATTTCACACACACACACACATACACGCGCGGGACGTTTTTTCTAAAATGCTGGGACGCGAACACATTAGGTAGTGAGAAATAAGTTCGCGTAAGTCCGATGACACCACACGATACACTAAAAATTTAATTTCGATCCGAGCTGGTTATCGAAGATTTGGACTGCGCCGTAAGTTCTTGTCCTAATGGCTAGGATAAAAGCTATGGATGGCTAGATGTGTCGAATTTAGAATCAGATTGATGATCTCGGCGGATTAACTTTGCGATGACTCTTGGACATTGGCATCGAGCGGAATCGGCGGTCTTTTCTGTCTCAGGCATGGGACGGTTATTGGAATTATTGCAGGTGCAAATAATTATTTCTAGTATTGTTGCGGTGAAGGATGGCACCAACGAAAGCTAGCAATGATGATGAAGGCATCTTTTAGTTACATCTTGGTCACGTTCCTTTGTCCGCGCCATCTTGTCTTTGTCTCCGAGTCGGCAATCAGCAAGGATTGATCAGAAGGTTTTTGATGAATTAATGGCGTCTTCTTTTAGGCCGGGTTACCAAATATAATGTTATGATGTTGTTTTACGCTAAATTATTATAACGTTATATACAAAATTTATTAACATTAATGTTAAAACATGACTTCGTACACGGTAATAGCAAACACTTGTTTAACAATTGAACGGAGGTGAGACGATGAACAACTGGCTGCCTGGTCGAGATATTACCGCCACCTAGCGTTAAGCTTCTATTATGGACCAGTGATGGTTTGGTGGCTCCATCCGTTGTTAACAGCGGTGAGCTACAAGCTCATCGGGTTAGGTTGGATTCTAAGTAAATTTGGTTGTGTGCGAATACTACAGGATTCCTTTGGTTGGTTGAATTTTTATGGCGCAAGGACAGCACAGCAAGGGGTCATTCTTGTTTGTAAACGGATCCGAAGGTCACGATAAGCCTTCGATCCCAACCAAGAATCCTTGGTTATATGTAAAAAATACAATGATCATACAGCGAAGAGCGAGTCTAAAGATACAGCTGTAATCATTGGGTTACGTTTGTTTTGTGGTTTGTAGCACAAGAACAACAAAAGTCATGCTGCACCCGAACCTTCGTTACCCAAAGCTGCGGAGCACAGGTGGTCCGCAAGAGAATTTTGGTGGTCTGCAGAAAAATCTGGACATTATTTGCATTTTTAATGTTTTATTAATAATAAAACAAAAACAATATTTTAAGAAATTCTCATATTCTGAATGACAATTTCCACCTTTATATTGCACTAAATTCACGAAATGTACTTGATAGGTTCCTAAATTTTTAAGTACTAATTTCTAACTTTCTATTAAAATAATTAATTGTAAATTTTTATATCTATAGAATGTACTTGAGATAATTATCGGCAATTAGTGAAAAAGCCCTTACTTGCCCCCAAATGTGGTTACGAGGAGGAGCCCTGCATTTATCTTTTAAAAAATTTACATTAATGGTCCGCGGGATTTAAAATTATGAATTTAGTGGTCCGTGGGGTCTGAAAGGTTGGCGATTGCTGATCTAGGGAACCAAACCCAAAACTGCGGTGGGCAGCAAAACAGCACACATTCAACGGTATTATAGAAATAAAACTCGGCTTTACGGCACGCGAGACGAATTAAGTCGTCATAGAACCAGGGTCGTATTATAGATATAACGGGATAAAAATACATGATATTTTAATTAAAACGTATAACAGGTAGTGGGGGAAAAGGCTTAATACAGGTGTAAAGAACTAATTGATTTACAATCACCTTGAAAATTTATCTTTAAAAAAAAAAGTTAATTTTAGCCAAGAATATTCTTGTTAACTCTTTGGGGCAAGGTGGGATTAAAAATATCCCGCCTTTTTGATGTACGGTAATGCATGGTGGGACATTTTTAGACCCACCTCGTAATATTGCATTAATACGTACCATTCATGAACCCATGTGGCATGGTGGGACTATTTAAGTCCCACCCTATAACAACAAATTCAATTGAATTATTATTTTTTTTATGCTTTTATATTATGTGCTGATTCCTTTGTTAATAAAAATATACCAATTTTGTTTAATTTAAAACGCAACAAAATTTCTGTGCAACATGGGTCTGTTTATTCTCTGAAATCCTGTGCGTCAAAGAGTTAATTGAAACATTTGCTTATGAATGATATCAACTAGTTGATTCACAAACAGTTCAGAGTATTTGACTTAACCCTGAGATTTGTGAATCACTCACTTTGTGTATTATTTTAAATGTTCATTTCCCATCCAAATACAAGCAGTCACTTTACACCAGAGTTCTTACTCTCTGGGTAAAAAAAAATTCCATGACTTTTCCATGACTGTAAACTAAAAACATTTCGGGGCCGTAGAAACAATTCATGTTCACTTAAAATATAATTTTGACTCCCAGTATTAAATTAAATTCACAAATAAAAATGAAATATTAATTTTGACATGTATTCCACTGCAAAATATATAAAATAATGACCAAAATCAAATTATTATCCATTATCCTATATTAGAATAAACAATGAAGTTAGATTGAAGATTATTGCTTACACCTTGTAATGTATGCACACATTGCTTAAAAGTATTCACACACTAATGTTTGTACTAAGCATCTTTTAGTTTTGCAATTTCCATCAATTTGCATTTGCACATTCAAAATTTGAATCTTCTTTTTAGATACAATTCTATATAAACCATTTGATTTTGAAATTAATGTGAAGTGATGTTTAGTTTCTGATTTAACTGTAAAAGTGTTTGCAGATTTTTCAAAACATCAAATTCTAAATGTTTCAGCTATTTCATCAACTCGGGGTTTGAAAAATATTGGGCGGTTACTATGTGCGAGACAAAGTGCCCGAATCCGAAGTGTATGATCACGTGCAGAGATGTCAACCTGAGAAAGTAGTCATCAGTAAAAAAGTCAAGAATTTTCAGTACAAAAGCAAAAAATTTTCAGTAGTTTCCAGTAAAAAAGTAGACTTTTCAGAAGTTTTCAGTAAACCCACGCTCTTTTATTTCCTGCAAAAAGATTTTTTATAAGCAAAGCACCTGCGTTGTTATGGAGCAATATGCATATCCCCCCCACATGAAACAACACACAAGCATTCATGATAATGTGACTCAACTGCGTATGTTTATGTACGTACAAAATGATCACACTCTCACCAATACCATTTGTATCAGGTTCATGGCAAGAAAAATGACCTTTTGTATCAGTTTTGTAGCAAGAAAAATGGCTTTCGGTATCGATTTTATAGGAAAAAAAACTTTTGCATACGTTTTGTAGAAATGGAAGACTCTGCACCCGTTTTGTAGAAGATAAACACCACAATTCTATTCTGTGTAGGAAAATTGGTTTTTATACAAGTTTTGTAGTGCATTAAAAAAAATAGTTTACTTAAGCGAATGAGCATGATGAAAATGAAAAGTTCCATTGAAAAAGTAAACCTCCGTAATTTGAAACCTTTTCCCCACGGATTTATACACCCACTCCAGATTATTTTATACCCGCTAAAAATCTAGAACACATAATGTGTTTAATGAAAATAAATTAATGAAATCTAGTCCCCCCCCCCAGTTTATGAATCCTGGGTAAGCTCTTATTCTTCCCTATTCTGGAGAAGCTGAAATCGTTGAAATATGCAAATTAGATTCTGCCAAAAACAAAAATACTGCCCACTTTTCACTGCAGACGTATTATTTCTTTGGATGGAAATTTATAGGTGCAAAATATGACTAATGACCGCTAAGTTTGTACCCTCCAGTAGGTGGTGTATCAGGGCAAAATTCCTCTATTTTGATGTAAAAATACTAAAAAATTACCAACGGTCGTGAATTAAGCACATTTAAAAAG
>QLNU02014176.1:164260393-164271679 GCA_006491805.2 Dysdera silvatica
GATCGTTAACAGTGAAAGAGGAATGCGAAAGAATATGGAAGGCTTCAAAGAAATTGAGGTCGGCTGGTGAAGAAACTTTCTCTATTAGATGGGCCTTGTCGAAAGAAAATTTGTGGCCAGCTTCCCAGTTATGCCTGGTTATACCGCATGTTCTCAGTTCTTCTTGCATGTAAACGTATCACGGTTTCAGGCTCATTCTTTTTTATGTGTAAAACAGGGTTGGCAAGTTTCTGCCAAGGCAGTTAAAACCACTGTGACTTCCATTACTTACTGGAATAACCGTTAAAACTGGCAGAAACTAGTTTCTGCCATAGAAGCGGAAAAACTGGCGGAAACTCAAAAAATAATTTTTTCGTTCATTAAAAACATCAAAATACCCTAAAGTGTAAAAAAGAATTTTATTTTAAAGTAAAATAGGTTTAGTTACAATGTGTATAGTATTTATTCAAAGGTTACATCATAGCAAATTCACTAGCATTTAAGTTCAGGCTGACCTTTTCAATGAAGCAGTCTAAAGATTGCTTTTCCTGCTATTTTCTAATTCAAATAATTTCTTTATTATGAATAGATGAAAAGCTTGATAGAAATATTCTTCCAAGCCCATCAGTATTGCAGGCAATATCACTGCATACTAGAGCTACAAACCTTCATTTATAGTTGTTTCCTTTAAACTGGACCACTACATAGAAGTTATGACATTTTCGAAAATTTTATTGGAGTAATATGTTTTAGGAAAACGAGATGATTTTGCTCAAAAAGCTATAATGTAAATAAAAAAAAAATCTGGAATAATGGATGCTAAAATTTTCTAGGAATAGAAGATACTAGACATTTCCTAGTATTTTCTTCCTGCTCATGTGACAATTTAGATCACATGTACTTTGGATGAAGCATATAAACTGGCATATATATGATGTTGAGTTATTGCCTGATTAAGTTTACTTTTTACCCTTTTTTGATTCATTTCCATGAGATTATTATCATTCCTCAGGGTCAATTAATTCCACAAGCATTTGCAATAGAAAAATCACCTTTTCAAATCTTATAAAGGGCAATAGCAATAGATTTTAAAAGCTGCAACAAGTCTTTTTACGTCTTTATTAATCATCTGATTATTTATGACTTGAACAGCTCCTTTATCACCCATATCATTTTCATGATCTGCAAGTAATATGGATGATTCTTTATGAATGATTCCGAGCAATCTACCTAACTTTTCCACCTTATATTGCTGGGTGTTTGTGGCTTTACAGTGTTTATGTATTCCTTTAGCCAAGCACCTTGTCTGTACCGATTTCTCAAATATTTTTGAGCAGATACCACATTCATTATAACGGACTTTTAAAAAAAAGTGGTTCATTAATACAGCTTAACCGATTGGTTATAAACCACTAAGGCTTTTTCTTACTGCCAGTCTGTCAATGTTGCTATTTTTTATTTTATAGCCAAAGGTCTAATGAGGTAGAGAATATAAATAAGATGAAATAGGCATAATAAGTTAAATAATATGGCCTGCGAAAGATGGTTTTTGTAACAAATCTTTGATTTACTCTTGAATATTTTTTAATTATTTTAAAATATTTTAATTATTAAAATTATTAATATAAAGCTTTATAATATATTAAATTATTGTAATAAACATATATATTTGTAATCTTTCATTTACTAAATGATACAACACTATTTTAAGTACTTTTATAAGTTTCTACCAGTTGCTCCCAGTTTCTGCTGTTGAATGGCACCATGTCCAATTCGGATGTAAGGTGAAGATTTGAGCTTGAATGGTGGTGGCATCATCCAAGCCTAGGTAAACATCGGGAACATATATATGTATGGTTGTCTTCAGGAGATCTTTAGCTTTTGCACAGATGTAAGCAAACCTTTTCCTGAGGTAAAAGAGCCTGTTTTTGTCATGGACTGAGCTTCAAACTGGAGTTATTTTAGTCCAGTAGCTGGTTCATTCGGTTCGGTTTGGGTTCAGTGGGAAGGAGCTGTGAGTCTTCTTTTCTCTTCTTTAATTTGGGATTTGCCTAATTGAAATCGGAGGGATAATTTGACAGACTACAGCAGAGTTTACACCCGCTGAGGCTCAAATGGAACTGAAGCAAACAAATAGCTTTTCTGTATAGCAATCATCTCTAAGGTTACCCGGGTCTCCACAGGAAAAACGTTTTGTCAATTCCTGGGTGATGAATATGAACTTTGAAAAAGTGACAGTTGTAATTAGTTTTGATAGTTCCATTTGATTTTTCTGTTCCTATTAAGATGTTGAATCCTTCTTTTCCATTTTTCCCCATGATCTCAGACTTAGGAAAAACATGTAGGTACGTAAATGGTGAAAGGTCATTGAACTCAAAAGGGAGACTATGGATTCGTGCCCAAAGTCTGTTGTTTGCCAAAGGTAAGACTGTGAAATTGTCATCACCAGGAGTTAGACCAGAATCCAGAAGTTTTCGGTAAAAGTTTCTTTGAGGAAGATTTTAAATATATACAAGAATTTTTGCCACACGTATGTGTGGCTCAAACTATAATTTTTTGTTTTTGGAGAAAAAGAGACACCGTCCTCATCCTGGATTCGAACCAGGGTCCCCACGTTGAGCCCGCGGTGTCTTGACCTACTAGACGAACGAGGACAAGAACAAACGCAGTTTTCTTCGTATATGAGGATGTAAGATATTATTACCCTTCACAGGGATAACACAATTGCCAAATAATGGTCAACACAGAAAAGCCTCCGGGGCGAGATTTTTGTGAGTTTTTCGTGGGGGAATTTATTATACAATAATTTTTGCCACCCACGTATTAATTAGCTCAAACTAGAGCTTTCTGTTTTTGGAGAAAAAGAGATATAAAGATTTTAATCTTCGATTGATTACAGGGTTGCAAGCAAATGAGACCACTAGGATCACCGATTACAGAAAATATGGTGTCAAAGGTGTCATTGATTTCTGGAACAAGTTTTCCGAAATTGACTTGGGCTGAACATTTTCGATCTAGGTTAGACATTATAAAGCACCTTGTGACAAAAATTTATAATCAATTGCAAGAGTAAAATAGGCTTTGTCTATTATTTTGAATTACTTTAGTATGGATGGTGGAAGAGTAAAACAAAAGATAAAGATGCACTTACATTTACACAGATAAAGATGAACATACATTTAGGCACTTTAAAGTGCAAAAAACTGAACTACGGAAATATAGCAAGTTTTAATAGCTCAATCCATGGAATATGACAATTGCACACAAACACGTTTCAGCACCAGATACCATATGAGTTTTATGAGGTTGCAACAGGAAAAGGAACTACCTTCCTGTAAAAATAAGTACATACGGACCATGCATATATAGTCTTTAAATAGTGTAATGCGTTACAGTGTTCTATTATACTTTTATAATGCATTTCAGTGTGTGTAGAAATAGGCCACAAAATTAACCACACATAACCATTAAGAATTTCATTGCTTGATGTTTTTGGCTAGATCATTATTTTAGTCAAGTCCAATATATTTTCAACATTGACCCAATCCCTGTTTCCTGATAATATCGTTAAAATATGTTGGTGTAATTTTTTTTATTAATAGCTGTGAATTGTGATATCCTGCCTGTCAAGAATTTTTAGTGCTGGGAATTCGTAAACTGGAAATGTAGTTATGTGGTCCATCCAATTAACTGGATTTTGTCAATCCTTCATTTAGGAGGTCGTGTCTAACTTGACCAACTAATTTCCCATCATAACATTATTGCAGCCAATTACCCTTTTTTTTTCTCATTATTTGTAATAGATGTGCAAAATAATTCACCAACCGAATCATTGAACCATGTTACACATCTTTAATCTGGGCATTCCTTGCACCCAATTGATCTGTATAATTGAAAGTACACTGTACATGATTGCAGCTGAGTCGTGAACAGAAAAAAATCCTTTTGTAAGTATGGACTTTTTTTATCTAGGTTTTAAAGGTGTGCTTGAACCATTATCTGAAAAAGGACATGGAATTCGCATGGAAGGGTGACAAATCTCTTACATGGACGGCTATGGATTTCTCAGAGAATGAGCCCTGCCCCGAACAGTTTGCCATCCGTTTCAAAACTGTGGAGCTGGCCCAACAATTTCATAACATCGTTAGCAGCACCGTGAAAGATCTGCCGAGCACCGAAGGTGATGTTGTGACCACGACTTCGACTTCCTCTTCTGTCTCAACGAGTGAAAGCGCACCATCTGCCATTGGAACCCAAAGTTTTGCGCAAAAGCTTTCGGCCTTCTCTTTTACTTCGGAAAATGAAAGTCCCAAATCGACATTTGGTTTGTCTTCTCGATTTGGAACCACCTCTCCTGGTAAGGCACACCCTCCTGGTGCTACATCCACTAGTCCTGCTGTTGATTTTAAGTCATCATTTAATACCTCCACACAAGACTCAGGTAACTTAAATGATTTTATCTTTATTTTTTAGGATCTCAGTCAGGGTTCCTACGCAACTTGGGGAAACTGGAATTACCAGGGAATTTGAAATCGTCTCTCAAACGTAGGGAAAAACGAGATTTTTGGGCCAAACCTGGAAAAGTCAGGGAGAACCTTCTTAACTTCCATTTTGAATGGCTAAATCTTTCATGAACGTGAAGCCATTTTCCCCCACAAGCGAAGCTTAGTTAAAAATTACTTGTGATTGGTCAGAGAATTTTGCTGGAAAAGTCCGGGAATGTTTTTCTCTCCAATGTGAGTGGGATCCCTCGTCTGTCATTTTGGGCATTTAAACTACCAGAAATTTCGACTGGACAGTCTGTTTCCTGTTATAATATATATATGTAAATTCTTTTCATTTGTTTTATCATTTCTTTGGTTTGCTTACAGATGACATTGAATTTGTGTATGAACTTAAAGCCACTCCAGAGCAAGTTGCCAAGGCACTAGCACTGAAACTTCCTCCGAATTTTTATACATACGAAAATAAAGCACCTTGTCCCGGTTGTTTGGGCTGTGAAGATATTTTGCCTTCTAAACAACACAGTATGTTTTTCGTTTAATGGTTATTTTACGCTCCCTGTTCTTTAGTATTAATCAAGGAAACTCCCATTGTATGACAATAATAGTTGATTTTAAATTAAACTTAATTTTGTAAAAATATTTTCTGCGTTTAATATTAGTACTTTTTTTTTTTGGTATGTTTGATTTCAATAAAATTTATTTGACAAATGTTTCTATGAGATTCAAAAACTAGAACGATGCAGATTGGATGGATGGAAGAGCTTGATCATATTTCACCTGTTGAATGTTTTAAAAGTTCATGCTGTTTCATGCATTTTATAAACCTCTGTTTAAATGATTTCTTAGGTAATAAAACCGAAATGAAAGAAAATGAAGTAGATGTCAAGCATATCCAACCACCAGTAAGCAATGAAGCATTGTCCCTGTTTTCCAATTCCACCTTATCCACTTTCTCGTTTGCTGACTTGCACAATGAAAAAACAGGGTTTGAAGCTTTGGCGGGTGGATCATCCTCTGCCGCAAGTTTTCCAGGAGCAGGACAACGACTCTTTGAAAATTCGACTGCTAATGATGAAAATGAAGGTGAGCAAATTTCATTGTTTTCAAACCTTGTGTCCAATCATAACACGATGCCACATGGATTATAAGAAATCTCTTTCTCTTTGTGAGAGAGAGAGAGAGAGAAAAATGTGCTTTGTGTGAAATTTTCTCAATGTCTGTGTAATGCAGGACCCTGTATTCATCTTTGAATTGCAATTTTTGTACAACTACTTATCCAATCGTAGATGGTGACGTTACCGAAAATCCTGATATCCACTTCGAGCCCATCATTCCATTACCTAGTCTTGTAGATGTCAAAACGGGAGAAGAAGATGAAATACCGATTTTTTGCTACCGTGCTAAAGTGTATCGTTACGATAAAGCAAGCAGCCAGTGGAAGGAAAGAGGGACCGGAGACATGAAGATCCTGCAACATAAAGAGAAGTGTGAGTGATTTTTCTAAGTATGCACAGAAGCATCTTGGGCATTTTCAATATTACAACTCTGGTATAGAAGTGAAGGTTCATGGAAAGAATTGGCTAAATGTATTCACTTCCTACAGCCCATACAACCTCTTAAGCCATAAGAGCCTATGTGTGTGTGTGGGAGGGGGACCACTGGCATATCCAGGTGTGGGGGCAATCGTCCATCGTCCCCTTCCCTTGAGCCGTGATTATGTCATGGAAAATGAAAAGTACCGAACACTTAGCTAAAAACTGGAAACAGAAACAAATCGCACTCCCTCTTGAAAGATTTCTGGATTTCCTTTGGAGGGAACTGTATCTTTACCATTCTAGATCAATGAAAGTCGCACTGGTCCTGTGGTGGTGCAGTGGTAATGCTTTTACCTAGTATGCTTCTATTCCGAATTCGATGCCGCAGATGTACTAAAAAGGAACACTTACCGACAGACTGCCCTCTGCAGCTTGGGGCTTGCTTTCCCTGGGTGTAAGAGGTTGAGATTCCTTAGAAAACTGTAGGTCCTGGTGTAGCGTGACCTTACACCATAAAACTTGCAAAGGTCATTTTGAACCAGGACCTACAGTTTTTTAAGAAAAGCCGATGGCAGAAATGGAAAATACAATTTTTGACTTGCGCAAGACTTTTCTTCTTTCTGGCTCTGTTGGGTGAATTGCACTTTGTTTGGCACAGCGTGTTCTCTGCCGTTCTTGTGTTATGAACTTCCAATTAATTTATCTGTGAAAAGATGTCTTATCGGAACGGTAAAAGTAAATACTTTGAACTTTATCATCTTAGTCATCCATGAACTACTCTTCAATGGGTGAGTTGTAAGATTTGTCAATAAGGCTACGTCTGTTGTCCAACATGCCAGTGTAAAATCAAGAAAGTCACTGAGTCATAGCCAGCTTAGCAAGACGTATATTTCTCTTTATTCTGCCCCTTACGTATTAAAAGATGTTTAGTCATGAGTCGTGAAATCTGGATATGTCAAATTTACTCTTATTCATAATATAAGGGTTTGTAATTATATATTCTTGGTTGGGCCAACACAACCGTTGCTGTTCTTGCATAACAAAAATTCTACTACTTATCAAACAGCCTTACTTAACTTAGCATCTGTATTTTTGAGTGTCAGGTAAAAGTTAAGTTTTTGTTTCGAGAGAAAAATATATGTATATATATGCAATGAAATATATAAAACTTGAAGTTATTGGGTACCAAAATGTTTCTTCACCTTAGGCCACTCTTGATGATTCGAAAGGGGTGGATAACAGCCGAATTGGGGAAGCCCTCTTTCCTCGAATTCGAGTTTCTACTATGGCATATGGTGTCAAACCCTCCCCTCTATCCTCGTCTTCAAAGAAGAAAAAGTTGAATGCCTGAAAACATGTTTGCTAAAGCCTTCCTCTCCAAACTTCTTTACATGATTGAGTATGTCTTTTCAAAGTTCAGAGCTCTTTTTAATGATCTTTTTAATGTATTCATTAAGTGCATTTTTAACTGTGTTCTTTTTATGTTTGTAGTAATAGGGTATTATCTTTGTTTTCTTTTAAAAATAGGCTCTTCCCGCTTACTACATCATCGGGAACTCGTTCATAAGATGTCCTGCAACCATTTCATAACTGAAAACTTAGAATTAAAACCCATGATTACGAGCAACAATTCCGTTTGTTGGTATGCTATTGATTATTCTGAAAGTCAGCCTGAATTCTCACAGTTTGCCGTGAAATTTAAGGTAAGCCTCTTGACTGTCTCTTACTTAAAAGGGCTATTGAAAGAATGACTGGTATTTGTAAATAAAACTGACATCTTTACAATGTAACCGCATTTAATCCGTTAATGGCCTATAGTAAAATATTCTACTTATAGTTGTGTTTCATACCTTGCAGTAGTCATGCATTCACTAATGTGCCATTGCCCTGGATTCGACTCCCGATGGTTCCAAAAACAGTGCTTGCTGTTCATCTGCTCGGTGTAGACTGTGAGATTGTTTTCCCCTAGTTTTTAAGGTACTCTGATTTTATAGGGAGAACCGAGTTCCTGCCACAACATGACCTTTGCTTTAAACAAACTAGTCTTCAAAATAAGCCCTTGTTTAGCGCAGAATGACCCCCACTGTCCTTGCTCCATAAGAATACAACTAACTTTAAAATAAGCTTTCCACGTCATTGCTTTTTTTTTCCTTTTTAGTTGCAAAGGTAGCTTAGAGTATAAATATACCTTGGGTTGCTATTATATTTATTTTATAAAGATGCAAAAGACTTTATTTTTGTTCCAAGGAAACTACTTTCAACATTAGCGTTTTTGATGAAGAACGACCTTTGCTGTGCTTAGACCACAAAAATCTAAGCAAGCATTTCAAGGTGAATATTCATTAAAAAAAAAATGTTGGTTATTTTTTTTCACGTTGATATCTTGATCGAAAATTTTTATTTGAATCGAAACAAAATGCGGTCTCAAAGAAATTGCCTATGCCCGCAGTTGCACCCAAAGATTTCTTCACTACTTTTGTGGATTAAAAAAAGGCACCGATTTTTAACCAAAGATCGTGGATGCCTCAAACCCTACATACACTTAATTTAAACCCTCCAAACTTTGCTATTTAAGTAAGTCATACTTTTCCCGATAAAACGTTATTTATTCAGTAATATGCACCAATAAGATGTTTAAAGTAAGATTTTTACAAGATTTTTGCTTTGTATTTGAATACTTCTCTTGACTCTGTTGCTTTCAGAATGAAAATATTCTAAACAAGTTCAAGTCTAAGTTTGAAGAATGCAGGGCAAGACTAACTGCCTTCAAAAATGCACATGTGAACAATTCACAAACTGGTAATTTATTTTCATCTATTTATATGGCATAATTGTGGCTCAGGTATTGCCAAAACTGCCATCAATTTGTGCAACCTTTCCATAAGAAGAGCAGAAAATAGCAGCAATGAGAATGGATGAGCTAAAGGGAATAGTAACAGGATACCGTTACGATTGTGAAGGTCATTGAATAACACTTCTGAAAACAACAAAAAACGCTAAGGACATTTACTAAACAATGAACCCTTTCTTAGGAAATAACTGCAGTCAAACCTCATTAATGCAATTTACTTTTAACAAGAACTGTTTCTCTCATGTTAAAATGTATAACTCAGTAATGCAACCCTGTGCTTTCCAGATAACGCAAACTGCTTCTAGCATGAACCACTTTTTTGTCACCATGAGTGTTTGCTTTAACTAGGTTCGATTCTATACATATGCTGCCACGTTAGGCTTCAATCTCGGAAAGTTTGCCATAATTGGCAGTACTTTTGGAAGCCAACATTGCAAGATGAGTCCACCAACTCACATTTGAACCTTAAATAATAGTATTTCCATTAGTCTTGTTTAATATGTGTACTGAAGAGTGCTGAAACTTATCAGGTGATTCAGAAATAGGTTGGTAAACTAATTTACAAACTATGGAGATTTTATATAGCTGTTTCTTTGGCCCTCACAGTGGTGTAGGGGTTAGCACATTTGTCCACTATGCAAATAATTTGGGCTTGATTTCAGCAGGTACTTAGCACTTCTTATCTCCCCCCCCCACACACACTCTCTTCACAGATCTATATTCTTAACTTTAATTCCCTACAGAAAAGAGGTTCGGATTTCTTAGAGAACTATAAGTTGTGGCAGAGCATGATTTTAGATACCCTTCTACCATAAGATGCAAGATGTACTCTCCGATTGTACAGTGATAACCAAAGCTGAGATTATATGCACTAAAAAGCCAGTAAAATATGCACTAAACCTCAAAATATGCACCCAAAAACCTCAAAATATCGATGTATATGTACTTGAAATGAGTAAAGAGGCACCTAAAATAAATATATACTTAATTCTTTTTTAACTCCTGAAAATCTTATGTCCTGCATTTTAAAGGAGATAGATTTATTATTAACTTCTAATTAGAAAATTTCGATATACATTAAATCATAAATTTTATACAGCACAATTTCTGTGACGGTATCTCACAGTGTGCGTCTTGATGTTCTAAACAGTCAAACTTTATCTTTTATCATGTACAGTTAAACCTCGATAACTCGAACGTCTATAAATCGAATTATTCGATAATTCGAAGACATTTTCGTCTCCCAAGCATCAAATCTCATCCATAAGTCGAATTTTCACAAAAAAAAAATTTTACTTAAGAAGCTTTCGATTGTATCAAAACAATGCCAATGAAGCTTTCTGTGCCGCCACAGTGGAAGTAATCCTAGCCTTACGCATACTTTCTTAGAACTTGTTGGCTTTGAAAAACCAGTCTTTAAAGCAGTGGTTCTCAACCTTTTTCAAGCCGTGCCCCACCTTTATAGTAACCAAAAGATCCGTGCCCTGCACAATTATTTATGACTCCCAAAGCGCATTAAATACAAAATTATATTTTATATACCGGGTGATCCAAATTAAACAGGAAGTGTTTAGACCTCTCTGTAGAGAAAACTACTCAGCCAATTTCACCCAAATTTCGTACACATGCTCCCCTGAGTATGTGGTTTCGATTTCTGAAAGAAAAGATTGAGATCGTATTTCGGCCGATAGGGGAGGAAATAGCAAGGAGGCAATTTACATATTACTTAACATGCGCAACATCCTCTGCCTATATAAGGAGTCGTGAAGGATTTTTTCACCATACGAGGACTCCGTCATGAAACTTACTTTACCAGATCGCGCGTTACTTGTTAAGCTCTTTTATCAACGAAATAACAATGCTTCTGCGGCACTTAAAGCATTTCGGCAGGTAAAATGTTTACGCAGAGGCCCTCTAACGATTACAAATCTTCGAAAAATAATCTTGCATTCCGAAAAGAGCGGAACATTCACCGTTAAACCAGGACGATGCCGCAAACCAACCAAGTGCAGCAACTTGAAGAAGTTGCAACTGCAGTAGTGAAGCAGGGAATGTGTAGTGATGCAAGTGCATGTGTGATATCATGGGAATTGGACATGCCATATACGACAGTATGGAGAGTTACGAGAAATGTCTTGAAGTTGTATCCGTATAAGGTAGCCCACACTCAGCAATTGCTTTCTGGTTATAATGATGTGCGGAAAACATTTGCTTTGATGTCCATTGCTCGGATGATAGTGGATGATGAATAGCCTTGTGCAGATACTGTAGAGTGATGAGGCCCATTTCCACTTGAATGGCGCTGTAAACACACTTAACTACCATATTTGGTACGCAAATCCCCACTTTCATCAACAAATTACATTGCATGCTCTAAAAGTGACAGTGTGGTGTGGCTTCACCTCATGTTTCGTCA
>QLNU02014176.1:164280645-164378143 GCA_006491805.2 Dysdera silvatica
GCTAAAAGGACTGTCTATAAATGATGTCACACTTTCTGAGGTTATTTTTGCGGACCCCAACCCCCTTGTCACGCTATTTCCCATTCCCTGATCATGGTCTGTCATACGCACAGCACTCCCCCGCCCCAGACCCCTGGGACCGCGACAACATTTATAGACTTTCACGAAGTGGGGCCCCTCGCCACACACTGACAACAAAATTATTCAACACGTAACAAATACAAACATCGGTGAAATTGCATAACAATCCCAACGTCGCCAAAACTCCTACTATACTCCGAAAATGTGGTCAAGAATGTGTTTTTTTGGGCATTTTATGAGCGTTAAAAGCATTGAAGCATATATTTGAATCGTTTTGTTTTAATACCCGTATTTTGTTTGGCAAACATTGTGTAATTAGCAATGCAAAAGTATGAGTGAACGACTAAATTCATTTTTCTACCATTGTGTCAGACTGTTGGAAATCCTATGGTGGCCTCTCTTCAAAAGGTTTAGTCCATTACACTGTGAACCACAGTATAACATTCAAAGATCCCAAACCTGGAAAAGTCAGCTGAGTTTTATCTGACCGGAAAAGTCATGGGAACTTGAAATACAAAGGCCAAAGTCAGGGAAATTTGAAATTCATTGTTATAATACATAACTTATTAAAATAATTTTTCTGAACTGTGCTTTTCAACCATACCGCCTACTAAAAATTTTGAAAAGCTTTTAACTGAACTTCTTCCAAAAATTACTCTTTTGCACCAATGTTTATATACTTCATAGCAGGGTTTAAGCTGCAGTCGCATTTTTCGCAAAATGCGATGAGTTGCTCGAAAATGCGAAGAAAAAATTATTGCCCATCGCGAAAATGCGACAGGCATTTTTAACCACAGTTTATTCTCTGAAAACAGGATTCCTCGATTCCAGAATATCCGTTTTGCACTTCAGCGATCTTTTCTTGTTTCTTTTTGTTTCCTCTTCAAAATTCTTAACAGCACCTGCATGAATACCCCATCCTCTTACTTATTACTCATGGAAGAACTACAGCTGGGGAAAGGGCGGGGGCGCAAGCTGACCAACAAATAATTTTTTAGCATTTTGCTACAACTTTTTTCCCATTTTAGCATTTTTGAGCCAGCTTAAACCCTGCTTCATACACGCATGTTCATACCCGTCGCTATTAACGCAGCTAAGTAGTTTAAATTAGATTTTGTTTGGGGATTACGAGATATTCATTATATTCTTTTTTTACTTCTGGTTGGTCATGAAGTTAAAAAGGTTGAGAATTACTGGTATAAAGTTATGATGGCAGTGAACATAAAAGAAAACTTTGCATGCCTACAAAGAACTGAGTGCAGAGAGGAGATGTAGCTGAATGCAAAGGCATTGTTTAGGCAAGGGTAGCCAAAGGCTACCCAAACAAAATTTCTAGATTTGCCATTGGCATACTCATAATACCCTTTAATAATTAAATGGGCACTACTGCACAATCCGTACCATACTGGGAAGTGTTTCCAAAACACATGGCAACAGTGACATTGACCTTCCACCATGTTGCTTACGTCATGTTATGTGTATTGATTCAGCAAAGTTAAAAAAAAAAGGAGAAACTAACCTGTATTGCTCTTCTTGGTCGGACGTGTGTGGCAGGAATATTGTTTTTATAGCGTTTAGAAACGCTATAAAAAAACATGATGCTGATGCCGGAATTCTTGTTTCGCGTTACTCCACATTCCCTTGACCATATTTGTATGTTCTCCTGACTCGGGATCTTTGAAATATAGACAATGGTTTTTCCTTCCCTCCCTCCTTCCCATGCATTCTTACCGCCTTTCTTACAACGCCACTGAAGAGCATCATCCAAACGAGGCCTGGCCTACAATCTCATCTGATCCTTACATACCGGACCCTCATTCCCAAACGAAATTAATCCCTCTTTCATAACCCACTCCAGCATACTTTCTTTCCCTTTCAACGCAATTCCACAAAAAGAAGGAAACGTCAACCGTTCTGACATAATACAGTTCACTGCAATGAACAAAACATGACCAAAAGAATGATGAAACACGTGAAACTGCCCTTACAAGCTCAGAAGACAACATATGTATGCCACAAGCTGATCTACAACAATTTTCAACTCATTTCAAGAGGAGAGAAACACTAGGGGATGGATTGTGCAGTGTCACCATTAAATGTAATGAAGATTATTATAAAGCCAAAAAATTTATGGAAAAAAAACTTTTATAGTAGAGGTAATATGTAAGTTTTTGTTATATGAATAACTTTTGTGCTCCGGCGAATGATAAAATAGTTTGTAAAGTAATTAAAGTGGAAAAATATTTAGCATTTTACGCTAGCGTTCATTTATACTGTAAAAGAGATACTGACATTGGGAGGTTTATGGTACAGTTGTCCTGAACTTAAAATAACTATAAGAACTCCTCCCCTCTTCCTATTAAAAATAAATTGTCTAAAATTAAGGTTGCCAATTATAGTTAATAATATAAAGCTCTATTTAGCCATCCTCATACTGATCCCTGTCTCTCCCAAGGAAAGACATAAGGGTCTCGATATATGTGATTTATTGGCAGGCTTTTATACGTATATAAGGGCTCCGGTAGGAGAGATTTATTCATTCTCTTGAAATATATTTTGTAGTTAATTTTATCTTGGTAAAATTTAAGCTTTTTATTTTTTGGAGGGCAATATCTAAAACATGTTATTAAAACTCTTAACTATTGCCTCATAAAAAACGTTTTACAATTTTACAATTTTTATGCTTATATAAATAAAAATGTATAATAAATTATACTCTAATCTGATTAGAACAGTAAATGCAATATAAAAAATAACCAGAATGAGAGAAATGGGTAGTGCACAGATATTGTGAAAGTAATCTTTTTTTTTTTTTTGGTATGCTTTCTATTGGGTGATTGCAAAAATTTGTACTAGATTTAAAAATAAAATTCAGTATGTTAAAGTTTAAAGAATACAGTTTTATTAATCAATTATATAGTCACTATTGACCTCTACAATTGTTTTCAAACTATCTACAAGTTTATAGGTAACAGTTTTAAAGAATTTTCCTTAAAAAAATTTGTGAGGTAGCTCGTGACAGCTTCCTCAGAATTAAGATTTTTCCATTCAAACCATTCTGCAAAGATTGGAATAGATGAAAACCTGAAGGGGTAATATCCGGAGAATATGTTGGGTGCTGTAGAATTTTCTACTGTTACCCCTACATTTTTCGCAGCGTCTGTTGGGCGACGTATGGCCTAACCTTATCGTGGTGGAAGATGATGTCTTTTCGATTAGCCAAAACTGAACATTTCATGTTGTCAAATTATCCATGTTCATCATCTCAGCAATCTCCTCAGTTGTAATTCTTAGTTTATTTTTTCCACCAAAGCGAGCCTGTGGCCAAGTCGAGACCAGAAAGGATGTGACCCTAGTTGCCCCCATCGAGCTATATATGAAGATAGAGAATGATCTCTGGGTGCCTTGTACCCTATATACCCTTTTCCTTGCCACTGTTGTCCCTTCATCCTGGCTACAAGTCTACCGCCAAGGCACACACAATGTTGTCATCAATTCTGGTAGGCCGTCTAGAGCAGGGTTTATCTTCCGAGTTGAAATCTGTCAAACCACTTTTTAACTGTCCGGAGAGTAGGGGCATGATCCACAAGTAAACACTTTGGATGTTTTGTTATTGTTTTTGTTTTTTTGTGCAGTCCCAACGCTCAAGCATTTACGAAACTTCTATAGCGTTACATACTTCAAATGTGCCTTTTCTTTTTCCATTTTGAAAATTTTCTGTCACACACAAATAGACACCTGAATGATGCAAGATGTTAAACTGACATATAACACTATCAGCTAATCAGTGTATACTGCATGACCAATCAAAAATGCAGGAGCGCCGTCCTGCAGTTTTCTCCATCTATGAAAATCGAGTACAAACTTTTGCAATCTCCTAATATGCATCATTTTGTCCTATCTGCATTTTTTTTTTTTTTTTTACAACTGAATCATATAAAAAGACTGCCAACTCGCATTAAAAAATAATTTTCTTTGCTAAAATCTTTTATTAAAGAATAACAATTTTTTTTTTCGTGAAAGAATTTATAATAAGGTGAAGTGCATTAATAATTTAATACAATTTTTGAAATTAGCCGGTGCACTGTGCACCTGAAATTTTATCCGTGCACGTAAATTTTTAATTTGATTGCTAAAGGTTAAAATTCAACTTCAGTCACCATCATACTCGTCACTTTATTGTTTCCCAATGCAATCCTGTCTGTTTTGACTGCAGGGAGGTTACATTCTGAAACCGCAAACTACTTACTATTTTTTTATGAAAAATGTTGATCAAACGAACCCTCCTAAGGCTTCAGTATTTAAATGTTTTGTGGCCACGTGGAAGTGGACGTAGCTACTAGCTTAAACGAAGTGGCCTCTAATAAAGAGAGCCCTACTAGCAAGTGGCGACTAACCAGATATCTGGGTTTCAAGCTTTATTGAGTGCACACAGTACATTAACTGTTTAAAATTATGTCTACTTACATTAATTTTCAGAACACTAGCCTATGGAATATTTTCTTAGTGTATCTGTATTTTCTTTGATTTTTTTTTCTTTTTTAACAAACAAATATTCAATTATTTTGAAAAGTTGCATGTTTTAGCTTCATGTTTACATATAATTGGTATATTTACATTTCACCTGTTTTTAATGTTGAGGTTTACTTCCTATTCTGTTTGGTTGTACACCTAACTAGTATTTAGTGCACCTAAGTCACTAGACTTTGGTGCACCTAATTCAAAGGTTAATTTAGGCCCTGATTTAATGGGGGGGCGTTGAAGGTGAGATTGGAAGGAAAGTTCACTTGGCCTGTAACTGGATAGTTCTGCAAGGGGTGCAAAATCATCTAGCTACAGCCCTGTTTATAGTAATTGTCTTTCGCTTACATATATGCGAATATAATATAATAATAAAGTTTGATAAATTACGTACCATTAATTTCCAACATTAAGTAATACATACATATGTGCATATTTTATTGTTAAAAAAGTCGTGTAAAGTTATATCTCCATTTGTTGGCATTAAAGAAAGGTAATATGAAATTATGTCACCATCTATTGGCACAAAAAAAGAAATAAGATTATACAGAAATTTGAAAATAGTTTTTCTCATTTTTTGAACAGAACAACAAACATCTCATATTGGTCATATACTAGCCTTTGCCCATGTATTATTGCACATATACTAATACTCCTTTCCTCGAATGAACAGAATTCCAACGTTTTAACTTAACCTTCAAGTTAATGTGGACTATTGCAAAATGTCTTGCACATACATAGTTTACATACATTTTCTGCAAATTTTACTCAAAAGATTTTCTGCTGATGGCAGTATTAAAGTTATTTATATTTGAAAATTAATCAAAAAGTTATAACAGAAATTAGACAATAGGAGAAAATTCTAAAATTCGCAAAATCATTGGAAAAAACTCTAAAATCCATAGAAATTCACAGCCCGCAGTAAGATTATTGCCCTAGTTAGAACTGATTAGTTGATTAATAATAATTAAGTTATTTCTTACCTATGGTGGTTGCAATGTATATTTGAATTTTTAAAATGTCTAAATTTCAAGTTGCCAATTATAAAAGTCAGCCACTTAATCAAATCAAATTTGTTGGAACGGAAATGATTTTATTAAGCTGTGTGTACCGAGGCCTGATCATCACAATCTTGGGCCCACGGTGAACAAAAAGAATGGGGCCCCCCAATTAATTCCCCCCAAAAGAGCAATATAACCATAGATGTAGGGAGGGAGGAATTTCAAGTTGGATAGTAATCGTTGAAGAAGTTGGGAGTTGAATAGTGGTGATTGTACAATTTTTGTAACTAAAGAATCAGATCGCAATTAGAAAATTTTATGATTGGAATAAATTTTTAAACAAAAGTAAAATTTAGGAATAGAAAATTTTTGGGCCCCCTAAAATTTGTTGGCCCTGCATGGTTGCCTCGTCTGCTTTGCAGATAATAGGGGCCCTGTAAGTGTTTTAGTTTTACTTGCTTACCTCTATTCTGTAAGTGGTTAAGAAAAGACTAAGTAACATACTTTTACCCACCGATTGTTTAGTCTCATTATAATACAATAATTTCTTATTTTTAGATGGCGACTTCTGATCATGGCAATAGTCTTGTGAGATGCCCCTATGATCCCTCGCACGTCGTGTTGAAATGCCGGCTACAGATGCATTTTGTAAAATGCCAAATGGTAAGCATTTTTTTATCTCCTACGAGGGCTGACATACAGTGGACATGAGGTTTTATGAACCTCCAATTTACGAGTTGCATGTTTTTATGAACTATTTCATTGACCCTGAAAGGTAGCCCATAGAACTAATGTTAATTCCCCTTTTACAAACTTATTTTGGGACCCCATATGCATCTGTAAAATCAAGAATCCACTGAATATATTGGGGTCTCCATGTCTGGAATGACTTGCCTCTTTGGGTTAGGGAAATTCAGAGCATTGGATTATTTAAAACTAAACTTGGATCTTCTCTGTCGGATCCTGTAAAATGGGACCATGTGTTTTGTGTTCTTATTATAAATGATTTCTTTGTATTCTGTTACTGACATCGTTAAATTTAGGGGTTTATTTTTGAAACTTGTTATTAATATATTTGATACTTACATATTATAGCAGCAGCCCCCGAAATATATCACCAAGATAGAGGGTAATTATCGCTAAAATTACGCGACATATATTAGCATCGTATTGCTAAGGTTATTTACATTTGTGAATATAGTATTTTTTCATGTTTTCAATATACAAGAGCTAAAGGTATAGAAAAGTAATGACTTATACTGGGAGAATGACACAGGGTTAGTTATAAATTTCAGTTGCATTAAAGATGGCAACTCCTTAAGTTTCTTTTCAGATTAACGAATTTTAATGTAATCACCATTAGTGGCTCTGCGGATGTCCAAATATTATTTGATCTCTTGCCAGGTATTTAGTTACATTTGAGGTATTATTAAATCAATATTGCTGCACAGATACTCTGTTTCAAATCATCCAAATTACGAACTTTTTGCTGGTACACAATCTTTTTATTGAAGCCCCAAGCAAAAAAGTCCAACATCCTTATGTCTAAAGATCTCTGAGGCTAAGCAGTAAGGCCTTCTCTTCCGATCCAGCATCTAGGAAAGATCTTATTCAAAAATTCGGTAACATCTTCATGAAAGTTTGGTGGAGCACTATCTTGCTGAAATATAAAATTTTGTCGAATATGTGGAACAGCAAAGTTCACCATCAAGTCAAGGTTACTGCGTCCTGCCACTATCGGTTCTGCGAAACAAAATGTGCCGATGATTCCATTTCTAAGCATTCCTTACCACAAGTCAGCATACGACTGCTGTGGAAAGCAGCTCTCAACAGTATGCATGCGCGACCTTAATAACAAACTTGGATAAAAAACTTGGAGCAATCACCCTATCATTAGCTCAGCACTTCCACAACTGGTCATGTGTGTTTCTCTCAGTATAAGCCATTGCTTTTGAATACCTTTATCCTGGACACCCTGTACTATGAATAAATTAGTACTTAACCATTTATGGCCCCTCCGGTGGTTCAGTGTGGTAACGCGTTCTCCTATTGCGCGGCTAATCCGGGTTCGACTCCCAGCAGTGCAAAAAGAACGCTTACTCAGAGATCTCATAAAGATCGCACTGCTCACTGTAGTCCGGGGTTTGGTTCCCCAGGCCTTAAGAGGTTCGGATTCCTCGGAAAACAGTAGGTCCCGGCGCAGCATGACCACTGTAGTCTTTGAGCCGTAAAACCAAACAAACAAACAAACTTAACCGTTGTCACAAGGACAGAACTGGAGGGGGGAGACTCCCCACTCTTCGCTTCGCAACTCTTGTCCCTTCAGATCACATTCGATGTACGCTGCCTGAATCGTTGAAAAGCTTGCAATCAATATTTGATCAATCTTGGCTTAATCTTAAAGTCACCAATAAATTTCAGGGGCCACTATAGTACACAAGTATCATATTTTCTTACTCGGCTGTCATCATGCGATATTTTATTTTTGTTGTGTATTATTTTGTGTATTGGCTGTGTGAACGGGACTTTTCAAATACATTCACGAAGACTTTTCGAGCTGACATTTCATTGGCCTTTTCCCTGGGCTTACATCAGGCCACATATTTTTCATTGCTTGATAATTTATTTTTTATATTTATGTTTCTGATTAATGAGATGAAAATATATTACTATCTCTAAGCTGACATGAATGTGACTATGCTTGATTATTGAAAATCATAGATGAGCAGATTATTTTTGTGTGTGTGGGGGGGGGGAATTAAGACTTGCCAACTCTGATTCGATTCCTATCATGGACTTGTTATCAGACTGCTACAAAGGTATGAAGACTAACTTGTTTTATATCACAGGTGGATACTAATGATTGGAAGATTTGTACTTTAATGGCGCTGAACAGGGTGTAAGTTTCGGCTAAAGCAGTTAAAACCACTGGTTATAACTGGCTAAAACTGGCATGGCAGAAACTAGTTTCTGCCACAAAAGTGGCAATAACCAGCAGAAACCCAGAAAATAATTATTTTGTGCATTAAAAGCATATAAAAATACCCTAAATTACAAAAAAGGGCTGCATTTTAAAATAAAATAGATTTAATTAAAACATTTATAGTATTTATAAAAAAGTTACATCATAGCAAATTCACTAGCATTTAAGTTCAGGCTGATCTTTTCGATAAAGCAGTCTATAGCAAAAGATCAGTTTTCCTGCTATTTCCTAATTCAAACAATTTCTTAATTTATTAGGAATAGACCAATAGCTTAAGAAAAATATTCTTCCAAGCCCACCAGTACTGAAGGTAATATCATCGTTGCGTAGACGAGAGTTAAAAATCCTCATTTGTGGTTGTTTCCTTTAAACTAGACCACCATATAGGAACTGGGACATTTTCCAAGATTTTATTGGAGTAGTATGTTTCAGGAAAAGGAATTGATTTTGCTCAAAAAGCTATAACGTAAAGCATAAAATTTGGGTTAATGACATTAAGGAATTTCCTAATACATTCTTCCTGCTCATGTGACAACTTAAACACATGTACTTTGTATGAACCATATAAACTGGCATATAATGTTTTGAGTTACTGCCTTTATACTCTACTTTTTATTTTATCCATTTCTATGAGATTATCATCATCCATTAGTGTCAACAAAATTTGACAAGCATCTGCAATAGAAAAGTCATCTTTTCGAATCTTATACAGGGCAACAGCAATAGATTTTAAAAGCTGCACCAAGTCTTTTACATCTTTATTAATCATCTTATTATTTATAACTGGAACAGCCCCTTGATCATCCATATCATTTTCATGACCTGCGAGTAATATGGATAGTTTTTTATGAACGATCCCAAGCAATCTGCCAGACTTTTCCGCCTTATATTCCTGGGTATTTCTGGCTTTACAGTGTTTTAAGTACTTTTATTAGTTTCTGCCGGTTAAAACCGACTATAACCAGTTTTTGCCACTGGCACAGCGAAAACTAGTTCCTGCTGGCAGAAAGCCAACTCTAGTGCAGAATGACCATTGCTGTTCTTGAACCATAAAAAACAATCGACCAATTTGTACTTTAATTACAGGGTCCCGCTCGCATGTGTTATGTAAATTTCTTACGCAACGTCAATCTAATTGTTCAGTTTTAGCTTTACCATAGAAATATATAGGTTATCTGTTGCATTTAATTAAATATATTAATTGTAAATTAACGAAAATTCTAAATTAGTAAATTGTGTAAATCAGCAAATTGTAAATTTGTGAAATGTGAGATTATTATTTCATCAATTATTTTTGACATTTCATATAATTATTATTTGGCAATGCTGTTTTGTTAATTCATTTTTCTCAGATGCAAAATTTTAGTTTAAATGCCAAGTTTTATGTGCAGTTTGAGCAACAGCACCACTTCCTAAATGCAGAGTTTTGTGTTTGTATTTCCCCCATGGCAATAGGCGAGAATCAAAATAAAACAGTGTGTAATTTAGTCACTATATCAGACTTTAAAATCAACACACATAGTTACATGGGATCATATATGAAGCTGCAATTGATCGTGTACTCGTTCACAGAAAATATTAAATGTAGAAATTGCATCTAACATACTTTAGCTATCACATATCGATGATTACGAATACTTTTGCTTAATACAAGTGGAACATTTCCAACATTATGTATTTTCAATTTCATTGAAATATTTTTTTTCCCAGAATAAGTTGAAAAGTGGCATGAAAACCTGCAAGTTCAATGCTCAGCATGTGCTACCTAAGGAGGAATTGGACGAGCACATGGCTGAATGTCCGGATCGACTTTCCTTGGATAAAAGGCTCACTGGTGAGTAGATACAATTCTTAATGGCATTGTATACTTCATGTTTCATTGATTTTAAGTATGAAGTATACAATTCTTAATGGCATTGTATACTTCATACTTAAAATCAATGAAACAAACAAAAAAAAAACTTTGTTCACAGCGCATGTGTATGTCATCAGAGCTCACGGTAAATCTAGGATTAATTGATGGCAAAATTTGATCAATAGACTGATGCCAATTTTTTACCAATTGTTCAATTTCATACCATCGCCGTAGAAAAACCGATTTTTTTTTTTTTTTAATATGCCGATGTTTTCAATTATTTTTAATTAGTAAAATTTTTAAAGATTATATTATGATATGAACATTAATATTTATGAAGGATGTTTTCTTGTAATTAACATTTTTTCACATATTCACTGGATTTCTATTTTAGACTGTTTTTTCTTCTCGCTATCCGATAATCCAAAACTTCACATTTCAGGCTTTTGTGTAGGTACTGCGGAAAAAAAAAAAACAATTTCGCATTTAGTATTTACCGGAAGTATAAAATCAAATTCCGTGTTTAGTATGCTACGCCTGATGCAAAATCCAATGAAAATGAAACAACCGAGAATTTACAATCGTGTTCAATGGACAGATAAAGCAGGTACAGCAGCTACTAGGAAAATGAAGATGGGAGACGTCACACTCCCTTAATTAACATACTGTGAACTTCAAACTAAAACGGGAAATCCCCTTGGGAGTACTCTAGAAACATTAAAAATTCAACCTCATCATTTGGGCCATGTTAAATTGTCGTCGCTAGGGTTGAAATTGGCATCCCCGAACACTGTCCTAATCTGATTTTTTTGCAGATTACAGATATCCAATGTTGTATCTAAATTTAATTGCAATGTTTGATTTCAGCAAACAATTTGTTTAAACTTGAGACTGTTGGCACCAGTCGTTGATGAAAATTAAACATATTGCAGAGAGAGAAATAATAGATTTTAGGTACCCTGATAGGCTAAAATTATTTTATCTCTAAGTTAAAAGTGGATTTTAAAGAGTAAATATAATAGGTAGAAAAAAAACAAAAAGGTGGATTTGTATGTTAAGGGGTCCTGCTTTTAAAAAGAAAAGAAATTTAATTATATGTATATTATTTATATGCCGTATTTATGATAATGTTTTACTATTGTAATCAGACACTTAAATTATTGTACTTGGTACTGACAAACATTTTCATTGTTAGTTCACATAAATATAATAAATTTTGAAGTTTTGAAAACTTTATTAATGTTAGTTCTTTTTATTTGTATGTCAAGCTTAAGAAGAACCACGATGTTCAATGAAAAGAATCAAACAAGTTTGCTGTGCATGACATGCACCCAAATAAAAGAACTATAAATAGTAATTTTTTTTCAGGAACTTTAAATTTAATTATATTTATGTGTCTAACGAAAATGATTGCAGAAAATGCTTATTCAATTACCAAAGGCGTTAATTTTAAATTAATTTGATTTTTATTAGCAAAAACATTATCACTTAAAATTTCTGTATATAAATAATATATCTATAATTAAATTTCTTTTTTTTTTAAACGCAGGACCCCTTAACATACAAATCCACCTTTTTGTTTTTTTCCTACCTATCATATTTAATTTTTTAAACCCATTTTTAACACAGAAATAAAATAATTTTGGCCTATCATGGTACCTAAAATCTATTATTTCTCTCCCTGCAATATGTTTAATTTCCATCAACGATTGGCGCCAATGAAGTCTTAAGTTTAAACAAATTCCTTGTCGAAATCAAACATTGCAGTTAACTTTCGACACAACATTGGACATCTGTAATCTGCAAAAAAATCAGGTCAGGGCCGTGTTCGAGTATGCCAGAGTGGGCTGCCAATTAAAACCCTGGCAACGACAATTTAATATGGGCCAAATGAAAGTTGGCATTTTTTCGTGACGACGTAATATTTTGGCAGTCCTTAGACCTGACAATCCACAAAATAGCGTCGATATAAATTGACCTGTTCAGAACTGAAAAGACCAGAAAGAGAGAAAGTGCTCATTTGGAAGCGGGCAGTCACGTCAGATGAACACATATAATGAGAACTTCATAATGACCTGGGCCAAAGGCAATTAAACATGTAAGTTACAGTTATCTTTCTTTCTCTTCTTTTTAATATGTAATTCTAAGTGCATCCCTTTTAAATTATAAATAAGGTAAAAGTATTTCCTTGTACTTTGAAAAGCAATAGCATAATTAGCAGGTTTAATGGAGACCTCGATACAGTTACTGGTTACGCACTATAAATTTGGAAATTTCTAATTTAAGCAATTTTGGTACTCACCAGTACCACCAGACTAGTATCACCATAACACTTCCAGTAGTTATTGCATCTCTTGGGCGCCGGAAATGACGTCACGGGGATGAAGAGGGGGGGTAGAGATACGTTTTGTTTTTTTATCCGGTAAGTTTTTTTACTAATAAGGGTTTTTTGAGATTACGTGATATTAATGGCTATTAAAAAAGCGGCGTTTGTGATATTTACGCGATAGCGGTGTACGAAAAATATTTTATAAGAGATATGATTACTGATAATGAAATTTTAAGGGGGATATGAATTTAATTGTTTTTTTTTTTCTCTGATGCGAAAAAGCGGTGATTGTGTTTTCTACGCAATGGAGGCGTATGAATAATATTTTATAAGGGTTATCATTACTGAAAAGATTTTTTTTCAGGACACGTGATATTAATTATCTTGTTCTTGAAAGCGGTGGCTATGTAGTATTCGATGTTATTAAAATACGGATGGTTATGATTACTTGTAAGGTTAAGTATGCAGGCGAGTTTATTACTAGTTTTTATTTGTTAATCAAAGAAAATTGGCTAATGATGTAATACTTTTAATTCGTTGAAAAATTATATAAATATTAAAAGACGATTGGTTGAGAGCGCGCGCGTCTGATAGTTTTGATCGGTTTAATTAAAGGTGAATTCAAAAATCTTTAGCCCCCAGAGGGCATGACTTTGGTCGCTACCATGAGAGCGGGGTGGTGCTGATAAGGTTTTTGGCGGGAATGGGCTGGTTTTCTCTCTACCGCGATCTTTGTCCCGGGAGGTGATAAGGAACAGGGAAAAGTTTTTTTGTTTCCACGACGTGCTTGACCTTTGGCCTCTATTGTAGGGATGTGAAAATTTGAAAAAAAAGGCGTATAGGATGCTTTGACTTTTGTTCAAAGAAGGGATGAATCTTGGTGGGAATTTTCGTTTATGGGGCGAAGGGGTATTTAATTTTATTTATTCCTGCAGAGACCTTTTGTTCTGGCAGTAATTTCCTGTGGATGGTGATCCTCTTAGGATGGCCAACTTTTCTTTTAAGTAATGGTACGCCTTGGTTTTTTTCGTCATATGGGGGTATAGTGTCGTGGCGGGTAGATGAGTTTCAACGTGATTCTATCTATCGACACTATAAATTGTTACAATGACCGAGGAAGAATTGGCTCCGAAGTAACAACTTCACAATTAATTCTTTCATATCTGTAGAAGTTTGCTTGTTCTTCATTTTTGCCGGCTTATCGTAATGCAAAAACTCGTCTAACAGCTTCAATGCTACAGTGTTGACTAGGACTATTGCCAACAGAGAAACAACAACTTTAAAATTTGCATAACGCGACTTAATAGTGTTGGTGAAGTAAGTGTCCAAGTTTGTTTTTTTTGGTGTCGAAGATAGGCACCATTTTTGTTTTTGTTAATTTTTTGTTTGAATGCGACATTTTATTAAAGTCAAATAAAATTGTTTCAATCACTTTGGAAATTTTCTTTCTTTTGCATTTCGTTTCATTTTGAAAGCATAACAGGTTACAAAAATATGAAATAATGAAATCCACTCCAGTTGCCGTCCAACTTTTTTTTTGGTTCATTGTACCTAAGTGACGTCACACTCTCACGTTATACGGCAATCTAGCGAAGTTTGCACCGTTTTCAAGGGAATATAATGAGTTTTAGGCAACGAATGTGATATTGTCACCAATAAACATGTAAAATTATAAAAAATGCTAGGTGGTCGAATACTTTTGTGACCAACTGTATGTCCAGACGGATAGAGAATGCATTAAGCTTGACCTCGTCTATAACGATAAACTGCCTATAACATTATCTTGTCCACGCCCTTTAAGAGTATCATTCCACAGATTTCGTTATATATATATACACGTATAATACTAATCATCATCAACAAAATCAGCATCACTTAATTTCATAAGATATAATTAACCATATTTCTGATAAAACCAAAAATACTTACTTGGGTTTCTCTTCTAAAATGTCGTTTTTATTTCATCTTCTCCAGACGATAAAAATTCAGGACTTGATAAGCGACACGCCCCAGTCTTTGCAAAATTAGTTTCGTTTCATTTGCGTAGCAACAACGAACGCAATCTTTTTCAGATTTTCAACCGAACTGCCGCTTATCAGAGCTGCTGTGCCTTCCTTGAAATGTAAGCATCCGTTTTTTTATCAGTAGTCACGTGGTATACTTTCCAAACCCAATCAGAAACACCAGAAGTTATTAGACATTTTTCCATCTCGGTGAAGAGTGTATGATCATACAGAATTAATTCTGTTAACGTAAATAATTCAACGTTTGCTTAATACTATTTGCAAGTTTAACACCTTACGCATAATTGTATACAAGCTTAACATTCTGAAAATTACGCCCAATACTATATTTGATTACAATTACACAATATTTAACTGAGTAGCAAGAGCACATGTTATTGTTTTTCATGGCGTAGGAAAGGGGGGGGGGGCTTCAAGGCACCCCCACCCCTCATTGGACATCACAGCACATTATTTTCTCTATGGCCACAACACATAATCTACTTTTAAGAAACTTGAACCATTTAAGTTCACCCCATGAGTTCTGAATTGCTATGCCACTGTTATTATATACGTAAGATAACAAAAAACATTATAAATGTAAGATAACAAATTTTTATAATCGAAAAACGACTTTTTGTCCAAAACCGGGGTCTCTGTAATGGCTATAAGGCCACTATGATAAACATTATATCGTGCATAGTCTACTGATGTTAATGCATTTGACTAATAACGTATGTATTTATTTTGACCACCATTTAGAAGCCTTTTGTGCATTATGGGAAATACAAGGTCACACTCACAAAAGGTCAATTGACCAAATACTCTGGGAAAGCATATAAGGGCTTGGTGGATGCACTGCATTTTTTTAGCGGCCCTGGGCGGCCGCCCAGCTCGCACCCCCCTAAGCATGACAAATGACAATTTCCGATATTCTTAAATTTTTGAAACATCGAAACCCTACTTATTTGATATTTTCGATTATTTGTCCATGATAAAGTTTTTTGAATTTAAATATATAACCAGGATGTTTAATTCTAGGATAATGAGCTTTGGTTTGAAGCAGTAGCGGTCACAGACAAAATAAAATTTGGGGGAGCACAAATTCCTTCCTATTTACACGGGCGCCGTCATAGGTAATATAATAAAATCTGGTAATAATTGGGACAGCCATGTTCCGCCTCGGTTTAGTCAGAACCACCACTGCTAGCGTGTTATATATTTAATTTATTCTTTTATATGAATCAGGGCCTGATTATCTCACGGGGCCCTATTAGGCCGTTGTCCTGCGCCCCATATTATTAGGGTCCCCAAAGTTTGTTGGAATTGCTTGAAAATTTTGAACGGAAAGTTTAAAATGTCGGTTTCTTAATTATAATTTAGTAATTTATTAATATTAAAATTTTCTTAATTATAACTAAGGCATAATCCATAATCCGTAGGGTGGGGCCTCATTTTAATTTGACCGGGCCCTGATATGGATACGAGATCTAGGTGCTGAAAACAACGTTAGTTGAAAATTCCCACGCATTTAAATATTAGCTTCGCAACAATGTTCTGAAAACGAGGTGGATTAATTATATCTAGCATAAAAAAATGCATTTGAACAATACGAAATAATTTATTCCATCGCAGAAATGAAGTCATATAATGAGTAGCTTTCCCCCTTTTCCTTGGGAGAAATATCGTTTTAAGCATGGTCGTGCCATCTATCGGCTAAATTTTTAATTAAAAACAATTTCTCTTTTAAAAAAAATTCTTGAATAAGATGGCAATCTCTAAAAATGAACAATATTCATAAATGGCCTAATTTAATGAATAAATAAAAAGAAGGGATTATGGAGCAAATGTAAATATTTTAATTGCATATTAAACATCCATATAACATTTTTTAGTCTCAAATAAATTATTAACAATTTGCTCTTTCTTCCTTGTCTCAATTGAAATTTAAGGCAAATCCACTGCTCTGATGTAGGCGCCATCTAATGATGTAGGCGCCATCTTTAAAATGAAATGAACTAAATGATTGATTTCAAGGTTTATTTCAAAATGATTCATTTCTTCCTTCAAATTCTAAGATTCTTTCAAATATTGTAATTTTCCCAATAACGCATATGGTAATTTATTTGCTTTCTTTCCAAATGATTTATTAAATCTTCTGAAATATACGTTGGTTTTTATATTCGCTATACGTATTTAGTCAGCGCCTCTATAACAATTATAGGGGCGTTGATTTAGTGGCCATTATATCTACTTAAACTATTTACTACCAGACGGCAACACAAACATTTGAATGATATTTCTGGGAACAAAATTTTAAGTAAATTCTTTATCATTCTTCAATATGAGCATTGATACTTCCAAATTAAATTTTCTGTATTAATATTAATCATTACAAATTGTTAAGCCTTACGCTTCACCCATTCCAAAAGCGGACAAACTGGAATTCATGTGATTATCAAAGAACATGAAAAACAAAAAAAAAAATTATAAAAAATATATTACCTTGGCAAACTAATTATTTTAAGGAATTTTTTTAACAGATCAATTAATTTCAGTAGAGGAAAATTAAATGCGAGATTTATTTACTTATAATTTCAAGTTTATGACTCGTAAACGAGGAAACTCGACTTTAATTCATTTTTCTCAATTATTACACTTTTAGCTTTCTCTTTATGGCCTATTATAGCTAGCGGGTGGCGCGGAAAGCCCACACTAGGGGCGTATTAGCTGCGTATAGATTGCAATTCAGTTATAGGCAGTAGCATAAGACATTGGCAAGCCAGAAAACGCATCCAAAGCGTTTCAGACTGTTTGAACTTGTTTGACTCTTGAACTTTCATATTATTTTTTCTTTTTTCATTTGTTTCACACACAGCTTTATGAGTAGCGGCTAGCGGGAGATGAACACTCCCGCCGCTGAGCAGCCAGACCGACAGACGGATCCTTCTGCGCATGTGGATTCTTCTGCACCGTGGACTGCGCTTGTGCGTGGGTTGCTGTGACTCAGGAAACTACTGATTTATTTGTAAAAGTGCTAATTCATAATCAAAATACTATATTAGCGGGGATAACGAAAAAGCTATACCAACGACAGTAAATCTAGCTAGATGCAAGAACATTTAGCTATTTTATAGCGTGTTTCGGCATTACTAGTAGCTAAAAGGTGACGTGCTTGCAGTTGCCAGTGCATGCACGTGTGCAAAAGGATCGGTTTGTCAGTCTGGCTCCTCAGCCGCGGGCGTATTCATCTTCTGCTAGCGTCTAGTGTTTTTATGCGGCGTGTATTCTTACGTTAGCGAGACCAAAAAATAAAAATAATGTCATGCTTATATTTTCACAATTAAAAAATTTTAGTTTATTTTTCAGTAGAGTAAACAAAATGTCGCAAAATTAGCCTGAAAAAATTATTTGAAATAGAATGACGTTTCAGTTTTTATTCTTAAATTACAAAAAATTATATATAAAAAAAAAAGGGATATCGGCAGATTGAAATGTAAATATCTCGTATTACTTTTATAAAGAAAAATTAACTAACCATGTACGTTAAAATTATCCTTCGAATTAATGTATCGGTATTAGTTCTAATTCCTAATAATTCATTAAAAGTTATTTCTCACTCGTTGCACACGCCATCTATACTAGAAAAGTTTGAATATTGTAAGTGTGGAAAGCCAGCCATACGAGAATCTGTGGTTGGAAACGTTTTTATTGCACCATCGTCAAAGTTGAAAGAAAAACTTTTATAGTTATAGTTGAACTAATTTAACGTAGAACTTAAGTTAAAATTGCCCCCAAACAAATATTTCATGACTTTTCTATGACTTCCATGTGTTTTTTTAAATTCCCTGACTTTTCCATACCTGGAAAATGCAAAATAAAATTCCATGACTTTCATGACCCGTACGAACCCTGTGTTACACACAGTCCTTTTTCGGTGTAGGTTTACATGGAAAAATTGTCATTGTTTTATTTACATCCCAATTCTGTGACTAGCGCTTTTTAAAGTATAGGGAGAAAAAAAAAAGACGGTGTCCCTGGCCTGGAGTCAAACCATGGTCTCTCCATTCCCGGAGTGCTTTGATCACCACCGAGAACAAGAACGATGCTCCCTTTCTCCATCTATAAGGTTGTAAGATATTATTATCCTTCTCATGGCTTATGAACTTTCATGGTAATAAACTTTCGAATGCCTTGCTGCATAAAAAATTTAATGATGGCTGATTCATCATAAGAGCTCACACTGACTCAGTTAAAAACGTCAGGAATATTTTTCGTGAATTGAAAACCCCAACGTTTCAGATACATAGAAACAACTAATTTTTTACATAATGACCACAAGTACTTCCAAAAACTTCGATGTATGGAATTTGAAAAAGAACACAGAGGTGTATGAAGCCCAGTTGCACAGGCTCCGAATGAAAAAAAAATTAAAAACCACCGGTGTATACTATTCTTACAGTACTTTAGACAGCTTGCTGAGTCCATACCCAATAGTCTAGCTGCAGAACTCCGATCAAAAGGAGGACCTGAACATTGTTTGACAAGAACCCCAGTTTTTAAGGCTTATGATCTTTGAAGTATCTAAGATCTTCAAAGTATCCAAGAAGGTCCTTGAAGTATCTAACAAGGAGAGTACACGTAGTGAGAATCGAAAATGTGCTTCAGTTTAGTTTTACAATAAAGTATAAACGTTTCAATAAGAAACTAAGAAAAAATTTAAAAATCCCTGGAGGGGAGTTATAGTCCCCATCAAATTTGGCTGGATATGCTTTTTATTAACAGCAGGAACGGCGAGATATTTTCGAAACGATGTCGCCAAACGATAATTAATAAACAATCCTTCATTCTGCCCTGCGGTGGCGCAGTGTGGTAACGCGTTCTCCTAGTGCGCCGCTAATCCGGGTTCGACTCCCAGCAGTGCAAAAAGAACGCTTACTCAGAGATCTCATAAAGATCGCACTGCTCACTGTAGTCCGGGGTTTGGTTCCCTAGGCCTTAAGAGGTTCGGATTCCTCGGAAAACAGTAGGTCCCGGCGCAGCATGACCATTGTAGTCTTTGAGCCGTAAAACCACAAAACAAACAAACAATCCTTCATTCGCAATAAAACTATTATTGATTTTGATTTCATAAGAATTTATGCATGTATTTGCATAAATATTTAGAACTTTATTGTTAGTGGATAGATGTCTCGTTTTAGTTATCGAAAAAGCGTTTTTTCTGCTTTACAAAAAAATAACATACGTACTTGGCTTTATTAAAAATGTCTACTTGGGTTAATTAAAAATATTTTATGAAATGAACAAGACAATGAATGTCCCGATAACAACTCAACAAAATTTTAAATTAAAAAACAAAATTAGTTCAAAAAATATTTCACAAGAGTTTTCACAGACACAAAATATCTTGAAAAGTACGAGCTTCATTTTCATTGAAGAATATGCAACCTACCAACTGGCGAGGTTAAAAAATTCTCACAGTTTTCAACAATTTCAGCTTCGACAGCAGATTGCTTGCCCTGAAATACCAGTACATTAACAGTAAATAACAAATTATGGACACTACACACTGAATTTAATAATAGAACAGAAAAAAAAAAGAAGATTTTTTTGTTTTATTATTTACAATAAATATAGTAGAAAACTTATTTTAAATTAATAAAATACAGATCACCTTCAGCTTAGTGACCAGAGCAATTCTGCGGCAAAGAAGAGACACGCGATCGTACCGCACAAGGTTTATGAAAAATTATTGCTTTCCATGAGTCGTCGTACCATAATTCCCATACCTTCATGGTTAGGATGAAAAACATTGTTTCTAAAATCTCTTAAGTCACGTTTTGTGACTACTGCTTATTCACAAAAACTTGTCTCAGTTGATGTTTAAATCGCAGACACAGTACAGCCCATTTTCCAAGAATAAGCAGTTCACAGGGAGAAGCTTTGATATGTTCGTAAGAAGAGGAATTACAGGTCACCTGAAGATTCGTGGTTTGGCAAAGGAGACGTGGGACTGTACCCCGCCAGGTTTCCACAAAATTCCTTTCTTTCTGCCGGTCGTTATACCATTAAACATAGTACCTGATTCACACAGGTACAAGTACAAAACACATGTGCCCCCCCTCAATGCTATCACCAAAGTGTGCCACATGCTCATTAAGAAGATGAAGGTCCCAACTGGAACATCACAGAAGCCAAAAGGGTAATCTCCCCCATTAGCACATTTCTAGGGACAGAGAAAAACCGATGCTAAACAGAAGGTAATTCTATGAAGCCTTTGCCGGGATTACGAAACATAGTCGTTGAATACAAATCTTTGTTAATGAGAACGATGGCAGTGAGAGAAAATGCTGTATTCACATGATGCAAAAAATATCACACAAGAGAATAAGCAAACCGAGAACACCCAAGTCCAATGCAAATTATGTAAGGAAAATCTCACGTGAATGAGAGAGTGAGTCGAAGGAAACTCACTTTTAGAAATAACATTGTTAATGTTCTATGGCATATGAACAGAACAGATCATACTGTGGTGGGACCTACTACAGTTTTCAAAGGGATCCGAACTTTTGTACCTATGGAATCATAGCCTTCCCACAAAGGATTGATTGGTAGGGGGGAAAAAAGTGGAAAATGCTTGGTAACAAAGGGATTCAAACTGGGATTTTCTGTATAGTAGGCAAACACAGTAACTCTATGCCAGAATAAGGCTACTCAAAAACATCCTTATCTTTCTAATTAAAGGATAATCGTCTAGAATCAGGTTTGCCTTTGAGATTTCCTGGAACTGGAGTGGTGGCTGAATTTCTCGTTCGCATGTCATCCAACCCTCCCCCTTACACTTTATTCAAATTTAAATCTAACCCTCCCCACATTCCAATGCATCCACAGTGAAATGACACTAAGAAGAAAGACTTATACTTTGTTGCAACTTAAAAATATATAATTGTTTCTTTCTATCGATGGCCAAATTACGACAAGTAACTTTCTGTCACAATGGAAACAGTACTAGCCTTACACATGCTTTCTTAGAACTTGCTGCCCTCGAAAACCCAGTCTTCAAAGTAAACTCCGTTGCTAAGGGAGATCTTCCATTGTGCAATTTTGGCTGACACTTCACACTTTTACGGTGATTTTTAGGATCGTTAAGGCAAAAGACTGAGTTATACAAGAGTTTTGGCGCAATTTGGTAATTTTGGTCGTATATATTTGGTCAGAAAATGCTTAGTGCGGATGTCTTTTTTCAGTACTCCAGCCCTTCTTGTGGAGGTAATGATCGTAAGTTGCAAGAAAGTATAGTTAGCTTGTTTCACAGTATAAGAACAGGAAAGTTCATGCTGCTCTGGAACTTGGTGGTTTTCTGAGGATTCCAAACTTCGTAAGACCTAGGGAACTATTTTCCATACTACAGTGAGCCATTTGTCAGTAAGGGCTCTATTTTAGCACAGGGAGTCGAACCAAAGTTAATGACATTAAATAAATTCTAGCTATGCCTCTGATACTAGGCAAACATGTTATCACTGCAGGGTCTCAAAGTAAATTTGATTAAAAAAAACCTATGCACATCTTTATATAACTTACTTCTTCAAATACTAGTACAAAATCCTCCAAGGCTTGTTTCGAAGAGAATCTGGCTCGAAATTGTCGCCTTCTCGGTGGGTCGAGTTTCATGTCAATAGCTGCCCAAATGCCAAAATTATTTTCTATTCGCAGACATGTCTGGATAGCGATGATGTGATCACTCATTATTTCGTCATTGTCATCGGTGAATTGAATCCTGTATCCATACACACTGTCATCGTACAATACTTGCAAGGAACCTGTTCCAATATTCTGCAATGGAATACAATAATTAATAATGTTTTATTGGCACCTAGAAATACGTTTTGCACTTTTGTCATTCATGTTCTTACAAAAAAAAAAAAACACCATTTGAAATTTTCAGTGATTTTGAATAGCAGGACATGGAAATTAGTTCAATTTTATGGTATAAGAATAGTAAAGGTGGCCATGCTGTGTCTAACAATGACAAACCAAAGAAAAGATTAGGGGAATCCTCAGGCAGTTCAAAATCAGCAGTCGTTAGTCATATTTTAGTCCGTTTATCGTTTCACGACTCAAAGACTATGATAGCCATGCTGCGTCGGGACCTACTGTTTTCCGAGGAATCCGAACCTCTTAAGGCCTAGGGAACCAAACCCCGGACTACAGTGAGCAGTGTGATCTGACATTTTAGACTGTCACCAATTTTAGCATTTAACTTTGTCAATTTTTATTGCTTGTATAATGCAAATTCAGGCTGTTTAATCCTTTATCTTTTCTTCTATCTCCAGATGCTGTAGCATTACAATGGTGTGAGTAGGTAGCCACAAGGATTGTCTAGATTAGTGCTTCTCAATCTTTATGTGGCTGCGGTCGGGTAAATTCCTTTTTATAAGGCCTGGTTCCAATAAATTTACTCAATACCTTTCCATTTCTTTTTCAAGTTTCTATATTAAACTATCATAAGTATGAATAATCACTAACGGCATACTCATAAAGAATATTAATATATATTCCTTCTATTAATACGAATTTTGCTGATTAGTCACTGGCATTTGCCACACAGATGTTACGCCGTTCAGTTGCGTGCTGTGTATGGTTGACTCTTGAATATCTCCATTTCCTCCCCCCGCCACCTTGGCAGCTGGTTGCTCTGTTTGAGCATCCTGTCTGGGATTACAGTGCAGCCTCCGATAGCCACCCTCCTCAATTTCTTCCTCCTTATTCCGTTCAGTTTTAAGGCCAGAGGATGCACTATACATTGTTGCAATGAGCTTACAGGCACCTTTTATGACCGGTCATATAAGCAATATACCCTTTCTAGAATGCTAAAAAATTTCGGTCTGAAAATTCTTGATCATTCATGAATATTCGCATATTTAAAAATACATGGCTTGACTCCTGGCAATTGCTGCACATATGTTATTCAGGCTTTCTGGGTCTGACCTTTTCCAACTCCCTTCCCATAAAGAAATTAAAAAACACACACATATTTTGTCTACCCGGAGAACTTCCACCACTAAGTCCGCATTTGTCTGTTGCTGTAGAAATGTCTTAACCCATTTTTAACAGGGGTATGCTAAAATGCATGTGAATGCATTTCTTTAAACAAGGCCCCCCCCCCCAGATAAAATGGACCAAGGCCTGTTTCTATGGCAACCACAAGGCGCAGACTTAATGCTGGAAGTACCCTCAACTGAATTTGCAATAAGTGATTGTGCAACATACCTCAAACTCCTTCGCACCCTCATTCATAACTTTAAAGGTGACTCTTTTATTAAACATAATATCCTCATCGTCTTCTTCATCCGAGTACTGTAAGGCCTCGTAGTTTGGGTCGGACATGCCTACTGCTCCCAGAACCTCATCCGAATAATAAAGCCCCAGGTCTCCAATGCTTGGTTCACCTGTTACACTGACAGAGGTCAGAGGATGACCAAAATCAACGATGGGGTTAGAGGTTGATATGTCTAAAGGAGCAGAAGGGTCGTCAGTGACTTCTGTAATGGTAGTACACACAGGTTCTTGTACTTCTTCTATTTGCGGAAGTGAGGAGTGACCTACAGAGATTACATAAACATTAATAAATTCCGATAGAGCGTAACATGGTATATTACATATAGTCTTAGGTCAGTTCTGGGAGTGCCTATACATTAGAATCGGGAAATACGTGACTGCTCCATATTCTTTTTTTTTTTCTTCTTCTTTCTATACCACTCTTCAAACATGGTACAAATTGGAAGCACTGGATGAAAGCGTATATGATTTAAAAAAGGGGTGGAATTTTACTTATTGTCGCTGGTAAGTTGGGGCTTGAAAATTAAATCAAAATGATCAATTAAAAGTTGAGCTTAATAAGTATGATTTGAATAAAGAAAACAAAGCGCCAAGTAAGAATTTTACATACAAAAGGTTAAACACTGGTAAAATAGCAATGAAAAAGATCACCCAAGCTTTCAGACATATTTGTAGCAGTCCTTTATTAGGAGTGATCTCTGTGGACTCATCCCACCTCCTTTTAACCGCGAAATTTTGACAGAAATTTGCATTTTCAGTGTAGTCACACAGAATGGGAAACATTAAATCAAAACCACCTTTTGCCCATAAAAGTGCCATAAAAGAATCTACAGTTAAACCTCGATAACTCAAAGTACCTTCGGAATCCAAAAATACTTTGAGTTATCGAAAATTAAATGAATTATGCTTTCTTACTATGAGAACAGGCAAAATATAGTCAAAAGCAAATAACAACAGACATTTTCGTTAAGGAAACTGTATCTAAAATATTTCGTGAACATTATTAATGTTTTAAAAATACATATACTACATGTTAAGTGCAGAATTTTAATTTAACTGCATGTACTACTACACACAAATCAAAACACTAGTAGCAATAAAAAATTACAGTGCTTACAATTTAAATCTTTTGCAAATAGTAAGTTTCCTTTGCGAAACTTTTTTATCCAGGAAATTGTCCAAAATGTTTAGGGCATTAAACACTTTATCTTCTACAGAGGATTGATAATGGATATAGGAACGAATTATTTCTGCTGAAGAGAGAGCCTGGGGTCTCGTAGGATGTTTGTTTTTACTATTCGTTGCTTCATCGTTCTCTTCATCTTGGTCCGATTTTTCTTTCTCATCATTAATTGCAAGGAGAATGTCTGTTTCTGATGGATATTCTGTTGTTTCGAGATTTTCATTGACGTCAACAAAGGTACAAAAATCAACTCCCGATGGAAAAGCAATTTTGAAATTTCTTCCATTCCTGAAACTCATCAGTTCCTTCATTTTCATTGGATTTGATGAGGAATCCAGCTTTTCGGAAGCAATTGGTAATCATGCTTGCTTTCACCTCATCCCAAGATTTCTGGATTAACACAATGGCATCAAGAAGATTGATGTCATGGATTTCTTTTCCTGCGTCAATATTTCTGATAAGCCGCTGGACACATTTTTTTCTATACATTTAGTTTTAGCTTTTTATGACATGTTGGTTTATGGGCTGAAGTTTCGATGTCATGTTAGGGGGAAAGAAAACAAGCTGAATGGATTGCAAATCTTTTGTAATTTTAGGATGGGCTGAGCGATTGTCAACAAGCAATAAGACCTTTCTTCCTTCGTGCCGAAATTTTCGATCGAGTTTCAACAGCCAAGGTCCAAAGATTGCACTCATCATCCATGCCTTTTTGTTGTTTTCGTAATTTTCTGGCAAAGATTTAACTCCAGGAAAACATCTCGGTTTCGCAGACTTTCTGATGACCAAAAGCTTCAACTTTTCAGTATCAGCATATTGGCTCCAACCATGACAGTTATCCTTTACTTCCTTTTTCCTCATGGCACTTCTCTGCTTTAAAAGTCCGAGTCTCTTCTGGTTAACAACATTTGAAAGAGTGTCCAGTTTCGTTGGCATTAAAAAACATCATCAGGATTGTAGCCCGCTAGCAAAGAAGGCAGCACGTTGCGACAATAATCTTCGAAATCAATTTCAGGTACACTAGCGCTTTTACCAGACATGACTTTCTGCACAATTCCATTACGAACTTTAAACTCATCGAGCTAGCTGGTACTTGCTTGAAAAGATTCAATTCTCATTTCTTTTGCAAACTTTTCTGCCTGCTCTCGAATAAGACCACCTTGAAGAGGAACACTTGCATTTCTCATGTTTTTCACCCATGTAAACATGGCATCTTCCAATATAGAGAAACTTGATGCTTTTAAATGTTTTCTTTCAGTTCTCAGAACCGAATGTTAAGTCACTTTAAAGCAGCGTTTTCCAATGCACCAAAGGGGGCAATCCGAAAATGGACTTCACTGTACATAATGTAATAAAAATGGGACCACTGTACATAATGCAATATATGTAATTAATATGATATATATAAAGGGTGATCCAAATTAAACAGGAGGTATTTAGACCTCTCTCCAGAGAAAACTACTTGGCCAATTTCACCCAAATTTCGTACACATGCTCTCCAGAGTATGCGGTTTTGATTTCTGAAAGAAAACATTGAGTTCATATTTCGGCCGCTAGGGAAGGAAATGGCGCTGCGGAGCAGGCAATTTATTAATATTAACAACGAAAAAGTGTTTTAACATGCAATAACCTTTATTGCAATCACATGAAATTAACTACAAATTACAGTATACCGTAGGATAGTAGGTATGACTAAAAAAAGATTTGTGCAATAACTTTATTGCTACCACATGTGGAACCACACTATCATCACAGATACGGCTCGGTATGTCCGCCGTCTCTGGTATGGAAATTGCATTCGATGCACAACACATTCCACGGCAGAACATAACTCATTCGCTTGGAGGTGGGATACATGTTGCGAAATTCTGTCTTTTAAGACTGCTAAGTTCGGAACATTGCCTTTAAAGGACCAATGACGAAAGATGAGGTGAAGCCACACCACACTGTCATTTTTAGAGCATGCGACAGAATTTGTTGATGAACGTGGGGATTTGTGTCAGACCAAATACGGCAGTTACATGTGTTTACAGTGTCATTCAAGTGGAAATGGGCCTCATCACTCCACAGTATCTGCCAAGGCCATTCATCATCCACTGTCATCCGAGCAATGAACATCAAAGCAAATGTTTTCCGCACGTCATTATCACCAGAAAGCAATTGCTGAGTGTGGGCTATCTTATACGGATAAAACTTCAGGACATTTCTCATAACTCTCTACACTGTCGTATATGGCATGTTCAATTCCCATGATATCGCACGTGCACTACTGCTACCATGTGCACTTGCTGCTCCCCGCTCCACTACTGCAGTTGCAACTCTTCAAATTGCTGCACTCGAGTTGGTTTGTGGCCTCTCAGCCTCGTTTAATGGCGAATGTTCTGTTCTCTTCAAAATACAAGACCATTTTTCGAAGATTTGTAATTGTGAGAGTGCGTCTGCGTAAACCTTTTACCTGTCAAAATTCTTTAAGTGCAGTAGAAGTATTGCTATTTCGTTGATAATAGAGCTTAACAAGTAACATGCGATCTGATAAAGTAAGTTTCATGACGGAGTCCTCGTATGGTGAAAAAATGCTTCACGACTGCTTATATAGGCAGAGGATATTGATTGCGCATGTTAAGTAATATGTAAATTGCCTGCCCTCAGCGCTATTTCCTCCCCTACCGACCGAAATATGAACTCAATTTTTTCTTTCAGAAATCGAAACCGCATACTCAGGGGAGCATGTGTATGAAATTTGGGTGAAATTGATCAAGTAGTTTTCTCTACAGAGAGGTCTAAACACCTCCTGTTTAATTTGGATCACCCGGTATATAAAATATAATTTTGTATTTAATGCGCTTTGGGAGTCATAAATAATTGTGCAGGGCACGGATCTTTTGGTTACTATAAAGGTGGGGCACGGCTTGAAAAAGGTTGAGAACCACTGCTTTAAAGACTGGTTTTTCAAAGCCAACAAGTTCTAAGAAAGTATGCGTAAGGCTAGGATTACTTCCACTGTGGCGGCACAGAAAGCTTCATTGGCATTGTTTTGATACAATCGAAAGCTTCTTAAGTAAAATTTTTTTTTTGTGAAAATTCGACTTATGGATGAGATTTGATGCTTGGGAGACGAAAATGTCTTCGAATTATCGAATAATTCGATTTATAGACGTTCGAGTTATCGAGGTTTAACTGTACATGATAAAAGATAAAGTTTGACTGTTTAGAACATCAAGACGCACACTGTGAGATACCGTCACAGAAATTGTGCTGTATAAAATTTATGATTTAATGTATATCGAAATTTTCTAATTAGAAGTTAATAATAAATCTATCTCCTTTAAAATGCAGGACATAAGATTTTCAGGAGTTAAAAAAGAATTAAGTATATATTTATTTTAGGTGCCTCTTTACTCATTTCAAGTACATATACATCGATATTTTGAGGTTTTTGGGTGCATATTTTGAGGTTTAGTGCATATTTTACTGGCTTTTTAGTGCATATAATCTCAGCTTTGGTTATCACTGTACAATCGGAGAGTACATCTTGCATCTTATGGTAGAAGGGTATCTAAAATCATGCTCTGCCACAACTTATAGTTCTCTAAGAAATCCGAACCTCTTTTCTGTAGGGAATTAAAGTTAAGAATATAGATCTGTGAAGAGAGTGTGTGTGGGGGGGGGAGATAAGAAGTGCTAAGTACCTGCTGAAATCAAGCCCAAATTATTTGCATAGTGGACAAATGTGCTAACCCCTACACCACTGTGAGGGCCAAAGAAACAGCTATATAAAATCTCCATAGTTTGTAAATTAGTTTACCAACCTATTTCTGAATCACCTGATAAGTTTCAGCACTCTTCAGTACACATATTAAACAAGACTAATGGAAATACTATTATTTAAGGTTCAAATGTGAGTTGGTGGACTCATCTTGAAATGTTGGCTTCCAAAAGTACTGCCAATTGTGGCAAACTTTCCGAGATTGAAGCCTAACGTGGCAGCATATGTATAGAATCGAACCTTGTTAAAGCGAACACTCATGGTGACAAAAAAGTGGTTCGTACTAAAAGCAGTTTGCGTTATCTGGAAAGCACAGGATTACATTACTGAGTTATACATTTTAACATTGGAGAAACAGTTCTTGTTAAAAGTAATTTGCATTAATGAGGTTTGACTGCAGCTATTTCCTAAGAAAGGGTTCATTGTTTAGTAAATGTCCTAAGCGTTTTTTGTTGTTTTCAGAAGTGTTACTCAATGACCTTCAAAATCGTAACGGTATCCTGTTACTATTCCCTTTAGCTCATCCATTCTCATTGCTGCTATTTTCTGCTCTTCTTATGGAAAGGTTGCACAAATTGACGGCAGCTTTGGCAATACCTGAACCACAATTATACCATATAAATAGATGAAAAGAAATTACCAGTTTGTGAATCGTTCACATGTGCATTTTTGAAGGCAGCTAGTCTTGCCTTGCATTCTTCAAACTTAGACTTGAACTCATTTAAAATATTTTCATTCTGAAAGCAACAGAATCAAGAGAAGTATTCAAATACAAAGCAAAAATCTTATAAAAATCTTACTTTAAACATCTTATTGGTGCATATTACTGAATAAATAACGTTTTAGCGGGAAAAGTATGACTTACTTAAATAGCAAAGTTTGGAAGGTTTAAATTAAGTGTATGTAGGGTTTGAGGCATCCACGATCTTTGGTTAAAAATCGGTGCCTTTTTTTAATCCACAAAAGTAGTGAAGAAATCTTTGAGTGCAACTGCGGGCATAGGCAGTTTCTATGAGACCGCATTTTGTTTCGATTCAAATAAAAATTTTCGATCAAGATATCAACGTGAAAAAAAATAACCAACATTTTTTTTTTAATGAATATTCACCTTGAAATGCTTGCTTAGATTTTTGTGGTCTAAGCACAGCAAAGGTCGTTCTTCATCAAAAACGCTAATGTTGAAAGTAGTTTCCTTGGAACAAAAATAAAGTCTTTTGCATCTTTATAAAATAAATATAATAGCAACCCAAGGTATATTTATACTCTAAGCTACCTTTGCAACTAAAAAGGAAAAAAAAAGCAATGACGTGGAAAGCTTATTTTAAAGTTAGTTGTATTCTTATGGAGCAAGGACAGTGGGGGTCATTCTGCGCTAAACAAGGGCTTATTTTGAAGACTAGTTTGTTTAAAGCAAAGGTCATGTTGTGGCAGGAACTCCGGTTCTCCTCATGAAATCAGAGTATCTTAAGAACTAGGGGAAAACAATCTCACAGTCTACACCCAGCAGATAAACAGCAAGCACTGCTTTTGGAACCATCGGGAGTCGAATACATGGCAAAGGCACATTAGTGAATGCATGACTACTGCAAGGTATGAAACACAACTATAAGTAGAATATTTTACTATAGGCCATTAACGGATTAAATGCGGTTACATTGTAAAGATGTCAGTTTTATTTACAAATACCAGTCATTCTTTCAATAGCCCTTTTATGTAAGAGACAGTCAAGAGGCTTACCTTAAATTTTATGGCAAACTGCGAGTATTCAGGCTGACTTTCAGAATAATCAATAGCATACCAACATACGGAATTGTTGCTCGTAATCATGGGTTTTAATTCTAAGTTTTCAGTTATGAAATGGTTGCAGGACATCTTATGAACGAGTTCCCGATGATGTAGTAAGCGGGAAGAGCCTATTTTTAAAAGAAAACAAAGATAATACCCTATTACTACAAACATAAAAAGAACACAGTTAAAAATGCACTTAATGAATACATTAAAAAGCTCTGACTTGAGCATACTCATCATGTAAAGTTTGGAGAGGGAAGGCTTTAGTAAACTGTTTTCAGGCATTCAACGCCTTTCTACTTTGAAACGAGGGAGAAAGGGGGGGGATGAAACTTTGGATATATACAGTAGAAACTCCAAATTTTAGGGAAAAGGACCCCCCCCTCTTTCTTTGATTATCTCCCCACCCTTTTCTAATCACCAAGGGTATTTTAGGGTGAAGAAGCATTTTAATTTGCCAATAACCTCAAGTTTTATATATTTCATTGCATATATATACATATATTTTTCTCTCGAAACAAAAACTTAACTTTTACCTGACACTCAAAAATACAGATGCTAAGTTAAATAAGGCTGTTTGATAAGTAGTAGAATTTTTTTTTATGCAAGAACAGCAACAGTTGTGTTGGGTCAACCAAGAATATGTAATTACATACACTTATATTATGAACAAGAGTAAATTTGACATATCCAGATTTCATGACTCGTGAATAAACGTCTTTTAATACGAAGGGGCAGAATGAGGAGATATATACGTCTCGCTAAGCTGGCTACGACTCAGTGACTTTCGTGATTTTACATTGGCGTGTCAAAAATTGCGCAAGTCAAAAATTGCGCAAGTCAAAAATTGTATTTTCCATTTCTGCCATCGGTTTTCCTTAATGTGACTTGTAGTCCAGGCCCTGGTTCCCTTGATATATGTGGTTCAAATTAAAAACTTTAGGTCCTAGTTAAAAATGACCTTTGCCAGTTTTATGATGCAAGGTCACGCTACACCAGGACCTACAGTTTTCTAAGGAATCTCAACCTCTTACAGCCAGGGAAAGCAGACCCCAAGTTGAAGTGGGCAATTCGTTGGTAAGTGTTCCTTTTTGGTACTGGAGCGGCATCGAATTAGGAATAGAAGCATACTAGGTAAAAGCATTACCACTGCACCACCATAGGACCAATGTGACTTTCGTTGATCTGGAACGGTAAAGATACAGTTCCCTCCAGGGGAAAATCAGGAAATCTTTCAAGGGAGAGTAAGATTTGTTTCCGATTCCTATTTTTAGCTAAGTGTTTGGGTACTTTTCATTTCATTTTCCATGATATAATCATGACTCAAGGGAAAGAAACGATTGCCCCCCCCCCCGGCTCTTATGGCTCAAAAAGAGGTTGTATGGGCTGTAGAAAGTGTATACATTGAGCCAATTCTTTCTGTGAACCTTCACTTCTATGCCATAGTTGTAATATTGAAAATGCCAAAGATGTTTCTATGCATACTTAAAAAAAAATCACTCACACTTCTCTCTATGTTGCAGGATCTTCATGTCTCCGGTCCCTCTTTCCTTCCACTGGCTGCTTGCTTTATCGTAACGATACACTTTAGCACGGTAGCAAAAAATCGGTATTTCATCTTCTTCTCCCGTTTTGACATCTACAAGACTAGGTAATGGAATGATGGGCTCGAAGTGGATATCAGGATTTTCGGTAACGTCACCATCTACGATTGGATAAGTAGTTGTACAAAAATTGCAATTCAAAGATGAATACAGGGTCCTGCATTACACAGACATTGAGAAAATTTCACACAAAGCACATTTTTCTCTCTCTCTCTCTCTCACAAAGAGAAAGAGATTTCTTATAATCCATGTGGCATCGTGTTATGATTGGACACAAGGTTTGAAAACAATGAAATTTGCTCACCTTCATTTTCATCATTAGCAGTCGAATTTTCAAAGAGTCGTTGTCCTGCTCCTGGAAAACTTGCGGCAGAGGATGATCCACCCGCCAAAGCTTCAAACCCTGTTTTTTCATTGTGCAAGTCAGCAAACGAGAAAGTGGATAAGGTGGAATTGGAAAACAGGGACAATGCTTCATTGCTTACTGGTGGTTGGATATGCTTGACATCTACTTCATTTTCTTTCATTTCGGTTTTATTACCTAAGAAATCATTTAAACAGAGGTTTATAAAATGCATGAAACAGCATGAACTTTTAAAACATTCAACAGGTGAAATATGATCAAGCTCTTCCATCCATCCAATCTGCATCGTTCTAGTTTTTGAATCTCATAGAAACATTTGTCAAATAAATTTTATTGAAATCAAACATACCAAAAAAAAAAAGTACTAATATTAAACGCAGAAAATATTTTTACAAAATTAAGTTTAATTTAAAATCAACTATTATTGTCATACAATGGGAGTTTCCTTGATTAATACTAAAGAACAGGGAGCGTAAAATAACCATTAAACGAAAAACATACTGTGTTGTTTAGAAGGCAAAATATCTTCACAGCCCAAACAACCGGGACAAGGTGCTTTATTTTCGTATGTATAAAAATTCGGAGGAAGTTTCAGTGCTAGTGCCTTGGCAACTTGCTCTGGAGTGGCTTTAAGTTCATACACAAATTCAATGTCATCTGTAAGCAAACCAAAGAAATGATAAAACAAATGAAAAGAATTTACATATATATATTATAACAGGAAACAGACTGTCCAGTCGAAATTTCTGGTAGTTTAAATGCCCAAAATGACAGACGAGGGATCCCACTCACATTGGAGAGAAAAACATTCCCGGACTTTTCCAGCAAAATTCTCTGACCAATCACAAGTAATTTTTAACTAAGCTTCGCTTGTGGGGGAAAATGGCTTCACGTTCATGAAAGATTTAGCCATTCAAAATGGAAGTTAAGAAGGTTCTCCCTGACTTTTCAAGGTTTGGCCCAAAAATCTCGTTTTTCCCTACGTTTGAGAGACGATTTCAAATTCCCTGGTAATTCCAGTTTCCCCAAGTTGCGTGGGAACCCTGACTGAGATCCTAAAAAATAAAGATAAAATCATTTAAGTTACCTGAGTCTTGTGTGGAGGTATTAAATGATGACTTAAAATCAACAGCGGGACTAGTGGATGTAGCACCAGGAGGGTGTGCCTTACCAGGAGAGGTGGTTCCAAATCGAGAAGACAAACCAAATGTCGACTTGGGACTTTCATTTTCCGAAGTAAAAGAGAAGGCCGAAAGCTTTTGCGCAAAACTTTGGGTTCCAATGGCAGATGGTGCGCTTTCACTCGTTGAGACAGAAGAGGAAGTCGAAGTCGTGGTCACAACATCACCTTCGGTGCTCGGCAGATCTTTCACGGTGCTGCTAACGATGTTATGAAATTGTTGGGCCAGCTCCACAGTTTTGAAACGGATGGCAAACTGTTCGGGGCAGGGCTCATTCTCTGAGAAATCCATAGCCGTCCATGTAAGAGATTTGTCACCCTTCCATGCGAATTCCATGTCCTTTTTCAGATAATGGTTCAAGCACACCTTTAAAACCTAGATAAAAAAAGTTCATACTTACAAAAGGATTTTTTTCTGTTCACGACTCAGATGCGATCATGTACAGTGTACTTTCAATTATCCAGATCAATTGGGTGCAAGGAATGCCCAGATTAAAGATGCGTAACATGGTTCAATGATTCGGTTGGTGAATTATTTTGCACATCTATTACAAATAATGAGAAAAAAAAAGGGTAATTGGCTGCAATAATGTTATGATGGGAAATTAGTTGGTCAAGTTAGACACGACCTCCTAAATGAAGTATTGACAAAATCCAGTTAATTGAATGGACCACATAACTACATTTCCACTTTACGAATTCCCAGGTCTAAAAATTCTTGACAGGCAGGATATCACAATTCACAGCTATTAATAAAAAAAAAATTTACACTAACATATTTTAACGATATTATCAGGAAACAGGGATTGGGTCAATGTTGAAAATACATTGGACTTGACTAAAATAATGATTAGCCAAAAACATCAAGAAATAAAATTCTTAATGGTTATTTGTGGTTAATTTTGTGGCCTATTTCTACACACACGCTGAAATGCATTATTAGCACTTTATATGCACTTTAGGGTATTTTGGTAAGTTTTTAATGCACAAAATAATTATTTACTGGGTTTCTAGTTTCTGCCGTGCTACTTTTAACCGGTTATTACCAGCGGCTTTAACTGCCGTGGCAGAAACTTGACAACCAAGTCTACGACCAAAGCTTAAAGAAATTTGGTGCAGACACTACACAGATTATTGGAATGCAGTTCATCGTGAAAAAGAACGATGGCATAGTTAATTGCCTCCCAATGTTAGATTGAGATGAAAAGAAGTGTCTCATCTCCTGCCGGACTGGCTGCTTTGTGGATACTGAGTAGCTATGCCCGGCTACCTCCTATCAGCCCATAAAGTTTTCATTCTACTTTTCCAAATTATAATTATGCAATTCTATTATTTCCAAATATTCATTGATTGAGTATCCGTTCAATTTATCTACTTTTCTTTAGTAAAATATTAACTTTTATATTTTTATTTTCATAGACGTACCTTCTACTATTCCAAACGAACTATACTACTACTGTTTTATAAAAATTATTTAACGTTCAAACGCACCGTTTCCTCCCTTTACCTTTTCCCTACCCACTTATTAACTGCAAGACCCCCAATATACACAGAGGCACAAAGCAAACTGTGTCGGTACTCCCTAACTTCAGTATAGGTTTGGTTGAAAGTGCATCAACCACCAACCAGCAGAAAAGCTATTTCTGATTGTACAATTATGTTAAAATTACCTGGTCTCTTCTCATGAGTAACCGAGTTTTCTTCAGTGATGCACTATGCAAAATTTTGAGATCTCCAATACCCCGTTCTTTCCATTCGCCCTCAGTGAATCGGAATAGTTTAGCTCGGCTGGTGAACAATGGGGTTTCATTTTCTTCACCTGTTACCACTTCAACCTAAAATGACAAACAATGATTTAGTATTTTCAAGACCTTTTCTTCAAAAGGTATATCTCAGGTGCAATTACAAAAACCTACACTCTATGCAGCACCACCGAGAAATTTAAAATACTAACCTTTGGTGGCAGAGGAATGACAGGTTGAAAGTAAATATTGTCGACATCTGAAGGTTCCACTTCATCTTCATCTTCTACATTGCTTGGACTTCCTGGTGATTTTGGAGATTTTAAGGATTTGGAAGGGCTACGAGGACGCACACCGCTGAAATTAAATTCATACTTTTGTGGGCTACCAAATTGAAATTCATAAGGATCATCGCTTTCTTCTTCTTCATCCTCCTCCTTTTCCTTGTTAACAGGTTCATTTACAGATCCAAATGTGAAGCTTGCAGCAGATTGTTTTGGCTCTTTGCTGGATGATGTCAAAATGGTTGAACTTGGAGTTTGGGAGACTGTGTTATTGTGTTTCCCAAATACAAATGTTGGTGCAGCAGTCACTGGAGCTATAGATAGGTCAGGAGGGTTTTGGAAAAGGGAATTAAAGGATCCTAAACCCAATGAGCTGGTAGTTGATGAGGATGGCGTTGCAGTAAAAGGTATGTCACCAAACACTGCTTTTCCATCAGATGGTTTCGTGGGACCAAAACTGGGAACGAACCCTGTAGATGGAGTTATGGACGAGGCACCAAATTTGAATGTAGGCAAAGAATTAGTGTCCGTTTTTGTACCGAAAACAAATCCCGAATTGTTGTTTTTGGATGGGTCAGATCCAAAAATGGAATGGAAATCAGTAGAGGCAGAGGGTACACCAAATTTAAAGGTATTTGAACTAGATGTGGTAGTAGAAGATTTTTGAGCAGGAGCTGCTCCAGGCTTTGTAGTTTGACATGCAGGACACGAAATTTTCGTTCCATCATTACGCACATAACAAGCATCACATACCCAAGATGATGGATCTGGTTTAAATAATTCAGATAATGGCTTAACCGCATCACCAGAATCTTTAACTAATGTCACAGAGTTTCCTCTTGGAGATTTGCATGAGGAACAAACCACTTCACTTCTAGCATTTTTAAGCTTACAGGTTTGGCATTCCCAAAGATCAATCTCCTTTTTAGGTGCAGCAAGAACTGTTGGTTTTTTGCTTTGACAAGACACACAGCAATCGGTGTCGATATTACGAACATAGCATACGCAACACTCCCACGATTTAGGATCGGGCTTAAACATATTGGAAAAGTTATTCTTATTTCCGAGACAAGGGTCGCTAACTTTAGCTTCACTTTTGGCATTGGCATTTGTATCGGAACTTTTGTCATTAGATGTTTTTTCTTCCACAGACATACGACATTTTTCAAAAGCTTTGTGGAATTCTAGTGCAATCTCTACAGTTTTAAATCTTGCTGCAAACTTTTCTTGCTTCAAATCACCATCTGCGAAATCCTGGGCACACCATACCCACGATTTGTCACTAGTAGGATGGATGGAACTTTTCATTCCTGGAAGAATATAGTGATTGGCGCATATTTTAAGAACCTGGTCTCTCCTCATTAAAACCCTATATTTATCATCATTTCGAAGGATTTTAAGTTCACCAGTACCTCGTTCTTTCCACTCCTTTGTTTCGGTGTCATACCGGAATAATTTGGCACGTTCTCCAAACAATTTTTCCTCACCTTCTTCACCAGTTTTGGTATTAACAAGGGCTGGCAAAGGTATGACAGGTTTGAATTCGGCAGTGGGCACAAATTCCTCTGGGGTTGCATCAACATTTTCTGTGGATACTCTACGTCCGTCTTTAGTGACGGTTACAACACAAGGTGTGCCAATCATACCCGAGAATTTTTGTGGAGGGTCTGTCTTCGCAGGTGACAAAATGGAATGTGATGCAGGTGAAAAACTAGTAGAGCTTACTTCTGTGGAAGGCTTGAAAATTGATTCGCTTTTGCTTTCAGCTGGTTTACTAAAGTTGAAACTAAAACCAGCAAAGGGGCTTGATTTGGATGAAGAATCTACTTTAACAACCTGTGGACCTTCTTTAGACTTGGTTGTCACTACAAGGATCTCCCTATCCTGGGATTCCTCTGGTCTTTCCACAAATACTGGAGCAGAGGAGAACGTGAATCCGGCAAATGGAATGGTAGACCCTGTTTTGATAGCATCTCCGGATTTAGCTGTCTCAAAGGAGGTTCCTAGTGAAGCAGTGACACCGCCAAATAAAGGTTTCGACTCAGGTGTTCGAAAGTCTGATTTGGAGACTTCAATCTCATTCTGGTTCTGGTCTGAAGGAGCGCCACCTAATTTAGTGAATACGTTCGATGTTGAAAAGGATAAATTTCCGAACACAGCTTTTTCTGAGAAATTAACTGCTGGCGGTGCAATGGTGGTTTGTTGTGAGGCAACAGGAATGAGTTTTGAAGCTAGACCTTCCGTTGAAGCAATTACTGGGGTTGGAAAGCTGATGGGTTTACTTGTTGCGATATTTGAAATGGTGCTGCTTGGGGCTGGAGAAATGACAGGAAGCGACGAAGGCAAACTAAATGGAGACTTGGTCACACTGGATGGCTCAACAGTTTTTGACATTCCTGGTTTTGGAGTTTCACAAGCAGCGCAAGATATTCTAGTGGCAGCGTTGTTAAGACAACATAAGACACAAAACCAGGAACCAGGTTTAGGCAAGAACTCAGCACCGAAACCCGGCTTTGTTAGCTCCACAGCATCATCAATGATGCCATTGATGATCGGTGCAATGTCTGAAGACCTGTTGGCATTTTCATTAGACTTCACAAACTCCAACGAATCTTCAAAAACTTTCTTGAAGGCAGCTGCAATTTCTGGAGTCTTCAATCGGATACAAAACAGTTCGACTTTAACGGTTTCATCTGCAAAGTCCTGAGCAGTCCATGTCAGGGATTTATCAGAACCATTTAAATACTGTATTGCCATGTTTGGTACGAGAAGATGGTTAGCACAGATCTTCAGTACCTAAAAAATTGAATGCAAAAGAATAATTGCTAGAGAACTGAGAAATTAACAACAGAAATAAAAGTTGGAGAGGAAAAAGTTTATTTGTATAGATATGTAAGTGAACAACTACAGTAAATTTTTGTTGTTGATGGTTAAAATAACCCTTTCATTAAAGAACAGACGTTATGGAGCAAAATTAGAAATTTTCGACAATCCACCTTAGGAAAAAAAAAGTGAGATAAAGTGAAGAGAAAGGAATCGACCACATGCCCAAGCTAGAATTAAATCAGTGATTATTGGATTTCTATTTAAAGAAATAAAATGGCACAAAGTATTGAAAATAATTTTTTCAATACTTTGTATATCGAAGTATTAGTATAGGCACATGGTATGTTTTTGTCTCGTTTGTCATGTGGTGCAAGGACAACTTGTATATTTTATGTATCGCGTTAAGAGTCATCTGGGATGGGAGGCAAAGCCACCTTCAAACCATGACACATTTAGATATGACCAAGCTTGCCAGGAATCAGACTCAGCTCAGAAGGCTGCAGTCGTAACTAGCGAAATAACCTTCAAAAAATTATTACAATGGTAGAAAATAAATACAAACAAAATTATAGTTTACCTGATCTCTCCTCATTAACAGACGCATATTTCCAGTATCTTTGTGCTTCAAGATTTTGACTAGGCCAATTCCCCTTTCTTTCCATTCCCGATCTACGAATCTGAATAGTTTTGCACGATCTTCAAAAAGAACCTATTAAAAAGAATTATCAGTAAACAGAATAATAGGCCAAGCATCAAATCCACATAGTGGTATGTAATATACATTAAATAGTAGTATCAATGTTCCAGATGTTGCGTAAGCTTATCAGTTACGTTCCATCTAACATTAAAAACAATGTTTTAAAAATTTATACTAGTACTTAATAAACCAGCTACCAAACTTTTTTTTTCTGCAAAAGATAAATAGATCCACGTTTTTGTAAACTACTGTTTTGGTCCTGAAAAATATCCCATGGAACAAATGTTAATTTTTGCTTCAACTTACAAAGCAAAATTACACATTTGCTCTGTTTTACAAATTCAATGTTCTCACTTTTGTTCAATGCTTTCCTTACAAAGAAAGGTATGGAATTTCCTCAAACTGGCTGAGCCTCAGACCTCCCTTTAACAGAGGCGAATGCTTTTGTAAAAATAAAATTTTGGACATGAGACTTGAAAAACACTAAAAGAACGATGTACTCTGTGCAATGTATCCGTTAATGCATGGAATGATATCTGCCAAGAAACAATTGCCAACTCTTTTCAATATGCAAGGTTCTGTTTTCTCTTCAAGAAGATACGACACAGAGTTGCAGCACAAAGAATATGTGAGAACAATCCTGATTCCAGTACAGATGAAGCCTTGATACAGGAACTTCATCAAAAGAAATGTGGAGCTATCTTGTAGCAATTAATTATACCATAGACATATACCCATGTTGCAGACAACAAAGCAACCTCAGAGGATGGACTTCAACTCAAAAATTAAATTTTTGTGACTTATACCACTATTGTTTTCAATGCCTCATATATATGAGGGAAAGGAAAATAGTATGATAAAAATCCCTTACAGATTAGAAAATTTAGCTAAAATTTATTTAATTTTTTTTTTTTGACAGTTTTATTATACTTGGCAAACAATCTCACCCAAGGTATATTTGGGCTAATAATTTTATTCAAGTTATATTAGCTTTTGTGCAAAAAGGTAATTTTTTGGTGGAAATTTAGTCAAAAGTATAAAAGTTTTTCGAAATTTCCAGTACACAATACATTACAAAAAGTATAATTCAGGAAAATTATTTTAGTAAGTAATTTTTTATAACAATGGATTTTAAATTTCCCTGACTTAGTTAGGCCTTTGCATTTCAAATTTTCCCGATTTTTCCAATCAGAATGACTTTTTCAGATAAATAAACACCCTATCAAATAATCGAGACAATGGACTAAAACATCTTGCAATCGTGAAAATCTAATGAGGACTACACAGTTTTTTCTTTGGAGCAGATAACAATTTTGAGATACTTGCCAGAATGGACTTCATGAAATAGTTTCTTCCCTGGCTTTTGGTGACGATTTCAATTTCCCCCCATTTCAATTTCAGGTTCCCCAGGTGCATGTGAACCCTTTTTAATGAATATCTGGCAAATTTCTCTATATTCAGTGTTGTTTTTTTCCACCGACACTGAAGTATTTTTACAGTTCAGTATATTTTGCATTAACAAAGCTTTTGGTGAAATTTTGTAACTTTGTTAAATAGAGGTTCCTCTATTTAACAAAGCTTTTAGTAGAACTTTGTAACTGCGTAACATGGAGGTTCCTCTATATGCATATTCACTTTTTACAGTTGATTCATATTGTGGCACAAGGACGTCGAAATTTGTAACCTGGGAAGGTAAAAACTATGGACAGAAATAGAATTTATATTATGAAAATGAATTTAAGAAAGGAGAGAGCGTCTTACTATTTCATCCTCTTCTCCAGTTTCTACAACAATTTCTGCTGGTAGAGGTATAGCCGGTTTGAAATCGCCCATAACTTCTCTTTCGACATCCGTATCAGAACAGGCCTCGCTGTCTTTGCGTGACCGATATAGTTGTGGTGTATCTGGTGAAGTAATGGCTGTCTTAAAGGAAAATGTTTCTGTTGAAGCCACTGGCGTGACACCGTGCATGGTGGAAGTAGGAGAACCTTGTAGGAGTGCCTTCAGTAAGATGGGGCTTTCAGTGTTTTTGGCTTGCGAGGAGGAAGATGGTGTTGTGGTCAATCCAGTTGGTGGTGGTGGTGGCACTATGGTTAATGGCGTGGATATCATCGGTGCTTGTGAAGTAGTTGGGGGTGCTATGTCAGCAGGCAATGGTATTTGGAAAGCGTGAGGAACTAAAGACGGCTTGGCCCAGGACATGGACGGCTGAGACGTCTGGGAAGGAACTGTCGGCTGCTGAGGCATATTCTGTAAGATAGGTTGAGGAACAACACTCATAACCGCTGGCTTGACAACTGGTGAAGCAACATGGAACTTAAATTGTGGCAATGGTTGTCCTTCACTAAATGGCAAGCCATGGTTTATTGGAGTGTGGTAATAATGTGGTGCTTCCGTGGGGATGGTACCAGGAGGGCAGAGTCCAGGATGTGGCGGTGGTGGTGGATACTGATATGCATAATGGGCAGGAGGAAGAGCAGGCGGCGGGACGTATCCCATGGAAGAACCTGTGGTATCTCCAACGGCTCGTCCTGAATGAGGATATCCATAGCCAGCTTGCCTATTATATTCTTCCAGGCTTTCATCGACATAGTAATCTAAGAACCCATTGGGATCATAGTCTTCCTCATCTTCAACACCACTAGCTTCTTCGTCTCCTTGGCCACCAGCCATATGTGGTGGTGGTGGTTGTTTCTTATGGGGCAGTCGATAAGGTTTGCTATTCGAAAGGTGAAGTTCTTCTAGCTTTTTCTGGAATTAAAAAAAAGATAAAACTTAATCTTAAATAAAGGACTCAAATTTTAATAAAACAGTTCATTATTTGAATTGTTAATGTTGCAAAGACAACGAAGGAGGTGAATCTGTACGCTGTTTTCAAGACAATAGAGTTTACATATTAAAATGCTTATGGGTCGGTCCATGTCACATCAACAGATGCTGTGTGCTCTTACGTAGATTTTTTCAAATCTTTTGGCTCAAAATTGGGTTCAGAATTTTTTTTTTAAACTTTTGATTTTTACACTATTTAAACAATCCTACTTTATGCATCTGTTTCTTTCTGTACTCTTTCCAAAGAAATTAACAAAATATTACTACATGTCACAGAAAAATATCACAGCATGCAAATGCAATTTTTACTTTGGTAAGTTCCATAGGTCATAGCTCGCAAAGCACCACAAACATGCATATTATATTTTTATGGTAGAATGAGTTGACTATGTACTATTTATGTTTAAAAAATAAGGAGTGTTTTTAGTGGTTCTCAACTTAAAAATTATAATTGGACCGAAAAAATAAAAATTATATTGGCATAATTGTGTGTGTGTTTGGGGGGGGCAAAATTTAGGAAATAAATAGTAAACTTTGAAGTCTCTTCATTTTTTAATAATCTACTCTCACAAAAAAAATCTTGGCTACATCTCTGAAATCCTTATTAATTTGAACATTATATATTGCAGCAGAATGGTCAAAGTACTGTATGTGTTCCCAGCATGTAAAACTATTAGGAGACCGATTTGGTTACTGCATTATGCAATACAGTGCGTTTGGTATTTTAGTGGACACTTGATAACAGTGCACTATCGTGAGAAATAATGCCAAATTTGAAAATGAAAATAAAGATACTACAATAAAACAGTATTCTGCAAAGTGGAAGATTAATAATCTTTATTAAATCATTCATAAATGTAACAAAATCAAGATGAGGCTTTCAATCTTGTTTGAAAATTTAATGGACACTTACTGAAATTGGAGTGTTTTATGTACATTAATACATGATAGATGCTCCATTTTTGCATATAACTTTAAAGACACGTGAATCCATTGATTCTATCAATGTTTGTAAATACTTAGGATCGATTTGATACCAAGTTTCCACAATAGCGTCCTTTAAGGCATTAACCGACGTGAATTGCTTCCCATTTGCATATATTTGACGAACAATATAATCCCATACGTTTTCGATAGGATTTAAATCAGGACTACGTGTCGACCAAATCATACTTTTAAACTTTTTTGAATTTATCCATCTTTTGGTGGAGATAGATGCATGGCACGGTGCGTTGTCCTGTTGCAAAATCCAGTTTTCCCCACATATTTCTGAGGCATATGGGAGGGCATATTCTTTTAAAAATTCTTGATAGCAGGTGGAATTCATACGACTGCCGATGAAAGCTCCAGGCGTAGTACCGTTGTAGCCAAAGACACTACAAATGGTCATCAACCCTCCTCCTTGAACTCTACGAGAAAAGTATTGCGGCGCTTTCCGCAAATCGTGCCAATAATGTTGAAAAGCATCCGGACCATCTAAGTTGAATTTCTTTTCGTCCGTGAAAAGTACCTGCAACCATTTATCGTTCCACTCCATGTGTCGTCGAGCCTAGTTTAAGTGTTCCTGTTTGTGAACTTGGGTGAGAGATGGTTTGCCTTTTTTTTTCCGAAAAGATAAATTTTTGGAATTAGAGAGCACATTCTATACTGTCCAACATTTAACTGGGAGCTAACTAAGGTCGTTTCGGACTTTTGCAGCAGACTTTCCTGTGTTACTGGCCTCTCTAATAATGTTCCGCTTATCTCTTTTACTCAGTTTTAGCTTCGCTCCCCGTTTTTCGAGTGGATCCTTTTGGGGTTTCTTTTTGAAAAGGCCCCTATAGTACTCCTTGGACGCTGAATAAGCTGACAAATTTTGAAAATGGATTTTCCATTTCGTTTAAAAGCCACAATTTCCTCTTTCTCGAAATCCGTAAGTATTTTCCTTTCTGACATGACTACAAACGCTGTTTTCGCAGACTCAAACCTGTTCACACGGGTATTTATACGAACCTACGCATCGAAAGAATACAATATGCAAATTTTTTAGCGCCTGCACTGCCATCTGTTAGTCAGGAATGATAGTGTCCCTTAAATTAACAAACAACATTTGTTACATAAATTTGCATTTTCCCCATTTATGTGACGATATATTGATATAAAATTTATTTTTCTACAAGACATTATGGTGTCTCGGCATTCTTCAAAAGCCAATTCGCAGTTTTTGTATTTTTTTTAGCATTTACGTAAAAATATCAGGTGTCCACTAAAATACCAAACGCACTGTATTACCTTTCTGAATATCAGAAAAAGATTTTTTTCAATTACTTTTTTTTTTATTTTTTTGGATGAACCAAGGAAAAAGAAAAAAAAAAGTAGGGTATCTATACTATTTGTTTTCTCTGAGTTTGCTTAATATCTTAACAAGAAAAAACTAGAACAAGTTGGATTGGATGCCAAAGTTTTCATAGTGAACATGTCTTAGCAGGAAAAGTGTCAAGACATATTACATTGCATCTCATTCCAGACCTGTTTGAGGAAGGTTGTGTTTAAGTATTATAATAGAATTCAAATTATTTTTGTGACTTAGTGATTACTGAAAATATTTTTAACTGTTAATTAGTTTACCTAATTTTTTAAATATGATTTAAGATTCTGATTCCATTTTGTGAGAAAAAAAAGATATATGTACACATATTATAGTTTAAATGATGGAAATGTGTTCAGTGGCACATCATCTCAAGAACGCTGTTTATCAACTTGCGTTGGAGGTAATCAACAAAACTTTATGCAATTTTTGGAACTTGGGGGGGGGAAGAAAGGAAACCTTTAATACTACGAACAAAGTGTAAAAACGTTGAAAACACATGCTGCAAATATCTCCATGCTTTTCTTTCATCATTTGAAGATTGACAAAGGTTATGTTGTGATCCATTTAAAAGAGACAAAAAATCTATCCATAAAAGCCTTCGAACAGTTCCCCTGTCATTTTCAAAAAAATATCAACACTGTGTTGAACTTCTACCGGTCACAGAATTGTGTATATCTTGCAGAAAATTTGTATTTTCAAATTGCCCTCCAGTTAATGTCCAAGCTGTCCACCTTTCTAGCAGTGACGATGAGTCGGATGATTCAAAAGCTGTTGAATGAAGAGTTTAAGGTCAAGTTGACAAAAGGAAAGGCCATACTCTAAGTGCTGAAGTCGTGAAGAAAGTTAAGAGACTTTTATTGTGATGGTGATTTTAGTCGAATTTCAGGTAATGAAAAGACACTGTTTCTTTACCAACCGAAAATGGTAAAGAGAATTGAGAACAAAATGACTCCTAAAATATCCCAGTGAGGCCACGCTGCTAGAATTCCTGACGCATACCTGTCAACATGTTAATTTCAAAATTCTTACAATTTTTAAAACGTGTTAGCGTCATAAGCATGCACGTCATTAGATAGCGTGCAAAATACATGCAGTATAACATGTCCAGAATTGAATAAGGTACTGTATTTTTTCCTTATTATGTACAGATAACAAATATAGACTACACTAACCAGAACATAAAAAAATTCGAGGTAATTCCCCAAATTAAAATACATTAATTATAGATATTTACATAGGCATAGGGCTATATGGGCCTGTGGAACCCCAACCCTTCAATGATTTGAAATAAATTACAATTTTACATATATATTGCAATGTATAAATGTTCATAATATGTGCTTAGCATCCCCTTCCCCAATAATTTTGAAAACCATGTTGATGTATGCTTACATCTACGAAATTATAATTAGGAAAAAAATACTGTGTTAATTAAATCAAACTTTTTGCATACATATAATTATTTACATGATGTGATAGTGATTTACAATTTATTAGTTAACTTCGTCTATCTATGCAGCGAAGGGTAAAGACTTTGGAGTCTGACAAAGCACCTGCAACCCAGAACCAGATATAATTAACGGAAGTGGAAGTAATATATAAATAAATAATAAAAAAAGATGATTGATTAGTATAGATATGGAAGGTATAAATTAAGAAAGTAGTGGTGATATCATAATACCTTCTCCAATAGACACCCAATGAAATTAATGTAAGTCCAGACTGTACAGTGGAAAAAAAAAATTATGTTTTCTTTAGATTTAACCTAATTTCAAGAAAACAAAAAAAAAAGGACTATATACATATATGTACAAACTTTTTAACAAAATATTCTTTCTAAAAACTGAAAAAAATGGCACATAAATGCAAAAAAAACTTTAGAATTTTTTCAATTGTATTTGAAAAATTCCTCAAAAATTAAATATAGGATGGTGGTTCCAGCCCCACACCCGAAACAGCCTTGAGATGCAGCATTTCTAGTGCCCTCACGTACACTCTCTGATTACTTAATATCGTAATCGTAGCCTCAATAGCAGCCAAGAAAAGGGATGGTGGCTCCGGCCCCCACCTGAAATGGTCCTGTCGTGTGGCATTTCAAGGTCTCTCATGTACAATCTCCGATAACATAATATCGTAATCGCTGCCTCAATAACAGCCCAGAAAAGAGGCTCCGGACCCCGCAATTGAAATATAGAATATTAAAACATTCAGCAAGTAAAGCAAACAAGGTAAGAAAATGTTGTGAAATAACGCAAGACAATTAGAATAAAAATATATGATGCAGTGAAACCTCGACTTATTGTATTCCATGAACGATATAGTATTCACAAAACGAAGAAAGTAAGACAAATATAAAATAAGGGTAAAAGAGGTAGCATCATGCTGATGTAAAGATACGTACAAGAAATATGAGAAACAAATTAATATAACTCAAGCAGTGTATTTACCAAGCTAACAATAAAACGTTTATCTATGCAGGGAATGAAACATGTACCTTTGTTCTTATGCGAAAGAAGCACATTTATTTAAAGAAATCGTCAATTTCATTATAAATAAATGAAGTTACATGGTACATTTCAATTGAAATTAACAAAAATGCAGTTATGTAAGCTGCTATGCCTTTTACAATTATTTCGAGAGAGACATTCTTAGTAAGAAAAAAGTCCCGATTTATTTGACGACAGGTGGCAACACCTGTCGTCAAATAATTGCAGAATAGAGAATTTACATGGAGTAGAGAAAGGGCATTTGAGAACACTAACCTTACAAGAATATATCCCACCTCTCTCCAATCCATACTCCTGGAAATGCACATGTGACATACATTATTCACTACCTTCCTGTCCAAAAAGTCTGTAAACAATGGATACAGGAATACTGAAAATTCGAAAAACGACCCATGCGTTGTTTTTTGTTTTTTTTAAACACTGTTTAAAAGGGGCTATATACTGCAGGGAGCATAGGAATTAAACAATGAATGCGGGAAAATGACAGATCCGCAAGTGACAAATTAAGGTTTCACTGTATATTAGTGATTTCAATGCAGGAGCATAGTGATAATGGTACAAAATACATTTAACAGTTTCTCCACAAGGGATTGTGAGAAGAAAATCACTGACTGACTCAAACTCTGTTATAATAAATATCAAAGAACTAGACGATTTTTTTCATTATTGCCATTATTCGATACAACTGTATATATTATATTTTAAATAAGAAGCTAACATTTGTTCGTTACAGTCGCAACAGATATCGTTGCACCTATAACAAGAAACGTGTGTTATATCCATGTTCACTATAGTAGAGTTCCATCGTACACTAAATTTTACACAAAGGTTCAGCAAGCCATGGGGACTATTTCACCCAAGGTCTCCTCCAGAATAAAACGGTTCAGAAATACTGGTTTAATGAATTATCAAACACTACATATACAGTGATACATGGTTAATACCTTCTGAAATACACGTTACGGGGAGAAAAAACAAGAAATATTACCTTCAATTGTATCACTACATCAGTATTAGTTTTGAGTTGTTCGATGATGGCTTTGTTAAAGTCCAGAAGCGAACGCTGTTGCTCTAACATGGTGCTTATTAGCGTTGTTTGAGTCGAAGCTAGTGAACGAATTTGGGCATCCAACCTCTCTGGACTCGGTTGAACATGCTGAAAACAAAGCGTCTCAATATTAGCTTACATTTTTACATACTAAAATTGAGAAAGGGATGACATCAAACGTTAGTAATGGGACAGATACCATACTTCGGTATTCAAACCATGATAAGTTTATATACAGTCAAGCTCACTGTGCACAAAACACAACTCGAACCGTACGGTGTCACAACCAATTTCCGAGAAAAATTAGAACCACTTTGGCCTACAGAATCAAAACCCAAATGGTGAACTGGTAGAAAACAATCTAGCAAATACTAGATACCCATTGAAATCAAACACTAATCAGTCTCATCGTAACCCTAAGTATATAGGTATATACTTCAAATGTTCATTGATAATAAATAAAACAAAAAATATTTTAAAACAATTCTTTTTCGGCATACATATGCTTTCACCATTTAGCAAAGACGAAAGCAAATTTGCACACTAATGAAATGAGTGTTTATTTGAGCATTATAAATTATATCTTGGCTGAATATTTGGTACTGCTGGACATAAAACGTCCTCGACAGTTATCAGAGTTAATCAATACAGTGTTCATTCTAAGCATATTCCACGAGATGGAGTGCCCTGTCTGCTCTCGCAAAAAAAGTTGCTCCCTGACATGCTGCCTCATAATTAACGTTTGCAACCTACTGGAAATCTGCCCGTTTCCTGAAAACAGTTCTAAAAATACACATTTGGTTCCCTACGTCAGCAATTGCTAAATTCATTTTGCGTCTAACGGTGTCAAAACAGCTAAATTCACGTGGCACTGGTTACTACAATTTCTCGCACGAGAAATCCAAAACTTTGTTACCTAAGGATCGAAACACAGAGTAACGGTGGATAGAAGAAACGGAACACATTTTACGGTACCACTGAAATCAAACGCAAGTTAATGGAGCAACCCGATGGCCATGTTGCATCTACGTTACCGTAAGGCCCACTAAATCCATTATTAAAGTTAATGATAGTAGACCAAGTTATATCTGAGATAATGAGGTTACTAATGAAGTTAAATTACAGTTATGTGGACCTACATGTATAAGAGAACAAATAGACTTATATTTAAAAAAAAAAAGTTATTCACAGGTTGAAAAACAAAGACAAAAAACTTACCACGTGTCTAATGCTATTTGAATGTTTATTCCTGGAATTCGTAAAGCTTGCAGAAGGCCGTGGTGTGCTGTGATTTGTGATGCGCTGTGGTTTTGCTGACGCCGGAGTGCCGTTCTTTGAACTCGTTGAAAATGAGGCATCTGCAGTGTCGTAGTCATCTGCATCTTCACTTTCAAAAGTTTCATTTGCATTAGCTTATACAAAAATTAAAATGCAATTAGTTTAACCCGGTTATAAGAACACCGATGTATAAACAAATCGATTATTACATAGAAATTCTGAGATCCCTTCGTGAACTCCATACGAATAACATTACTTTGACTTAGTTAGAATATCATTAATGTTTCCAGAAACTTGGTGTTAAGTCAAAATTAGTCATCTAATATAAAATCATTTAATATTTCATGTAAATATTTCTCTGAATATTTTGTTATTTTTCTATAGAATAATATATAATTCAGCATCACATTGCCCTATTTAAACATTATATTATTTATTGTAGGAGGTGTGTTCGGAAAGCAAGTACCATTTTGGTATAAACAAAAAATTATGTGCAATCTTTTATTTTTATTAATAACTTTATTTTGACAAGAAATGGCATACCCTAACAGGGATATTGCTGGGTGCTCATAAAACTGGGTCCCAAGGTCCCGCAATGTTTAAAAATGTGGGTATTTTTTGGAAAATGCAGGTCCCAAAGAACAAGACACATTTTCCTTACTAAATAGCAGGTTCCTAGGACACACCACTTCTCCAATATTGAGTCCTTTCTTTCTATTCCTAGTATTTTACACGCTATAGCGCATCAGTGGCACCCCTGCCCTAAACTACCTTTCCGCTATGATTGAAGTACTTGTCCCATCAGATAACTAACTTTGCTACTTCATCGTCGCACATCACCATTACCTGTGATAACCGTGAATGAATTTTTGGGAGCTAACGTGAACGGTTCTCGCAGAGCATGTGTTTCGTTTGTTTTGATTGGTCAAAACATTCAAGTTAACTCAAGATTCCACCAATTGCAGAAAACGGGATGTTATCCACTTTTTAAATGCAAGAAAACGTCATACCCACGGAAATTCATTGTAGTTTTGTGAAACTTAAGGGCGAAAATCCAATCATAGAATTGTGAGAAAGTGGGTTATGCAGTACAATGAAAGACATATAAATGTGCACGACAAGGCAAAAAGTGGGCAGCCTTCTGTCATCGATGAAAATTTAGTTAGGAAAGTGGATAAGAAAATTCGTCAGAATTGACAGTTTAAAATTTCCTTACATTTAAATGATGAGTTTCCTCAAATTCCAAGAACTGTTCTGCGTAAAATTGTGACGGAACACACTGGTTATTGAAAACAGAGTTCAAGATGGCTGCCAAAAATGGACAAGTGCCATTACGATGGCAGGAATTGAGTAGAAAAGTTGTTTAAGGTATGCCATTTTTTTAAATATTAAAACAGTATTTTTCAAACGTGCCTCATGTTATTTTCCAAAATAAAATTGCACATATGCACTAACGACGCCATTTATAAAATTTAGTACCAATATTTTTAAAATATTTATAGGTTATGACATAAAAACTTCCAACAGTTTCCTGACTGTGGCTGAAGTTGAGTTTGATTTTATTTCATTTAATTTTTTTTATCTGAAATTTTTTTTAAAACAAATCTAATTCCAATGAAAATACTGTATAAGAAATAATTACAATAACTTCCGCTGTTTTTGATCTCGCTCTCCACATCTTCGATCTCTAGATGTATATCACGATTGAGAAGATGAGTGTGGTCACTTTGGATTCGGTCCATAGTCATAAACAGAGCGTCCCGAGCCTTATTCAGTAGAGCTGTCTTAGCTACTGCCACTGTCGATTCTTGTAAAGCCATTTTCTTGTATGTCTGAAACACATAATTCACAATGAAGTATGTAAACAGTGCCCTTTGTGGCATGGTAGAACATAGGTTACGGAAACGTTCAGTTATCTAAACTATTCTTGGCAGCGAGAAGACTTAACACAATTACCACAAAGGTAACGTTATCTTAAAGAATTGCCATCGATTCAATGAATCATGTACAATTGGTGTTTTACAGCATAAAGCCTGCTACGGTTATGCTGCACTGGGATTTATTGTCTTCTAATACAAAATTACACGAGGAACCAAACTCTAGACTATAGTAGGCAGAAAAACAGCATACGTTCTACAGTACCATTGGAATTGAACCCTGCTCCATGGCATTATAAGTGACTGAAGTGCATCTCTTAGCTTTACATGTTAAAATCATATGAAATATTAGTATTTTAACCGCTTAATGTGCAACCCCATGTCTGATATTTGTGCCTAGTATGGCAACTTTGCACAGACCCATATATATCTCTCAGAAGTAGTCTTTTTCAAGCAAAATTTCTTCATATATGGAAAATTTATTAAAGCATATCATTGAAAAATTTTATCAAATTATCTGCATCGAATGATCAGCAAGTGAGAAGTCGATAAAGAATAAATATTCCACAGATGTATATGGAATAAATAGTCCATATACATCTGTGGAAGATATACGAATGAGCTACTTTACCAACACAATAAATTTGTGAATTTATGCAAAATACGTTAAAAAAAATTAATACAAATGGTTAAATTTACCAGAGCGAGATAGTACGAAGCGTAAGGAGACATTAGCCTTTCCAGCACTTCAATGGCGCTTTCCAGTTTCCCACTATTCATGTAACGGCATGCAAGATACAATTTGCCTTCTTCCCGCAGCATCGTTATTTCTTCCTCGGACAATGCTGCACTGATTCCTACAAAGATGTGATCTTTCGGGATCGGCAAATTTTGGTTCGATTCTAGCTTTTCCAGCATGTTTAGGACAGTACTCCAATAATGCATAGCACGTGATTCCAAAGCCGACACCTTGCTGGAGCTCATTTTCTCGCTGGGGCTCTTTGTGGTGTCAGCACTATCCTGTATAAAGCAGAAAACAAAAACTTAGTCGTTGTGGTGGAAAAGACTTTTCCTCTGGTACTCATTGTGGGAAAGCACGGAGGTTAATGCCACCAACAACTAGCACACCGTGCTCTAATTTGTAGGGTGTGTGTGTGTGTGTGTGTGTAGGCCCACCATGACAACAATAGTTGGTAACTTAGAGGTGCAGAAACTCCACACCCCCACTGAACCCTTCTAGAAAGTGTGAAGCACATATAGTTAAGGGATTTCCATTGGTTATTGACAGCGTAAAATTTGTTTACATTGTTTTACAACTTATGGCTGTACAGAGGTCAGCTAGGATAAGACTTGCGGCTTAAAGCGACCTACAAATCAGTATATGTTAACACACGGTCATTGAATCACTCGTCGTCTTATTTTATATTTTTTAGGAAAACATGTTATCACTGCAAAACCACAGGGTACTGACTATGTTATGTAAAACTTTAGATACTCACTGGTGACAATGCAGCTGCCTGGTCAGCAAATGCCCGTGCCAGATGAACGACGAGTTGAACTTCAAGTCCATGATTTCCAATCCCACGAATAACTTCAAGACCATGTTGTAAAATTCGACGCTGTTCTCCGAGTTTCATCCTAGAAAAAAAAAAGCAAGTATATATATATTAATTACAGGTGCAATTCTGCACAAATTTCCATACTGAATGATTATGCAATCAGCTGCAAAGTGGTGAATCCTTTCAAATAAATCAACTTCGGGCCTAATTTCTTTTAATTCACACTTCATTGATATGATGCCCACAATCCCACAGCTAAAATTTGAATCGCATACAATCAAACCTCTCTGAATGACCACTTCTCTTAACAACCATTGTTTCTACAAATGGATTTTCCCCCCTATAGGCACACTGTGCAAATTTACTCCATTTAGAAACCACTCTTCCTCTAGAAAAGTAACCACATTTTAAAAATTGAGAAAGAGGAATTTCACTTACTATCCAAGCTTAAATAAAACAATATTTAATGGTGACTTTCGAAATTTCATCATTGTGTATAATTGTTTTTTTTATTTATTTATTTAAAAGCGAGTTTACATTTTAGACCCCCTTTGACATTTTAAGACTCTCAATCTGATTCTAATGAATAACTGGTGTCAGAGGTCCCCCCCCAATACACACAAAAAAACTCGCTCTGCCCTCAGTTCTCAGAAAACAAAATATACGCTAGCATAAACACTTAATGCGGGTGGCACTGAATACTGAATTTAATGTCCACTTTTAAATGAACATTTATAGACCAATAGGATTGCTTTGAACTGAATGATTCCAATTAACAGAGCAGAAACTTAGCTTTTATTAGAATTTTATACCCAAAGGACGTAACCAGTTCTTTAAGTGGCTCTGTTAGTAATTTCTTGTCATCTAAATGGCAGCAAAATAAAGGAGAGTGAATTCCAGCTACATGTGAACGCAGTATCCTGAACTTAAGAGAAATTGGCATGATGGGAAGAAGAAAATAGGAATTTCAGGAAAAATGAGAGCAGAAATTTCCCTGATCATAAATTTCAATGGAATTCCCTGACATTTCCCAGAACCGTTTGTTTGTGAGAGCTTTACAGTACAAGAACGGCAAGGGTCATGCTTCACCGAGACCTACAGTTTTCCGAGGAAACCGGTGATCTTCATACGACTTCTGGAACGAACCCACAGACTTTGTTCGGAACAATTGGGAGGGAGCTGAACCTCCATGACACAACAATCGAATTATATAGTAATCATGTGTATTGTATGAACGTTAGTTTGAAGATAGGATTTCACTTCACGTACTTCACACCACAGCTGACGAGGCTATGTGCTGCTTTCCACCAATTCCCTTGATCTGGTGAGCAGAGGTGTTCTGCCACATCAGGTGGCACCGAAAGTGCTGTGGTTCCGTTTTTGTTGTTGATAACGGCACTTTTCTGTTCCAATAGCAAGTTTGTAGTATACAGTGTGGCGAGGAGGAAAGCTTCAAGATCAAGAAGGCACAGCGATTCTACATTCCCTTTAGACAAGTTACTATTACTGTATTGAAGACCTTTAAATGCCTGGGAAGAGAAAAAAACAAACATTTTGGATAACTGAAATAGAAAAAATTCGTATTTTCACTCACATTTTTTTCCCTCCTGCTGTTACATATCACAAAATACATTAACAAATGAAATTGTATAAGAACTATAATTATCATAAACCACTTACAAAACGCAAATTCTCATAATACTACTTCTGATGCTGTAGTCCCCGAAGAAACTGGACCTTCTTAATGTTTTTTGCCTATTTTCTGTCTCATAACAGCCCATAAAATCATTTATAACAGTGGTCCTCAAAATATGGTCAGAAGATCCACAGGGCTTTAAAAATACTCATGGGGAAGGGGGTAGCAAGAAGGCCCATTTTATTTTCATAATAATAAAAGGTCTACACAGCTTCAGTTTTTAATACAAGAATTGTAATATGGTTTCCACTGTTTTGTCCTGATGAAATTCAAGGACCTTACATTATCAATCGTGATATACATAATTAAAAATGCAAGACATTATAAACATAATATGAAATTAGATTATTTCTGTTGCTCCTTTTCAACTTGGCACAACGCCAGCCAAAGCTACCCTTTTTTGCATCAATTGTATCAGCCACTGCCCTATTCCAAGGGTAGTGGCTAAGTGGGCAAAGTAGGAAATGGGGGGGGCATGTCCGAAGCACTACTGGCTTTGTTCCAGGAATAAAGAGAAATATCCCCTTTCTTTCTTTTGCCAAAATTTTAAAAAAGGCTTTGAGAAAAATTCAAGGACTTTTCAAAGACCAACCACATTTTTGGTAAACCGTTGATTAAAAAAACCCAAGCATACAAAATGGCATTACATGTTTGTGATTTGTTTTATAGAGGCCTTTTCGAGAAATCCAAACTTTTCTATTAAAAAAAAAACCCATGGATCTGAGAGGGGACGGGGAGTGTTATCAACATGGTGGTGAAACACTTTACCACTACACAACTGCATGGCGCTTGTGCCATCGTAACACCGTAAAACATGTCCATATTGTATGGCACAAGGAGAGCTAAGATTATGCTGCACAGGGGACTAAACTTTGGACTAAGGTGGGAAGAGAGAAAATGATATGCAGTTTATGGCAACATTGGGAATCCAACCTAACAGACGAGTGCACCACCACTGCCACAGGGCTATTAAAATACCAAAAACCGGGTTCCAACTCGCATTGGAGAAAAAAAAACACCCAACTTTTAAAGGTTTCTACCCCCACCTTTCCTGGCAAAATTCTCTGACCAATCACATGTCATTTTCAACTGAATTTCAGTCGTGGGGAAAATGGCTTCACGTTCGTGGAATATTTAGCAATTCGAAACAGAAGTTAAGGTTTCCCTTAACCCAAAAAAAAATCTTGTTTTCCATTGACCTTCCACGACCTTTAGAGACTATTTCAAATTCCCCAATAATTCAAGGTTATGTGACAACCCTGATAAAGTAGAAGAAGCGTTGTGTTGCATGCATATTTACACAATGGGAGTCATTGAGTGCCCATACCCAAGCATCACTCCCTAATAGTACACATGCATTTATAGGATAAAAAGCAATTTGTGACAGTTAAAGGCGATAAAATCCATATACTATACCTCTGATAAATTTTCTCGATATGTGGGATCTTTGGAGTGGTCTTTGTGCAATTGCAACCATATCAAATGATGTAATGAGTGCGGACACAATTTGAAAGCAGCTATTAATTAAAACAAAGAACATAAATTGGTAATACATGAAACGTTAAAAAAAAAAAACATATTCCCCATTAGCCGGCAAGAGGAATATTTCTAAACAACTTGTCATATTTATATAAATCGAACACTACGCAGATTAAATCAAACAACAATTTTAATGAACATTTATAGACGTAGTGACACCAGCGCCAATGTTATGGTATGATTAGATGGTGAAATGTTCAAAAGAAATAAATATTTCTGCCTTCGGTGGGACCTGAACCCACGACCTTCCACTTGCCGGGCGGAGGCTCTCCCTACTGAGCTACGAACGACAATATCTAATCTCTTTACGAACGTATATAAAGACTATTTACTGATGCCAGTTATTTCGCAGAATGGTGTAGTACATGGTGGCCATATCCAATTTTTTTTTATCCATGGCAATAAATATGGGCTTTTCCAGCATAACTAAACTCTCATTTTCATCCAGCACGCCAGACTAATGTGTGAGAATACAGGAGATGAAGTATTATAACTATTTACATCAATGTAAACACTAATTTTTAGAGCAGGAAAAAAATAATTGGAGAACAAAATTATAACAGCTGAATTGTTGCTTCCACTACTTGCATTACTAAGGATTGGTCACTAGGCTAAAGTTAGTGGTGAACTAGCAAAATTTTAATGGCCAGTTCCCCACTGAGAAAAAACAATCAATTTGTTGCGAATCTAAGAGTCGTCTTTAATCCATGTGCAGCGCTCTTAGTTCAAACAAAACTTTTCGAGTGCCAACATTATACGGCAAACAGAAAATTCACACCAGACCGTGTGTTAAGGGCTGCAGTCAAAACGAGGGGGGGGGGTTGGAGAACCATCCCTGCTGTGAACACATTTTTTTGCTGTAATAACTGTATGTCATACATTTTACTGTTAAGTATTCATGCGTGAAGATTAAGTAGCCAAGAGAGGCCCTGAGCTTCTGATGATTCAATAACTTCGCTTCATGTGCAAACTTATTAAAAATATTATATTTAAGATTACCTTCTGAGAAAACACATAAGACACACCGGGCTAAACGGAGGGACCCTGGTTCGAATCCAGGATGGGGAAAGCGTCTCTTTTTCTCCAAAATTACATAAGCTCTAGTTTGAGCTGTAATTAATACGTGGGTGGCAAAAATTATTGTATAATAAATTCCCCCACGAAAACTCACAAAAATCTCGCCCCGGAGGCTTTCTTGTGTTGACCATATTTGGCAATTGTGTTATCCCTGCGGAGGGTAATAATACCTTACATAAACATGAATGAATTTCACGTTTAGACTTTCAACCCACATTCCCAAGGTATCTCACTATGTACATACAAATACTCCCAAATCTGAAATAGGTCTGGACCCAAGCAGTTCCATTATAATAGATACTCAACTTATATACAGCAAAATTAATTCAACCGGTTCTTATTATCAAAATTATTTTAACCACCAGTTCCATCCAAGTAACCACTGATCATAGCCATTCTTCAAAGAAAGGAACTGGAAAGAATTGGTCCTATTCACTATAAAAACTGTCACTTTCAATAATTCAATGGATAAGAGTGATCATTTACTGAATGGAAATACATTCAGCAATGGGAAACAGCAGCAAAGGGCTCCCAATTAAAAATCCAATTTCAGCAAAGTTGATTATACAAGCCATTACCTGTATCATATTCTTGTAATGCCGTCAATGTGGGAAATGTAAGGTTAATATTTACAAACGTCGTATCGTTTAGGAAGTACGATTCCGAAGAGTTTATCTTTTGATCCGTACAGCTGAAGAGCTGGCGAAATGTCCTCTCTTGTACCTAAACCACACCGAACAGTAATTAGATATCGGACACTGTCAATGTGTTAAACAGGTAAGGATAGAAACTGGATTCGGAACAATTTGAAAAATTACCTGAGGCAAACAGATATTATGCTTTATTTTTTGTAACCATTTGTTTTTATCTTCATTACACAGGGCAAGAACTGTATGACCTAAAACAAACAAAAAACGACGTCAGTATACAATAGGCACATTTGACAATAATTTCTCTCCCTTCTTCTGTTACATAAAAACGTAGTGGTATTGCCTTTGTCTACTATAGAGAAACTTTTGGTTTTGACTTGAGAAATATCCCCAAAACTCTCCGATATTTTCTACCAACCCGTAGTTTGTTTGTGGTTTTATGGTAGGGACTACAGTGGTCATGCTGCGCCGGGACCTACTGTTTTCCGAGGAATCCGAACCTCTTAAGGCCTAGGGAACCAAACCCCGGACTACAGTGAGCAGTGCGATCTTTATGAGATCTCTGAGTAAGCGTTCTTTGCACAGTTGGGAGTCAAACCTGGATTAACGGCGCACTAGGTGAACACGTTACCACACTGCGCCACTGCAGGGCTGCTGTTAAAAAAGATGTAGATAAGAAATGTATGATCCGAGTGCCATTATGATTTTTCTTTAAAAAAATTATCACTGTAAAGATGAAGCAAGGGAAGTTTGTGCTTTGGAAGGTGAAGGAACAGTGTCTAAAAGAATAAGATTTTGGTCTGAGTGATCAAAAAAATGGAAATTGCAGCCTTGAGGACAATGCTTGCACTGGAAGACCTTTGACAGTGAATTCTGAAGTTATACATTAAATCTATGACCAAGAGCTAAACAATAATTGAATGAACTGGGAATACTGCAACCCATAATCGTTTGCAAACTGCAAAACAAGATGCACTGAAACTTTTGACAAATCAGAAAACCAAAATGACATTTAAATCATCCGGATCTTATGTTTTATTTCAATATAGTTTTTTAATAAAAATATTTTTTATAATGGAAATACCAATAAAGCTTGTTCGCAACGATCCTTGTTGAAAGAATTTGGTGAAAAGTTGCTGCTGTTCCTCCATCTGAGAAAACCAGATTTCTTGCAGAAGATTTGCTGGCTTGAAAGAATATCCAGTAAGAAATAAGGCAGTTCCCACCTGGCAGGCTTGTTTCCAATTTCCTTGCTCCTGAAGAGAAAAATAAGAAAAACAGTTAACTTAAATCTGATATACCACCCAAATAAACTGAGAAAATTTTTAATTATAACAAAATTTAAAAAATGGCATGGGAAACTAATAAAGGCCAGGTTGTTATCCAATTCAATACATACAGTATGCCTTCTTGCATGAGTCTTTATGTTAAACACCCATGGTTTTAAACAATTATAGTTAATAAGTTTACAAATAATTTGTAACTAAACAATTAAATAGAAACTTATGAACTCAGGGAATTAAATTTTTTAGGGAGAGAAATTTATGAAAAAATAACATCAAACCTATATTACAAATATACCTTAAAGCTATTAGGTATCGAATGCAGACACTAATCATTATACAGGGCCCCTACACACATTGAAGAAAAGGATTCCATAACATTACGGGAAAAATTCCTGATAAGTTGCGAACAAAACTTTCAATTGAAAGCATTGTTCAAAGGAGGGTGTAACTCCAAAATTGGAGATTTTGAGTTATAGGTACCATGTGATAGAGAAAAAAAAAAAAAAATCCTGCCTCCTCAAGTAAAAAAACAGTGTAGCTCCCTATCCAACGATATGTATTGCAATGATAAACAAAATTGCCAATAGGCAATGAATTGAATTTTGATACCCTTTTTTTCTTCCTCAAAACTATAAAACGTGGAGCTACATCCTTCTTGGACCAATGCCTTCAATTGAAGTTTGGTTGTTGGGAAATGGCTTCACATTTGAATGAAATTTAGTTATTCAAAACAGAAATTCAGAATTTTCCTTTCTCTAGATTCGACCAAAAAATCTACGTGTTTTTAAGGAATGATTTCAAATTCCTTGACAATTCCAGGTTTTCCAGTTATATGGAAACCCTGTTATGGTTTCCGATATACGATTTTATAAAGTCAGATGGCTGGTACTGGTGTATCATTAAAACTGACGCACAAATATTCACACTATCCAGATATGAACTTGCATATGGTGGGATGAAATGGCAGATTCATTGTACACAGTTGTTCAATGAGCAATGAAAAAACGTAACTATCTCAAGACTCTTTTCGAATGTTTTGCAGAGAAAAACATTGACACTGCAATCTTTTATGTATAAGGGGAAAACCTTTTACTACAGCAGATGAGTCCTATAAGAATATTTTAAACTGACAGAATTTCCTACATATAACTCAAGGCTTTAAGATACGTCTATACAAATTATTTATTAAAAACACTTTGCAGGAGGGGGAAACAAAAAAAACTTCCTTTACGAACATTTAAAAGTTACATGTAGGTGGCAAGTGTAGAAATTTATCAAAGTATTGTATTTCAGTTCCTTGACCACACCATATATAGCAGTGATATTATTCCACACTATGGATCTGCAAAAAAAACCAACCTTTTACAGATTTATTGCCAGCCACCCGTTCAGCGCAGATACATAAAAGTATGTGTAAGATTTACGAACATTTTAGTTTAAATGTACACCTTCGTAATTATTGTCCAAATACGTTTTGTTTGTGAGTCTTAGGGCACAAAGATAGCAAAGCTTATACTGCACCGACCAAAGAACCCCAAACCTCCTATAGCCTAAAGAATCAATCCCTGGGCTACAGTGAGCAGCCAATCAGTGACCTTTATTCTTTTTTTCAGCACTGTTGGTAGTCAAAGACAACGACACGTAAGGTAACCACTGCACCACCATCTAAATACATAGTTGACGGACTTCAACAATATACCCTTTAGTGAAAACTAACAAATCTGGTGATTCTTGGCGCCAATAACATAACTCAACTCTCTGATTTTGCACTGAGTGTACCTTTTTTGTACGTTTTAACAGCAAGGTCCCAAGATGAAAATACAGTTGGCCTTTCATGTGGTGCAAAAAGTACAGCCAAGCTCCATTCGTTAAGTCTTTGTTCACAGCCTTCTTAAGATTTTGATCAAACCTGAAAACAAAAAATTTCGTTAAGAACAGTCACAGCGAAGTAGGCAATAAACCTTGCAAACTACTACAGATTACAGAGTTGGCCACATAGTGACATGGTTTGTAAATCAGTCAAAGACGATACATTTTTTATGTATGAGATATTATTACCCTTCACAGGGTTAGCCACACTAAGGTTGGAAGAGCACTTGCTGGCTGCCAAGAGGTTGTGGAGTCGGTTGCCACCAGGCATAGTGAAGTCATAATTTTCTTTGCGGGCAATTTACAAAATTATGCCCCGGTGGTTCTGCCTGTCAACCATTTGGCAATTGTGCCAACCCTGTGAAGGGTAATGGCATCTCATATATTTGTTTCGTTTGTGGTTTTCATGGCTCAAGGACTACATTGATCACGTTGAGCCGGGACCTACTATTTTCTGAAGAATCGGAACCTCTTAAGGCCTAAGGAACCAAATTCCTGGACTGTGGTGAGCAGTGCGATCTTTATGAGATCTCTGAGTAAGCGTTCTTTGCACCGCTGGGAGTCGAACCCGGATTAACGGCGCACTAGGCGAATGGCTACCACACTGCAGGGCTATATCTCATATATAAAACACAATTTATCATCTAGTATTACCACATCATAGGCTACGATGAGAAAATTTTTCCCCGCCTTCAGCCAACCCCCCCCTCTTCCCTTGCAGTACTTTTTTCTTCAGAAGCAAACCAGTTCTATAGTCTATAATAAGGGTTCATTCTAATATAGTTTTCAATACTAATGCTCTTAAAATTATAACATCAACTCTAAAAGATTATGTTAAATTTAATCTTATTCATTTTAACACACCTTAGAGATCTAACTGGATCGAATTCTGAAAAACGCATAAAATTCATAATTTTTATTTCACCTGTGTTACTTTTTCAGTCTAACACATAAACTTTATCCAATTTTGTGTCATCGTTTTCTCAAATGAGTCCCAAATATCGTATATATAGCATTAATATTATTATTATATTCAGATTGTCAGCTCACGGAAATGCTATTTAAATCAGTTAATGAATTATACAATGTTCGATATTTCGGATATTTAAGAAAATAACAAACCTCAACGGAATTGTAAAACCATTTTGGAAGAGAATCCCGTAACAAGCTTCGGCTTCCTATTCTCTTCCAATTCTAACCCAAATCTTAAATATAAAATCGAAAAGATTTATTCTGTGTTTTCTCAAATTGTTTATATGTACTTCACGAAAATGTATACAAAATTGGGTTAAATAAACAAATTTTATTATTATTATTAACATGTCGGTTTTGTGGCTCAGTAACAATTTACACCGAGTTGAAGGATTTGCGTCGACTTGAACATTTTCCATGCTTGGATGGTTTATTTTACATTTGGCATTTTTTTAGTCATATTCAAACAAATCGTTAGCTATTAATTTATAGTTTCCCTATATGTTGACTATATGTAATGTTGGCATGAGGCCACCAAGTTTACGATTTATCATTAAATGTTTCTACAGAGTCAGGAGGTGAATTGTGTGCAAGTTTTTTATTTGTTTTACAGTGCAAGGACGGCAAAGATCATGCTGCAGTGGAACCAATACTTTTCCAAAGGAATCTGTAACTTTTAGGACCTAGGGAACCAATTTCTTGACTACAGTGAGCAGTTTGTAAGTGTTCTATTTTGCCATTGTGAGAAGTCAAACTCAAATCAACATAAAGTTAGGCAAACGTGTTACCACTATGCAATCATAGGCCCCTGTGCATAATCGTTTGTGATGTCAGCAATGTTCTCATCAAGGTACTGTAACATGGTAAGGTTAGTGGGAGCCCCAAGTACCTTCAATAAGGTCTAAGGCGAGATGCCAATGGGCGATGAATGGCCACAGTTTGTTGTTTTTGCACTTTTTACATTCCAGGGCTGCACTATGGGTCATCTGGAATGGAATCGATGGGGAAGCGGGTGAGCAGAGTTCCCACTCACTTAAAATTTTGAACTGAACTTTAGTCTCGGGGGGGATATTGGCCCCTCGTGTTTGCGTGAAATTTAGCTACTCTAGAACAGGTTAGGGAGGTTTTCCAGGTTTAACCAAACAATGTCGTTTTACCATGACTTTTAGGAACGATTTCAAATCTCCTGACAACTCTAGGTTATACAGGAACCCTAATTAAGCTCCTTGATGAATTTAAAAGTTGCAATGTTAACCCCCAAATTACTAGAGCTCTAGTACATGGTTCCCACTCTTTTGTCCTGATGAAATTCAAGGACTTTTCAAGGACCTCACATTGTCAATCGCAATGTACATAAAAATTAAAAATGCAAGACATTATAAGCATAACACTGAAATTAGAGTGTTTAATTATATTGTTCTTTTCAACTTAACACACTGCCATCAAAAGCTACCCTTTTTGCATCCCTTATATTAGCCATGCTCAGTGGATGGGGAGGGGGGGAGGAAGTGGGTGTGTCCAAAGCACTACCAGCTTTGTTCGGGAAATAAGGGGAAATGTCTTTTTTTTTTCTCTTGCTAAAACTTGAAAAAATATTTTCAAGGACCAACCACGTTTTTGTCAGTTTTCAAGTACTTTTCAAGGGCCCCTACTTGGCAAAACAAAAACAAAAATTCAAGTACTTTCAAGGACCGTGGGAACCATGTAGTAGTGTAATATTTCACCCTACAACTTAATAAATTGACTTTACTGGGAATTATTTGACTTTATTGGGAATTCTTATTTGACTTTATTGGGAATTCTTATTTGACTTTATTGGGAATTCTTATTTTATTTATTGGGACATATCACTGATCATTATTCAGTTGCAGCATGTTAGTCAACTTGACTGGTCGGGTTATCGAAGTACTGTACCTATGTGATACTTAGATACTGATTTGTATTATATTTAGGTTGACCCCGTATAATGCTAGTCAATGCATGTATCGTACATAACGTTGACCAGCACCATACTTGTTCAGCTTAATGTTGTTATTCCTCATTTTCCTGATAACACGTATGCGTTGCAGAATACTCACTGAAGTAGCACAGCCGCTGCATCATCGACATTTGAAGATGTGTAGGATGAAGATTTTTCAGGAAGAGCATGTGGTTCGGCGAGAGTCAGATATACCAAGTGATCCAACGCCGATAGGAACATGATGTAAAAATTTGAGTCCAATTCTTGACCAGATTCATTTTGATATGCCTGGAAAAAGATCATTACAACAAATCAATTATGTACATTTTAAATTAAAAATATTAAATTTAAAATATTACAACTTTTGAACATTTCATTTCCAAGACAACGAAGGCATCTAAAATTCGATGCTTTTAGATCAGTCTTTCTTAAACTTTATAAGGGGTCTCCCTTATACTCTTAAAAGTGGAGGACTTCCGCCCCCCCTGCCATAGATTTATTTCTTTTGTTTACATGTGACTCTGGAAGTTACATGAATCAAAAGTTTTCAAGGAACCCTTGAAAGGTGCTCAGGAATCCCCCAGAAATCTGTGAACCACACTTTCAGGAAAGCTGCTGCAGATTAGGTGAAACTCGTAAATCCCAGAATGCTACCTCTGGCATAAATAATTATGTCACTAATCACAAGTGCTGTTTCAGTGCAAGACTGTCAGGGCATTTGAGAACGTAATACGCTGCTAGCAATAGGCACATTTTTTTATTTTTTTTATTTAATAATTAGTTCTTCAGCAATGCATTGTGTTTTATGGCACAAGGGTAGTTTTAGTAATGATACAGCAATGGCACCAACACTTTTCCACAGAAAACTGTGCAGAAAGAATGGTGCATGATCTACTGTATCATTTGAATCAAACCAGGGTTAATGAGACAATACTTCCACGCCACCATAGAACTACTAATTGCCCAGGAGAATTTCAAGTGCAAGAAGTCCTTCAAATGCCCAGGAAATGACAATGGGAAAAAAAAAAAAGTCATACAATAAGAAATTACCTCGAAAATGTCGACCAACAAGTAATACCACTCTTTGTTATTAGGAAACGGCTTCTTTTTTTCCACCTTCGTTGCATGTACATATGCTTCTTTGACTCGCTCCATTTTCAGATATAAATGTAGTAGTTTGGTTCTCAAATTCAAGTTGTAAGGCTGAGTGGCCTACGATCATAAAACAAAAAATCATTGTCATACTCCATTAAAAAAAAAAGTACAGTTGACATGCCAATCACCCAAATTATGATTAAACGACTTATTCATTAAACTAGATCTCGATCCTTTGTGTGATCTTGTAACGACCCAATCCCTCATCCCATGACTTTGTTGTGACTGAATCCTTAAGCTAATAGGTCACATGACCTTTCAGTCACAGAAGTGATCCAATCCTTTATCCAGTCGGACACCTGACCTTGTGACGATTAAGGTAGCCAGCCAGCCAGCCACCCACTCTATCTTTGAAACAGCACCCTAACCTCGCTCAGTCCCCAATGGTCTGGTTAAAAAACAATTCTGCTATAAAATTCTAAAAGACTACACAAGTTCGTTATGCAGGACTCCTAAAACCCAGGTTAAAAAATGAAAGTATTGTTTGTATTTAATAATGCGGAGACAGCTATGGTCAAGCTGCACCAGAACCTAGTTTCTCTAAAGGATTCAAACCTGTTTCCTAGGAGATCAAAACCTGGAATATGGATTGGTGGTGATTGAGGGATGTCAATAGCTCAGTAGTGGGATTCAAACCCACATTTTCTCCATGGTAGACAAGGATGTTACCTGCAGACAATTTCACAGTGTGTTAAACATAGAAAAGGGAAGCTTCAAATCAGCTAACATTAAAAATATTAGCCATTCCCCGCCCTCTGGATAAAGATTTTTAAAAGCACTACAATTTGAATGTTACGAAATACTGTGCATACTATGCAGGACTTATTATTGCAATAACTCTCTAACTGCATTAGAAAGACTGCGTTAGAGCAGAGCCCAGTATTGTACATGGGATTCTTTTCTTATATGTGCGACTTAGTTTTTAAAAAGGAAAAGTTATTCTAAGTGAAGTTTTAATTAAAAAATTTGAAAAGTTAAAAAGTGTTTAAAAAAAAAAAAAACTATAGGCAAATTTATAATGAAAAAAATACATACTAGTTCTGTCGTAATGAGTTTTTCATGCTCTTGCCAATCAGGTTCGCCTTCTCCGCTGATAATACATTCCTTTGAGGGGAGTGGGGAAGAAAAAAAATGTGCATAAAAATGTTGATGACAAGACAACTATAAACAGACGAAGTATTAGTATTACAGTGAGACTCCTAAGTAGGGGGTCACTCGCCGGACAGAAAAATTTGATTATAAAAGGGAGGGGGATAATTCTGAAGTAGCTGAAATAATACATTTCAATCACTTAAATATTCTATTTCAAAACTTATGTATTTTTAAGTTAGTCTGATATCAATTTTGATGCAAAAAAATTGCTATTTTTTTCATGGAAAAAGGTAGATTCTTCTGAATGTAATGGGTTTTTTTTTTTTAGGCACTTAGATCCTATAACCACCAAAATGGCAATTATTATGAAGTTGTAACAAAAGTATGTTAAACCTAACAAATTTTAAATGCATTTTTTTTTCAAATTGAATCAATTTGATATATCTTCAAAACCATTTAAGATAAATGATAGAAAATTTCCAAGATATATTGCTTATATAGTTTTTATTAATTTGTCTTCGCAGAATTTTCATACATGTATTATAGCCTAAAATATAAATTTTAATAGACGATCACAGCACCAAAGCCTGAAAATTTTAAATTTTGAACTTTTTCATATTTTTTCTAAACAACTTATCAAAATTTCATGCCGACGATCTTTCTCTATACTTTTATTTATTAAAAAAAAAATTTTATTTTACCAAAAGTCAAATAATATCTGAGTTATATAAAAAATTATGGACATCAGTTTTTTGAGTCTCTTACGTATTTTAAATTTAAAACATATTAAGAAAGAATAGTTTGGATTACATATTATGATTATGCTGTAATTGTTACAGAAACAAAATAGAAGCGTATCTTAATTTTTTTTTTTTTAAATGGTAATCAACCCCTATAATAGGGAGCACATGAGACAAGTTAAAATAACAAAGACGGACATGTTGAGTGCCAGGGTTTTTTTCTTTCCTTTGTAAGATAGACATGTTCTTGTATGGCCAATATTCTGAAAACAAATTAAAGGTCTATGTAATGAGTAATGCATGATTTTAGATTTCCTTTTTTAATCTTTTTCTTACTAGGTCTTATTACCTTACTTGTCAACATTTAAAGTTTCTGATTTTTTTTTTTTAATTCACAACATAGCCAATTTTCGTGATTTTAAATAACAATTCCAAAACTAAAAAAACAAATACTGGGAAAAAAAGAGAGGCAATATTATGTTAACTTTTTAAGATGAACAACTTCGCTTTCATTAATTTTTCTATTTACAGTTGTGGATTGCGAAAGTTGTACACAAAATGGGCACTCCAGTACCCATTTTTTTCTTCACAATGTCCAAAAAGCGCAGTACTGCTATAAGGAATAAAAACAAATTTAATTCTTTGTAGAGAAAGAGCATATCTTTGAAATAATTTTCAACACCAAAAACTTTTGGTTACATCATGCCTCACTTGAAAATTCAGGTTTTCAAAACCTAGGTTACAAATAAATTTAAATTTATAAATTTTCTTAGGCATTTATAAAATCCTTTGAGTGCTGGTGTATTTTTTCCTGAAGTCCTCATAATTTTATTAAGCTCTGTGTAAAATTTTAAAGGGATCTGATTATTGGTTATGGAGAAGAAAATAAACATATGCAAGGGTATCTTGTGCCGAGGGACTCAAGTGGGATAGACAACGCAGGTTTAACGAAACTTCGAAGTGCTAGAAAATTAAAACCGTTTAAGATAGCACGAAAAATTTTTGAGGGGGTTTCTTTCAACCGCAAGGGAAGGGTGTACACCAAGTTTTATACAAATCCGAGTCGGAGGGTGACATGACCTCGTTGAAATGACCCATATATTATTGCAAATAAGTTTTTTCTGGGGATTTTTTATCTGACCATACCTGAGGGTTGTCTGTTAAGAGGGGGTTCACTGTATCAAGATTAGTTTTGTCTCTTACGGAACAAAGGATACTTGGGGCCATGGGACACCAAAAACTACATTTTTTCCCAGGAATCAGAACCAATATTGCCTATGAAACGGACTTTAACAAATTAAAAAATAAATACAGAATATTCACGTTATAGCGACCTTGAAGGGGCCCTTAGTACGGGGATGTTACATTAAATGGTCGTTATATTGAATATTCTTGAGATTCCACACATGTGAGAAAACTGTAGGGGTTTAATCGATCTCAATTGGTCGTTACACTGCAGCGATTCGTTAAAACCGAAGGAAAAATGACACATGTACTACAATATCACCAGGAGTTGACCTTGCGTTACACAGCATGACACATTAGGCAAACGTGGTTCCATTACGCCATAGTACAAGGTGAATTTACTGTATAAAGCTTAAATATAAATTAAAACTCACTCGAAGTTTAAACACCACTTCATGATGAGGAAAAAATTGTTCCGCTCGATCAGCCCAATACTAAAAAGTGATCATATAATAACAACAAATTAATAAATACCCACGACTACAGACAGTAATAAACTTTTGATTACATTCTCAACCTTGTACCTAATCAAACATGATATCAATATTATTGTTCAACTCTGCACCAGCTAAAGAAATCGATTTCTGCCAAGATTAAATTCAACATTGAGAAATTACTACCGATCCGCTAAACTCCACTATATGGTAGTCTCTCACTAACTCAACCCTCGGGCAAGTCGACATCTAGGATAACTGGGTTTTCCTTAAGATTTTGTTTGGTCTAATGCAGGGGTGGGGAACCTATTCTTGTTGGAAGGCCACATTAAGTTAGTTATAATCGAAGAAGGTTGCATTAATTGTTTTTTTTTTTTTTATGGCTCTGACTACAATGGTCATGCTGCGCCGGGACCTACTGTTTTCCGAGGAATCCGAACCTCTTAAGGCCTGGGGAACCAAACCCCGGACTACAGTGAGCAGTGCGATCTTTATGAGATCTCTGAGTAAGCGTTCTTTTTGCACTGCTGGGAGTCGAACCCGGATTAGCCGCGCAATAGGAGAACGCGTTACCACACTGCGCCACCGCAGGACAAGGTTGCATTAATTTATTTCGTGAGTGTGCAAATGTTACAATCTTATCAGTGAAATTTATTTAGGAACATGCCTCCTATCAATCACATATTAATGAAATCAACTTTGCACAATAACGTATTCATAAAATAAACAAAAAAACAGAATCATATAAAACAAATACAAGATATAAATAAAATATTCACTCATTGCACATTAAAATATTAAGACACATTACTTATATACAGTACCCTTAATATATACAAGATCAACAATCCAATAAATAAAATATCAAATTAACTGAATATACACCCACAGGGAACTTTCAAAGCTACATGCCGTTTCTGAAGTCACCTATCTCATTTGATATTGTTTTAAATAATAATAATAAAATTACAGCACATTTACAAAAGTTTACAATTTTGCCGGTAGGTAGCGAATCAAAGACAAATCGCACATCAGAAAAAAATCACTCGTTAGTTAATCAAAATCGTCTTTTAAGTGAAATCGTTAATTTCGCTTTTTTTTTACGGAATAGAATTATAAATTACGTAAATTAATTAAATTTATTTAATAGGTAAATTTACTTTTAAATTAATCTACAAGCCTCTGCATGTGTAGATAACGAAAGCAGACGGGGGAAATATCCCGAAATATATGCCGCAAAATCTCGGCACAAATCGCACGCTATTTTTTAAAGTATGATGAGGAAATTTTTCTGAACTTTTAATAAAATGCTGCGAGTAAAAAGTTATTCAAAATATGGTAAAACTGCGAGTTCACATAAAAATTTAAAAACTTTCGATGCTTTGTAAAACAGCCATTCCTTACTACATATCATGATACACTTGCAGGTAAATTGTCTGCCGAATTTTTTTTTTTTTTTTTTCTACAGCTGTTCCACAATCATGGCTGCATTTCATTTCGTTGTTTTAATCCAAATTTGAAGCAAGTTTCACATACAAAGCTGGACGTAAAAAATAAGAGAAACAAGTATACGAGCCGGAAACGTCGCGTCCAAACGTAAAGGCGCGAGCCATCTAGAAAGTGCGTTGTTGTTTTTACCAAAAAACCATAAAAAATGTGGATTTTTGTGAGGCTAATAGAAAATTGTACGTGAGGGCCTTGAATGAGGTTTTCCTTAGTTTTCTTGGTGTCGACCGTAATACAGTAAGGTGGAGTTAAAATCCGTACAAACTACGGAAAATCCGTAAAAGTTGGCATCTCTGAACGCGGAAACGCAGAAATGCGACAGGAAAAGCTATTTTCTCCTGTCGCCTGAGGCTAGGGTTTTCTAGTCAAGTAAATATTATGGAATAGAAACAGTGGTAGGAATTTTTCGCAGTCCATGCACATGCGCAGAAGGCGGAACTGGTCCTGTCTCTAGACGCTAGTAGCAAATAACCAGTTCATAAATCGTCGTGTGACGTGGGTGCTATTGGCGAGATTTAGCGCCAACGACTTGGAGAAGAGAAAAAATACTACACAGTATAACCAATAATGATGTAAGCTAGAAAAATGGCCCACTTTGTGAAATAAATAAGTGATTTTGGCGCAAAAACCGACAAATTCATGCTTTTGTAGAAGCATTTGCGATTTGGCACAGGCGTGTGATCCCTGTGCATGTGAAATTAATCCCTATTAATGATGGTAATCTCATGGAAATGAATAAAAAAATAGTAAAAAGTAAACTTAATGAGGCAATAATTCAATATCATATATGCCAGTTTATATGCTTCATCCAAAGCACACGTGATATAAATTATAATACGAGCAGGAAGAAAATACAAAGAAATTCCTTAGTGTCATTAACCGAAATTTTGTACTTCACATGACATTAATTATTTTACATTATTACTTTTTGAGCAAAATCAGCTCCTTTTCCTTCAATATACTACCCCAATAAAATCTTAGAAAATGTCCGGACTTCTATGTGGTGGGATAGTTTAAAGAAAACTATAAACGAAGATTTTGTAACTTTTTATGCAGTGATGATATTGCCTACAGTACTGGTGGACTTGGAAGAACATTTCTCTTAAGCTATTTTTTGTCTATTCATAATAAATTAAGAAATCGTTTGAATTAGGAAATAGCATGAAAATGGATCTTTTGCTATAGACTGCTTCATTGAAAAGGTCAGCCTGAACTTGAATGTTAGTGAATTTGCTTTGATGTAACCTTCGAATAAATACTATACACATTGTAACTAAACTTATTTTACTTCAAAATGTATTTCCTTTTGCATTGGGGAAATTTGGCAAGTTTTCAACATACAAAATATTTATTTTCTGAGTTTCTGTGAGTTATTGCCACTTTTGTGGCAGAAGCTAATTTCTGTCATGCTGGTTTTAACCACGTTGGCAGAAACTTGCCAACCCTGCTACACACATTGCAATATTCTACTAATCGTTGTTAACTTTATAATATACATAATTATTGTAATATATATATAATTCTACATTTAATGTGCTTTATTTATTCTGTTAAAAATGCTTTTATTGTGCCAATGTGGTGCCAACGGATACGGAGGAAGGTTGCAGACCTTTTGGTTACTGTAAAAGGGGTCACGGAATACTTTGCTACTGTAAAAGTAGGTTGCAACGTGAAAAGGGTTGGGAACCAACTTTCTAACTAGTGAGAGTTAGTCCGTAACCATCTTCCCCTTCCCCCCAAACTCCAGCATTATTAGGAGCTGAACTACTACTGTAACAGTGCGATAACAACATAGTCACCCTTGAAAGGCCTGAGTTTATGTCATAACAGATGTTTTGTCACCCTTGAAAGGCCTGAGTTTATGTCATAACAGATGTTTTATCTCTATAACACAGTAAGTTCTGCTACTGGCACAATACAGTGTCGTAATGATCCTGCATAGTGTGCTACCTCTGCATGGTACATCCCCATATTGAATGGAGTATATACAAAAACTTACCCTCGAGAAATAAATTTGTCTTGGTAAACTTACCCTAGCTGTTTCATGGTCAACCGAAAGCTTGCAATATAATTCACAGACTAAAAAGAGTGAATAATGACATTCAGAACACACATCTCTAGTTTGATAAATCACTGAATTATATCACAAGTAATAGACCAGAAGGTCATCACAATTAACACACTATGAAATATCTGTAATACAGAACATGAACGGGTAACAAAAATACACTGAGCAATAGCAAAATTTAGTGATTCGTTATATATATTATGCTCAAACACTGGAAAAGCTCAATGAGTGGGGGGGGTTGAAATACTGCCACAACACATTGTGGCCATTTAAAAAATGCCATGACCCTGAATTTCGGGTTATGGCTCTTTCAGGAAACGGTCAATAGCCATTCTGGCATTTCATGTGACAAAACTTGTCATTTTCCATAATCATTATGGACAATCCGTAATAGTTGGCAGTTATAAAAACCTGTGTTTGCAAATTTTCACACAAACCAAGCATGCACATGGACTTTTGAAAAAATAATAATAATTCAATTGTTTTCATCGCAAGACTTCTGGCCGGAAAGTTCATCTTCCATGAACAGTGGCACCGTAAAAAAACAAATACACGATTTGCGTATTTAAAAAATGAAAAACACCCATGCTTGTTTCAGGTTACAAATTTTTCTTCCATATTTAAGATTTTGGTGATGATTGGTTTTGATTTGGCGACAATTTTCGCTTTGTCACCATTCCTGATTAATTGCAACTGCTGTATTGCCCTTTCCACTGGATTTCATGTCTCTGATCCATAAATATACACAGTCAAACCTTGTTAACATGAACCATTTCACGAATCCCCGTAAAATTGTTTGTAACAAAGTTCGACTAAAAATATATATTTCTACATTTATGTTTTAAAATAATTCAACTTACTTTTCAATATAATATCACGCTGGTTTGAATCAATTTCCAAAGACCTAGAAAAACAATATTCGCACAATTTAAAACACAAAATCAACCAGCGTAACTATATTTCCTTTACAAAATGTACTGTTTGAAACTGCAAGTTTTTCTTATGTGCGTGCCATATTGTAGTCCCCTAAACTTTTAAATATATGTTTTTTATCTGTATTATCTACCCTGAAGTATCGTTACAGATAGATGTTATTGTATTCGAATACAGGCAATTGCTTGTGACTTTCTACAGCACAAGGACTACAGAGGTCATGCTGAAAAAGTTAAAATTCACACCTGCCACTGGCTGAAGAAACATCGAGGAATGGCGATTAAAAATACCCTTTCAATTGCCACCACACTCACCACTTTTGTTTTCCAATGCAGTTCTACAGAATATAGACTGATAGTGAAACATGAAAAAGCTTTAATTGAACACTTTGGTCTCGTACCTGCAATAAATTTGTAGTGGTTGGATTCAGTGAAAAGCAGACGACCAAATTTTAATCACTAATTAAAAGTGTGAAAAATAAAATGTGTCTTTGTAATCTTGATCTTGAGGCATTTATATACAAATGTTATCTGAATTTTTCAAAATTATCATTTTTAGGTATGTGCAAAGAAGATTTAAACTGGCTGCTGTGATTTATCTTCCATTACATTAACAGAATGTAGATAATCATTAAAAAAAATATATGTAGGGATATAAAAAAATACAAGACTATTCAGTCACCCTAAAGCAGAATGTGCTAAACAGTGTGACACATGTCGAAGAACAAACAGCTTCACTGCAAAACAATCGCAGGGTGAATAAATTTTTTGTTATCTTAAAATAAGTAAATAAATAATAAAAGTCTAACACATGTTTTCTACATATCTATTAAAAATTAAAAAAGGAATTTACGTTTTACAGAATTTAAACATGTATATATATACATATATCTCCTGCAGAACATTTTTGATCAGCTGAAGGTCTTGTTGCAGAACGTTGCAAAACATTCTGCATTTGGGGTCAGTCAAAGCTATTTTTTACTTATAAAGCCGTGTTTAATATACAAACAAATTATATAGGATTTGGTGGCCACATAAAAGTGGCCACTAACATAAATAAAGCAGCCCCTAATAAAAAGGGTCCTGCTGGCCAGTGGCCATTAAAAAAATATCTGAGTTTTAAGCCGTATCATGTTGCATAAGGAACTATCACACTGAGGAATCCACATCACTTAAGGCATGGAAAACCAACTCTGAGACTACAGCGAACACATAATTAATAAGTTTTTTGGGAGGGGGTACCATTGGGGGTTGGACACGGATTAACAGCATGGTAATGCATCCATTTAGCAATCAAATGCCCGTGGAACACTTTTAAAATACCCACGTTGGGTAATCATGAGCCCCATAATGACATTGCGGTAACACATTCGTTCATAATACTTCATCCTAATAGACAGGTATGTTATTGCGGCGTTGCTATAGGACCCATGGTTACCCACCATGGGTATTTTAAAACGTGTTCCATGGGCATTTGGCTGGAAACCTCTGGTCTATGTATTTCAATTAAGTGCTACAAATCATTCCCTTAGTCTTAATAGCTTACAACTTCATAAGTTAACAAAAAATAAGCAAACCCAACGCTTGTTGACTAATTTAAAAATAATGCTTACAAATGCGACTGAACCCCCCATAAACACAAAAATGTTGTATTTATAAATGAATTTGAACAAACAATTATATGATAATTAGATTCGCAACAAACACTTTTTTCAAATAAGGTTATAATTTTCAGAGTACAACATATCACCAACTTCACAAAAGGTTTTTCTTTTTAAATTACGGAATAAGGGAAAATGTCAAAGGGGCTATTGTAAGCTTTGCCGGGAAAAGACAATCAATTAAAATAATGAAAAATTAGTTAAATGATTCATAGAAATTAAAATATCTTTTCCGTTCGATTACAGTTTAACTTGGATAATTCAAACACATTTAATTGTAATTCGTCAAATGGTCTGGTAAATCTAAAATGGCATACAACTCTTCATTAGTTTGAATTCTTCGATGAATTCAAACTAATTTATTACAGTCAACACTGCCTCGTTAACTATGAATGTGTTTATAGTGAAGCTTTATATTCGCCCATAGCAAGAAGTTTGATCGACGCCTGTAAATCAATACGGGAAGAGCATTTAAGCAGTTATCAAAAGGTTGTGGATTCAGGTCCTACCAGGCACTGAGAAATCATCTCTTCCATTACGAGTAATTTACCATTTAATTCAAACTAAGCTTATGGTTCAATCAACTTTGAATTAATCAACTTTAACTGCAGTAAAAATATAATACCGTTTATAACACTGCAAAGACTTTTCGAAATTCCCAGTGGCTTCGTGAAGTTGCGCCATAAGTTTATGCGAAGGTGCGTGGTGATCACGAACTGACAAATATCCAGAAAGGTATCTGAAAATAAAAGTTGTTTGAATTTTTCATTTACAATAAAAATAAATAAGTAAATAAATGAGCCCTCTCAACGCGTGCACAATTATTTTAAAATTCTCTTAGTGGCAAAATAAACAAATACATTTTTACAAATAAGCAGGCGATTATCTGGCATAAACCTCCCAATTTCAACAATCAAGCATCACCAAATATCCGGTAAAGTAAGAAAAAGTCTTAACAGAGAAACGTTCTTCTTGCTTCCTATCAAAATTAGACATAATTAATTGAATTGATTAAACTTCTCCAAAATACATCTTTCTGCTTACGGCAATGACGAAGATAATTTTTTTTTAAACATGACTGTTAATGTTTTATTCAATGCTGTGCATAAAGGTGAGAGAGGTGCAAACTCTCCCTCCCTTAAATTTGAACAATATTAGCAGCAAAATAAAATTCCCCATAGAAAATATATTTCTCCATTAAATAGCACCCACCCCCCAGCCCTGTTTTTTGAAATCCTGTGGATAGGCTTGGTTTTAATGGATGGGTGTTAGTTTAAAAACGTCCTTGAATACCCTTGTTGCATCCATTGATGTTTGCCCCCACCCGTTTTTTTAAATCCTTTGAATGGGCTTGATTTTAATGGATGGGTGTTAGTTTAAAAACTTCCTTGGATACCCTTATTGCATCCATTGATATTTGCTCGCATTTTTACACCCTAAGTTGCCTAGAATAAGAATGACATTTCTTTTTGGTTTTACGGCTCAAAGACTACAGTGGTCATGCTGCGCCGGGACCTACTGTTTTCCGAGGAATCCGAACCTCTTAAGGCCTGGGGAACCAAACCCCGGACTACAGTGAGCAGTGCGATCTTTATGAGATCTCTGAGTAAGCGTTCTTTTTGCACGGCTGGGAGTCGAACCAGAGTTAACAGCGCACTAGGCAAACTCATTACCACACCGTGCCACTGCAGGGCGACATTTGTTTGTATATTTTATGTCCCGGGACCATGCTATGGGAATGATAGCTTAACATGACCTCTGAACTATGGGACGTTGGTCCATAACCAGGCTTATTAGGGGTCGAACCAAGCTGAAGACAAGGATTAGAACCACTGGAAGGCACAGACATGCATGAAAAAAAAAAAAATTGAAGTGAGAAAAACAGCAGTAGTAAATGTAGGAAACTGATCCCTTTTCTCTCTTCATCACAAGTAAGTTATGGTTTTAATAATAAACTCCCCCCCCCGAAGTTTTGAAAATTATATTTGTGTCAATCCATCCCATTATGAGCTCCAGTACTCTACAAGTATGTTCTTCCACCATGTTTTTCGACGAGGACAATAGGCTATCTGAGATAGGACCCAATGATATCTGACTGGGATTGAAACATACCTAAGGAAGCAGGGACATAGCTATAGAAATTGGCCTCCAACGAAAGTGCTCGTAGAGGGGATCCCACTTCCTTCAGAGTTAATCTGCATCACCCAGTTTCCCTAGGTATCTTTATTCTTTTACACGCAGAAGAAAATATACGGACATAGCTAGGGGAAAATAACTGTAGATTATAAAGTAGCTCAGCATTTGCTAGTTCACTTTATATATCTGTAGCTATTAGCTGCTTTATATATCTTTAGAAGCTTTATACATCTGTAGCATAGCCCTTCTCTACCTTGACTCCCTTTATTGTCGGATAATTAAGTAACAAATAGTTGAAATCCAGTGATTAGTCAGGTCTCGTTTTCTGTCAAAAAAAATAAATAAAATGATTTGTTAAAAAAAAGTTTTAATTAGTAATCTAGTCAGTGTTAATTAAAGCATATAAAGTTTTTTATTTAGTGCCAAAATATTAAAGTGTCGTTTTTTAATCCAAAATGTCCTGCACTTTTCTGATCCTAAAATGAACATTGCTGTAATTAATATAAATATACATACGCACGCACACACATACAGGGCATTCCAAAAATAACTGGCTAATTGAAAAATACAACAAACGGTGCATCTCTATTACTTCCCTCTTTTTAAATACTTTTTCAAATAGGCCAGTCTTTTTTAGAACAACCTATACATAGACACACAGTGAAACCTTGATTTTACATTCTAGCATGATATGATTTTCTTGCTTAGACTGTTATTTTTACACAGTTCTAAATATGAATTATTGGCATTTTTGCTTTTTTAATGATTAATGATTCCCAGAAAAAATGCAAAAGCCAAGGTTTCACTGCATATACAATAGAGAAATCAAAAATTTAATAATTGGTTTACTAATAGACTAAATTTAAATTGAAACTGACCGGTAGTCGTAACTGTTATCTAAACCTGTTACTTACTTCTTTGCAGTCTCAAAATCTTTAACTTGATTGTATAATCTTGCAAATGTAAAACCTCGTAATTTTTTCTGAAAAGAAAAAAAAAATCGTTATTTTTTAAGATTAATGTAAACTTCATTTGGATAATTACAACAAAATCAGGTTTTTAACTAACTGCTCACTGGAGTCTGAGTTCATTTCCCACGTCATAAGAGGTTTGAAATTCCTTGAAAAATTTTTTAGGTCCACTGCTCTACCGTGACGCAGTAGTTAACATATTTATCTATCATGCCACTAACAGGGTTGGCAAGGTTTTGGACACTACAGTAAAATCCACAGTATTTGCTGTGGTTTTTACCGTACTGTCCAAACTGTCCAAACCCTTTATGTCCACAACAGTTCAATACCTCCTTATGTTAAAATATAAAAAAATGAACACTAATATAAATAACCATATGTAAAAACATTAAAATTGAAAAGTGAATTATGTACACAGTTATATTAATTGATTTTATATTACCAAGTTCAACATATGGATGCAGAATGTATCATATTTTTGTTCGATTTTTCATATATACAGCCATTGATGACAACGACTGATACATTTAAAGAAATAAGAGTTTGCATTAAGTTGAATACTGGGTTTATTTTCGAATTTCAGATTTGTACTATTAAAAATGAAAAGTAACATGGAAGTGATACATGAAAATGAAAAAAAAATGAAATTGCAAACACTACAGAAATAAGTATGTAGTATAAGAGAAATATTAATAATCATAACCAGTTTGGCTACTGTGTTTGTGAGGCGATCTCTGAGTTTTGAATGTATTACTCTAAAGTTGGAAAATATTCTTTTAATCAATGCAGAACTTGCAGGCCATGAAGGTAGATAAACAATATTTCGTAGTCTTTTGAAAATCCTTCTGTTTCTAGTGTTTTTCCTACTGCTGTCCAATGTGTGTGACTGGACTTGCACCTTTTCCAAATGAAGTGAGGTAGGAGGAAAAAGCACAGATTCAGCTTCATATGTAATCAAAAGGGCAAATGATGAAATGATGTTGGAATACTTGTTTCCTAGCCATGAATGTGCTCCCCCATGGTAGACATGATTCTACCTATATTTTGGATTTAGAAATAGGCCGGGAAGAAGTTTCAAGACCCATCTACTTTCATAATTTTCAACTCTGGGTCATAAAACTCCTTTTTCAACAACATGAGCCATGCATGAAGCTGCTTGTAGCTGCCGAGCAAGTGTAGTAAATAGCCTGAAGCACTTTCAAAATTGAGCTATTTATATGTATAAAATACCCCAGTTCTGTGCTCCATATGCCCTTTGCCTTGCCCCCCTTCATCCTAGCTACAGGCCTGCATGTATGACAGGCTTCATGAATTATAGCGGTCTTTTTATAAACAGTCCATTAAAACAGCAACTCGTTTCAATTGTTCCACTGCATCTTTAGCCTGTTTATATCCGGGTTCGAAATTAGAGGGGGCACGGGTACACCTGAAATTTTATCCGTGCACTTAATTTTTTAATTTGGGTGCACGCAGTGCACCTAACTATTCAAAATTATGTTAACTTTATTATTATTACCTAAAAAAAAATGCGTTTTAAGAATTTTTTTTCAGTTTCCATTAACTGATCCATCCTCAGATACAGATCTGTATCTGATACATAAGAGATAAGGATCTCTGATTTCACCTACAATAGCGCTTGGCACGGAGCCAGCAATGAACTTCAACCTTTCAACCTCAGTTATCCTTTCTCTGCATCTGAAAATACAATTTCTCCCTCTAATCATGAGGCTCCCGCGACAGGACCCTGAGTCGCTGGGCTCCACCCTATGCACATGTGAAAGGACCTAAATGCAAGCATGTCATGGCTTAGGTAATAGTAATGACGAAACATGCGATAAATTAGCTAGATCAACTAACTGTTGGAAAAAATGTGAAATTTTTATCCTAATATTAGCACGTAGCAGAGATGCAGCATTCCAAGATATCCACCAGATAATAGTAAACGGATTTAATAGTCAGTAAAGAACAAAACATTGCTAACGGAAAATAATAAACATTACTTCAATTTGAGTCCTATCCTATACATTCAACACAACAACTCACTCTGGGGCATAAGACATCTTACTTACAACACAAACTATAAACAGATTCCCACTTCGTGCGACTGACATTAGTAATCTGCTTGAGTTGGATTTGTTTAAGCGAGAAGAGAAGGAACCTCTCCTACGGCGTTTTTGTGCACATGCTCGCGGACTTTGGCTTTGGCAGCAGTCAAGCGAAAAAAACACAGTAATGGCAGAAAATTCTATATATATGATATCGATATAAGCTATCAAGATCACTACACTTTTTACTTATTATTATATCACTATGTTTATTTTTTCACAATTTAATTTTACCATTTACAATCCATAAATACTTCCATCCATTCTTTTTCATTTTCTATGCTTGATTAAACAATCCCTTCTTAAAAGGGCATTGTCACCCCTATTTTAAAGCTTCATTGCCGTCCCCCCATTACACCAATGCAGGCCCTGATGAGATTTACAAAAAACCTTTAACATCTGCCTGTTGGCAAAATATAAGGATAAGGAAGATATTAAAAATAAATTTGTGGCTTGTGCTCTTGAAGGTACATCGACCAATTTCGGAGAAAAGAACGAAGCTTTCCAAAAATTGAAAAGGGATGTTCGACCTTATCTTTTAGGCATTCATTGTTGTGCTCACAGATTAGAATTAGCTGTTAAAGATGTTATTGGAAAAAAAGCTTATTACTTGAAATTTGAAGAATCTTTAAATGATTTGCATGTAATTTATAAATATTCTGTACAAAACTGGTCAGAATTACAAACTTTGGGAGAAGCACAGAACGTAAAAATACTAAAACCTATAAAAGCTGATGGATAGCTTATCGTGAGCATGCTGCTATTGTTGTTCAAAAATATTATGGAGCTTATATTGTTCATTTAGAATCACTTTCTTAATCAAAGTCTAAAAAATACGGCTCAAAGGCTATTAAAAATATGAAATCATTAGAATTTATGCTTTTTTTTTTTTTTTTTTTGCATTCCTAAACTTACTTCCAGTTTTAAGCAAAATTCCTCCAGCAATTGTACAAATCCTCTGGTCTATGCAAGATCAAAAATACAAGCTATTCTACATATGCTTAAAAAATTAAAACGCTCGAAAAATTTGTAGATTTACAACATTGGAGGACTTAAGTATTTGATGAAACAATGTACAAGGGTTTTTCTTTTGATTAAAAATATATGATTTGATGAAAGTGAAAATTAAAGTTTTTTTCCTCTATGTTGAGAACACAAGTTTCTAATCTCATTTTGAACCTAACGGTAGGATTTACCTAACTAGGATTTTTGTTTTTTTAGGAGCCTAACTAGGATTTGCAACCTAACGGTAATGCTTAAAACTGAAAATTAACACTAACACACACACTCTCTCTCTCACTCTATATATATAAAAAAGTTTTTAGGCTTTTTTTTTTTATTTTCTTTTCTTTTAATCTGTATAATTCTAGAAAAATATACTGAAAATAGGAAAATCTACTGTCAAAATACGAAAACTATCACATGAAGATATTTTTCGTATTTTGACAGTTTTAGATTTTAGCAGTTTTGGACAGTAAAAAACCACTTTCGGATACGTGTCCTCTCCAAAACCCAACCCTTGTCATTAACCCGGGTTTGAATCTAATGGCGTCATAAAAAATATGCGCTCTCCCCACCCCCTCAAGTAATTCAAAGTTGGGTTCCCTTGATAGAAGGGGTTTGAAATCCTTAGAAAACTGTAGGTTCCGGGACAAGACCTTTGCTGTCCTTGCACCATAGAACTCACACAGCCCTTCTACAAAATGTGCCATGTGTCCCTTATGCAAAACTTTCATGAAACATTCACTGCTTCCAAAAGAATTACTTATTATGATCCCAACCTCATACCCAGACTAACATGATTTCAGTGTATTTTTTCAACTGTGCACTAGTAAAAAAAAAAGAAAGAAACTTTTAACTTATGTAAAGTCCAACACTGAAAAATTTCTGTCAATCCATGACAAGCCAGGCCACTCCTTACATTGACAAAAATAGCTATCAAATTAAAAAGGTTTTACATGCAAGAGTATTAAATGCACTTAAGTGTACTTAAATGCATTTAATGCAAGAGTATTAAATGCAAAATTAGAAATTGGTACCGCTTAAAATTTCGTTACTACGCTCACTACAATTTTGAATGTCCCTTTATTGAATTTTGTGGCAAACTGACGAGGTTTGAAACGTAAGGGTAGTAAGGTAAGTTCTTCAGATAAAAATATTGTTAGTTGTATTTTTATGATGCAAGGACAACAATGGTCATTCTGTGCTAAACAAGGCGAGACCGTATAAAGGTGTCTTCAAAAGTTAGAGAACCATTGTTTTAAATGGATATGAACAGCAGGTTCAAGTGAGGTATTGGTTTGTGTTTTTACGGTGCAAGGATAACAGGTCATACTGTGCAAAGCCATGGTCTTCCGTTGAATCCCAATGTCCATGGGAATCATACTCCGGATTACAGTGAGCAGAAAAAATGATATACATTCCAAATGATATATATTCTATGATATCCTTGTGAGACAAATCCTTGCTAATGGCATGATAGGCAAACATACTGTCATCATATGACAGTGAACATACATTTTTCCGAAAAATTTAAACCTCCGAAGCCTACAGAAACATTCCATGGATTACAGCGAGCAATTAATCAGCATGTTTTTCCTAAAAGGACTGCTGATCATCAAATCAGAATTAACGGCATGCCTGGTAAACCTGCTATTTCCATGACACTCCAGAACTCTCTGATGCGAGAAGGGAACATGACAGGGTTAAAAATTAGGAACAGAAAATTAGGCGACAATTACATCCAACCAGGGTTCGAGATCAGCAGTCGTTAATCGTATTTTGCACCTATAAATTTTGTTTTGACGACCAAGATTTTAGACCTTGTCGTTATTTTTGGCACCTAACTTTATTTTTATTGTTTATATAATGCAAATTTCGATTGCTCAATCCTTTATTTTTCCTTCTACCCACCACATGTACACACATCGCAAAATTAAAATTATTGTTACTTTCATTAATGGGGAAACCCATGGTCCGCAATACAGTAGGCTGTGGCCAACGACGATACCTCGATTCCCTACCCTAGCGTTCAACTAGCATCTGAACGTAGCCTTTTCTACCTGATCAGAAAAGGGCAGGGTGCTCTGGATTCAAAAAAAAAGAGCACTTCATAATTTTTAGGGCACTTTATCAAAAAATCTCCCCACGCACTGTTTCCATATATGAATTTCGTAAAAGTAAACACTAATCCAAAGAATAAATACCCAAAAAACATGGTCAACAACATTTCCAACATGGCGGAAGCCGACTTGGCATGCTGCCAATATTGCAAAAAAATTGAGAAGCCGCGTGACAAACCATGCAGTTTTACCAAACGGCAATTCATGATGACAATCCGGGAAGGAAACTAGGTTGTCCCAATTGACGACAGAGGTAAGGAAGTGTTCTGCACTCACGTCGGGAAACACCAAGGTTTGCGAACTATGGTTGGTTGGTTGTATATGGCGCAAGGACACCAAGGGTCATTCTGAACCACACAAGGCAAGTTCCAAACTATGCATTAGAGCTAAAATATATAAACAGGACCAGACTACATATGTATCCCCTGCACTCTTCATCGCCAAAACATGGCAACCTCCTTCCCGGATTACATCGTGTTTTTTTAAGGAGTAATTACCTGTTATACTGAGTTTACTACCTATTATACTCTTTTCAGATTTTTTTAACAAAAAAAAAAAACTTCTGTCTTTAAGCTTCTGATTTTTTATGGCTTTTGGAATCATTTCCTCCACTTCGTCTTTGTGACGCCGCCTCCACATATACTCTGCGTAGTATGAGTCAAACAGCTTTTTATCATCGACATTACGGTGCTCCATGTTCCTCTCATACCTCCTCTCCTCCCCCTTACCTTTTGCAAAGTACAAGTTCAACAACTTTTCATCGCCGACATTGCGATACTCCATATTCCCCACATCTCCTCCATACTTCCTCTTTCCCCATACCTCATCTAACCTCTTCCTCCTATACCCCGTCTCCATCCCAAACGTATTTTCAATTCTAATCCATTATAAAAATAAAAAATTTAAATGTTCGATCATCCTCTTGCTACAACTCACAAAACACCACAGACATGACGGAAGCTACGCTGAATGGACACTGTGACACTATCCCATGCATGCGTGCATTTTTTCCATTCCATGCAACTTTCCCTCTGTTTTAAGAGTATAGCATCAGTTTGGCGACAAAACAGAGGATACATCTATAGTGTTACCATAAGCAGCAGATTTCTAATAAATATACATCCCTATTCTTGTTTGTGGTTTTACGACTCAAGGACTACAATAGTCACGCTGTGCCAGGACCTACAATTATCAAAGGAATACAAACCTCTTAAGACCTAGGGAACCAAACCCCGGACTACATCCCTATTCTTAAGAAACTGTTAAGCCACAATACAAGCATAGCGATAAATCGTTTAATATATACACAAACGTAAACTTATCAGTCCAGCATACACAAAATGTTGTATTTTTTTTAGAAAAGTAATTATATACGAAAAAAACAATACAATAACAGTGGAGTACATAGAAAATGTACAAGAGAAGGGGGAAATTACGGGAACTACAACTTTATGTATATACATAATGGACTCAAGATGTTAGGAACCCCCAAAAAGTTTGTAAGTGGGGTTTAAAATTAGTTCAATGGGATACTTTTCACAGTAAACGCCACAGTTTGTAAAAACGTGTAGTTCGTAAATTGGAGGTTTCTAAACACGCGAGTCCACCGTACATCGTACGTGCATATTATATATATATGATACTGTAGCTTTCTGTAATCAAAACTGAATGGGAGGTTATGACACCGCATTAACTCGATCGCTGCGTACGCCACTGAACTGAAAACACATCTTAAATTGAGAAAAAACGTTGAGAATTGCTTTTACGCAACAATACGAATTCGGCAAATTACCTCGTTGTCATTGTGAATTTTGAGAAGGATGTCCGAAACATGCCGATCAACATCAGCCTTCGTGCGAAACATTATTATTGACTAATTAATTATTAAAAAATAATTATAATTAATCTGAAATTAAATGTAACGGTACTTATTCTATAATCACAAAACTAAACGCAGTTGAATGCCATATATCCGCCATATTCAATGTTGCCAAACTACCGAGAAGAGTGAAAATAAGGGAATTTCTGGGGAAACTTGCAGGTCTAATTGCAGTATCGAAGAAGAGTTTCTGTTTCGCGATTTCATACGCTTATACTATACGAATATACTTTCCCTTACTGAAATCAGGGCCGTCTTACCCCGTTCGGAGGAGGATCCTTTTGCATTAACTTTTCAACGCCCGAATTTTTGCAATTAAAAAACTATAATTGTTGCTGATTGTTCAAATTAATTCGAGAAATTTATCCACTATCGCTGTCCGGCATTGTCAGCACTAGTTTCCCATAGAAACTATATTCAATAGACATTGCTAATTTCTGGGTCCTGTTTGATTGGGGCTTGGCTTCTTGGCCCACTGATTAAAAGAAACGGCGCTCATTGAAGTTTATTAAATACTAGAATGTTTAAAAACTATTTAATTTCTTTTAAAATTTTTAAAGTAAAAAATTGTTTTTCAAAAACCTTCACAAATTATTGCAAATTTGATGTGCTTTGCACAAATTAATGGAAAATTAAATAATAGAACTTGTAATCAAATACGAATGATCAATTATCGACCCAACGAAAAGTATGCTGTTGTTGGTGTCACGTGGACGACCGACAATGGCCGACGGAAGTTCGCTTCTCACAGGTGGGCGGAACTTCCGGTGGAATTTAGGGCGATGGTTTTATTACGTAGCAACTTAGTATTCCGCCTACTTGTCATATTTGAAACCTTGACGGAAAAACGTGGTTGCGTTGTATTTTTATAAACAAATCTGTTAATTTTCATTTTCATTCGTTTGATTTGTATTTTGAACCTTCATTCCATTTTTGAATTTTTATTCGTTTGATTTGTATATTTGAAACCTTGACGGAAAAACGTGGTTGCTTTGTATTTTTATAAACGAAACTGTTAATTTTCATTTTCATTCGTTTGAGCATGGCCACTCAGGTAACATTTATTCCTTCAACCAGGGGAGGTAGAATTGCTGTATACAAGCAATTCATGTACAAAGTTGAAAGACGTTTAGACAATGGAAAATCATATTGGAAGTGCTACAATAAAACTGGGTGTAAAGCGCGGCTTACAACGTTCAACGATCTTTCCCAAAACGTTGATGGGTATGACACTCGTGAGCCGGACCCGCTAGCTATGATGGGGGATTCGTTTCGTCTCAAACTGAAATGCAGGGCGGAAAAAGATTTGGCTACCCCGGTTCCTAAGATTTACAGGTAAATGCGATTTTTTTTTAACTTCTGAAAATGTCATTTACTTTATTTTAAACAATATGCTGAAAGCAAAGGGGGATAGCGGACTGGGATATCATTGGCGTAAGGAAGTTCAATATTATATATGCTTATTGTGTTTTTTAATGTAATTGTGTTAAGATAATAATATGTATTAAGGGATCCACGTGGTGGGTGGGGGGGGGATGATACTCTGCATGACCTTGTCGGTGTTTCGTCAATAAAACTAAGTCTAACTAAGAAATTATAATTATGTCTATATAAACAGAATATGGTGTATGGTTTGGTAAAGGTAGACTTCACTGTATAGGCAGACCCACCACAAGAAAATATCGTACCTGGGTCTAAGTTATGCACTGGACCCATATACATATACTATATATATATTTTTTTTATTCTGCACTTTTTACTATTGGCCCTCTCAAAGGTTCTGGCCCCCGACATACCAACCTTCTCCTTGTGGCGGACCCGTGTATGGGACTTTTTGTAAACAGGCATTAGCGATGGGGCTGTTTGACTGCTCATCAACAATTTCAAAGAAATTTATTGTTGTAAAGGTCTTGAGGTTTATGACTGTTGTCAGGCTGATAGTAGTTTATATTGTGCTCACATATAAAAATATCTACTTTGGTTACTTGTGAAAGTCTAACATGAAGACAGATTTATTTATAAACCCACAGGTGTTACGGCCTATGAGGATTTAGGGATGCTTTCCTGCACTTCAATATTTTGCTAAATGGGGAACTGAAGGATAAGCTACATTCATTGACTTGGGGTGGGGACATGATCCTGTCTACGATAATTTTTACAATTCAATTAAAACATAGAAAATATTTCTTACAAATTAAAACATAGAGATTATTTCTTACAAATCAATTAAAACACTGAGAATATTTTTTTACAAATTCATTCTGGTGATAGCATCATCCTAAAGTATCTTAAATGTGGATAAACTGAGAGGGTGAGGACAAGGAGGAGCTCTAAGTAAAAATAATACTACATTGTTTTATAGCACTATTCTATTATTCTTTTTACTCGAGAATAATAGAATTCGGAAGTAAAGGGAAGATATATTCCCCCTTCTCCCAATAATCCAAATGTGGTGATGCCAGGATGGAGGTACCTTACACTTCACAGTTTTATCTTTAATCTTTTGATAAATTTTCCAATGGAGTCCTGAGTCAAGGATGACTCCTAAATGTTTATCCTCAGTGATGGTTTTAAGATTTGCAAGACCCAGTACCAACTTAAAAATAAGACGCCCATTAGTGAGACCCTAAGCACAATCTAAAATGTAAGGCACATGAAAAATGTACTGTGTACCAGTTCATCTTTGATGTTTATTTTTCTTTTGTTGCTTCTGCATTTATAACAATATCATGCCATGCAGTACTTTATACAATAGTTATTGTATGATATGTATCTGGCATGATGCTCCTAAAAAAATAAGGCCCAGTGTAAATGCACCGTTTGCACTATCCTAAAACCACTTCTGCATTATATAATTTGAGCCTTGTATTATTTTAGATTACCTATGTATCTGACCGAGCATATAAATTTGGAGAGGTTTTTTTTTTTTTTTTGGTCCTGGCACTATGTATAAAGAGTATGGGACAGGGAGGGTTGACCTAATTTTTGCAGTCTTCTGTGAAGTTCCTAATTTACAAATTGCTACTCCATAATTTTTAGCAAATATAGCGAAATTTCAGGTGATTTAGTTTATTTGTTGATAATGCTTTTTCCATGAAATATGGGTTTTCTAAATAAGTATATTTTGAGTCAAGCCTCCCCATTTAAGGGATGCTTAATTAAAGTTGAATAATGTGAAAGCTGGTATAAATACACGACTATAAAGTTAAATAGTACTACATTTTAATTTTAAGGTGTTTTGTTTATTTGCTATATCAGTGGTGGATCCATGAGGTTCTGGGATTAGGAAACCCCTCCAAATCAAGTCAATAACTTTTTAATTTGATGGTGACAGCAACGATCATAATGCACGAGTGGTAAAGTTGGCAACACCAGTATATATATATATACTGGTGTATATATCAGAGATAAGAGTTGGCAAGTTTTTGATAATTGACTGTTTTATTTGGTTTTAACCATGTATTAACTGTCACGTCAAAAACCTAAAATTTTTCAGCAGGATAATGAAAAATAAATATCAGCTAATATAAATATAAAATAATCAATTTTAATTAATAGTAAACAAAATAATTACAATTGATAAATAGGCAAATGGTGAAAAGCTTCGGTTCCCATCCTGAACATTGAAGTTAGTGCCGTTCTGCGCGGTTGGAACAGAAGAGGGTGACCTCTTTCAGACTGACCATGTTATATTATTCGCTTTCTAGCACAACCAAAGCCAAAAAACTGATCTTGGCGATCGCCAAGTTGGTTGGAATCTAAAGTAGGTGTCAGGTTCTCCCACAACGGACCAGTTGACTTGTATTTTTCACAGTTTTCCAAAGTTGTAACAAGAATTCGAACTGGTTTCCTAATAAAAGGCCTCCGTGAAGGAATTCCTTCCTTTGATTTCAGTTCAGTTATTACCATGTTTGGTGCAGTATGGCCTTCAGTGCCAGTGGGTCATAAAATAAACAATTGATAAATAATAATTACTTATACATCATTTAGTTTTAGCTATAAAGAGTATATTCAGTATTTCTTTTGTTTAATTCTTCAAAATTAAAATACATTGCATTAACATTAACTGTGCTCTGGTAAATCACATGAAAAAAATGCAGCTGAATATCACTGCTCACTAAGTTATTCAAAAATCAAAACATGTCCATGTGAACTGTACTTAAACCTTCTATTGCCGAGCACTGTTGGAATCAAAACCATCGTTTCTCCTTCCATAATGCCCGAATAATTGAACGCGTTTACTTTCTGTCGGACTTTAATTTCTTCGAAACCTTCCACACATTTGAAATGGGCAATGGAGCTATCAACGATCCTAGTGAAAGCATATTTTTCCCAGAATGCTACAAAAAACTGTTGCCCCATTAACTGTATTTAAAATCCTCATCAGTTTAATTATGATTGCTTTTCTGAAAATTTCCGCCGTCTCGTGGATCGGCGTTGTATCCAGAGATGTTTCTCCTATCCCAGTGAAAAACGGTTATTTTTCTCCGAAGCATAACTTGTAACTCGTATAGTGGCAACCTTGACAAGCATTACCAATCAACAGTTTTTTTGGTTTGTATATTTTGTTTGAAAAAAGTATCAAGAAGCTACTGAAACAGCTGTCACGACATTAAATTATGTAATTTCCAACTGCAACAGTATTATGTTTTATTTATCTGCTAAGCATGTGATTCTTTTGCTTTTTTCACATTTTTTTTCTTTTTTTTTTCCTCCATTTGAATGAGTTTTTTCTATAAATAACATGAGTTTAACAAAAAAAAAGAGCATACTTTCAGAAATTGGTTTCTAAGAATATGTAATATATATAATATGTAAATATTTGTTCTCTAAGAATATGTAAAGACTTCTAAAAACAAGAGCCTGAAAGTTCTAATTTTGTAACTAAAGAAATGTTTGAATATATTTAAAAAAATTCTATGCAGAATATGCTGCATATTTGGAGCAATTAAATAGGGATATAAGGGAAAGTTGGCACTGAAATGGAAAAAAAAATTGAAGCTGAAGAACAGTCAAGCTTAGTTAAGAAAAGAGAGAGACTGCAGCAAAGACTTCGTGAACTAACTGCTCAAGAATCTGATTTCATCAGCCAGGAAAAGCAGCACATACTTTAGCAAATGAAACTTTCGAAAAATTGTATATTGGTATTGAAAATAATGACCTTTAAAATAATAAAGTTGTACGAATGATGTTAAATACTTCAAACACTAATATTAAAGTCATTGATGAGAAATTAGTTGCTATAAAACAAGTCTGAAATTATAAAGAAGTTAAAAATTGTGAAGTAAACTTAAGTTTGACTGTGTAGCCCAAGAAAGTAGAATCCAAATTCAGATTTTTTTTTTTTATTTGTGTTGCATGAAGAATGACCTATTTAAACTTCACTTTTTATAGCTAAAATTCCACATACTGCTCATTTGTGATAAAATATAGAAAAGTGTTTAGTCAGAATAAGGTAATGAAACATACATACAAAAATGTTGTATTATTTAAAAATATATTTAAATTATGTAGTATATATAATAAGTACCTTTTCAAGTATAGTAGGTGTACACTTGCTTCTTGGATAGTCTGTTATTTCAGGGGGTGCTCTAACACCCAAAACACCCCCTTGTCTACGGCCCTCAGTAATTGCACACATGTAACAAATCTGTGATGACTAAAATGTGTCTGATGTATAAAAGTTTTAATTACTAATCTTTTTTTTCTTTTTTTCTTTTTTTTTTTTTCAAGGAAGAAATTGCACAGGCAGCTGTATCAGTTGAGACAACAGCAGTTTTGCCCTCATTTGATAAAATGAGTAAAGCAACTTATAGAGAACGTTCAGTATTGAGACCTCTATTGACCCAAAGCATTGAAAATTTAGAAATAAATGGCGTGTGGACCGAGAATAAACAAGGACAGCGATTTTTGATAGCTGATGATGGTGTAGGAGATAACCGGATGTTGGTATATTTTATTTAAAAGTTTTAAATATTTAAAAAAAAATTTTTTTTTTTATTATTAATTCATTAATACTGTTCTTTCCCTTTTTTTTTAGATATTTTGCACAATTGAAAATCTGCAGAAGATTTGTATGTGCAACAAAGTTTTTTTAGATGGCACATTCAAAATAGTACCGCACATGTTCACCCAATTATACACCATTCATGGTTATTATATGGGGAAAATATTCCCCTATGTTTTTTGCTTGCTGCAGAATAAATTGGAGGCCACATATGTAAAAATGTTGAACATACTTAAAAATAAAGCTGTTGAACACAACCTTATACTTCAGCCACAAGTGGCCATGGTGGATTTTGAAAAAAGCATCCACAATGCTCTTACAGAGGTATTTCCTAACATCTCTGTTAAGGGTTGTTTTTTTCACTATAGCCAGTGTGTATGGCGAAAGGTAAAATATCTTTTTTTAAATATTTTGCTTTATATATTTAATGCAAAAACGTTAAATGTTATACATTCACTTTAATATGAAATAGAAAGAAGTTATCAACTTGCATCAGTGTTTCTCAAACTGTGCAACTGCATTAGCTTTAAAGCAAGAGTGTCGTTAGGCCTAAATTTGGGGTGGGAGACTACAGTCCTCCTAATATGCGAAGAACCTCCCCCCCAATATATCAATCCTGGGGATGCTACTGCTTTAAAGTTGTGCCATGGATATGTTTTAAAGGTTTATTTTTAAAATATTTCATTCATAGTTCCAAATATATTAACATTTTTTTTTTTTTTAAATTTTTTGTATGTGGTATTTGTCCAAATTATTTTATATGTTTAAAAGTGTGCCGAAAAACGAAGTTTCAGAACCACTGACTTCAACTATTGGTTCCATCCAGTGTTTTTGCTAATTCATGTGCACATAGGCGTAGCCAGCTTTCCTTCTAAAGGAGAGCAAATTTTTTTCCGAGAGGGGGGGGGTAAAGGCATTGTCAGCCCGAAATAACATATTACTAAAAATACCAAAATATGCTACTAATTTCATTTCTGGGGGGAGCTGCCCCCCTTTGGCTACACCCGTGTGTATGCGCATATTTTGTTACTTTCTTTATTATGCATCACATGGGCATATGATGCACATATTTTGTTTACTTTCTTTATTGTGGATATGCCCATGTGTATGCACAATAAAAAGAGTAAACAAAATATGTGCATATTTGCTAAGCATGTGCACTCACTTTCATTTCCATGTTTGTACACCCAGCTTAAGAAGAATTGTTGTGCTACTCATTTTTATGATTTAAAGCTTCAATCAAATCTATCTAAAAACAGTTTGACGTGCTAATTTCAACTAGGGTGCTTATTTTCTGTTTTAAAACACTCTTTTCATTTTCCTAATTAGTATTAAAAAAACATTTAGGTACAGCAACTGGGATTATTAGGGCTATACAGGACCAATGACGAAGTTCAACGGTGGGTGAAAAGAATAGCTGCGTTACCCCTCGTACCAGAAGATCTAATCCCAAATGTAGTCCAGTGGATTGAAACCGATGCACCCAACTTACCAGAGGGTGCAGTAATGAAAGATTATTTGGATGAAACATGGCTTCATGAAAATGCTATATTTACATCGTAGGTTTATAAATTTTCCAACAGCCCTTCATTGGCTTTTTTTACTTAATTAAAAGGAATCTTATTTATAATGCTTTTGTATGTAATATGTAGCACAATTGCATGTAATTCAAATTAAAACTATTTTTATTAAATTTCCTTCAGATTTTGTAAACAATTATTGCAAGACTATCATAATACACTGTGCAAGCATACCTTTTGCTTTATTTTAGTGATATTTGGAATCATTTTAATACTGATGCAGAGAGGACCAACAACCATGTTGAAGGGTGGCATTCCCGAATAAATGGAAAGGCTACTACCACACACTTGAATATCTTTAGCTTCATCGAATTGATCAAGCAAAAACAAGCTGAAAATGAAGCCTCAATGTTGATGCTAGCATGTGGGAGGGAAAAACCACCAAGGCAAAAAGCTAAGTATAGGATAATAAATGAAAAACTTGCAATGTTAAAAGATGATTTAAGAAACAACAGAACTTCTATTTATAGGTACACAGCCTCAGTTCAACATTTTTGCCCTTTCAGTAACTATTTTTGTACCTTTCAGTACTATCTATTGATTCTGTATCATTTTCCTAAGTTTTAAAATTTTTTGGACAAATTATGAGATCGTAAAGATGTGTGTGTATCACTAGCTTGTCTTAAATCATAACAAGACAAGTTTCTTGAATTAATTCTCCTTTTATTTTGTTCATCAGTGTTTGATGTTGATAGCATCATAAAATCTGTATAGTTATTCTGAATTACTTGTATGATATTCCCCAGGAATGTTTCCAGCTCCTTATTAAATCCATATCTTAAAAAAAAATCAGGTAAAATAATCTTAATAATCTAAGCAACTCACTTATATTTGTGTACCTAATAAAGTTATTACTCATTGTATGTATATCACAAATCATTTTTTGTTACCAATTCATGTGCATGTGTAATTTATAAATTATCTGCAATAATTATGTATGTGCTTGTTATATGATGTTTAACTGTACCTATGACATAATGACGGCAAGAAGCGTTGAAAATATGTAGTCAATCTGTCAGTTTCATTCATAAAGCTGACCAGCTAGCTAAGTTGAGTTTTTCTGGTTTCCTCAACTTATATATATGTATGTATATATATAGCGCGAATGCGGGCTAGTTTCCCTTTAAAAAGTCCTCCAGAAAGGCACTCTTTCCCTAGTAGAAAGCACGTTGTATATATGATAAACATGAAAGCAAAATTTTCGTTCTGTATTTATGATCTTGATATTTGAAAAATACCATTGTATAATTAAAAATGATAATAAACATTTTGTATTTAAAATTGTATTTGTTTTATCCTTTTTTTTTCTTTTTTTTTTTCTTTTTCACAATTGGAAAATGTAAGCTACAGTAAAACCTGTAAAGTTGGACACAGTTTGGTGGAACCACAGTAAACTTTTCCATTTCATTCATATTGTCCATGTTGGACACCTCCGTAAATTGGACACGTTTAGGGGAAACCGTGAGTACCCAACTTCCACAGGTTTTACTGTATAAAGTTACTGGGTGAACCATCACTTTTCCTCCCCTAAACTGACTTTTACACTTTACTTTTGATCATAAATATAATTTTTAAATTTAGTTAAAACAGCATGGTTTCACTTGAATTACTTAAAATCATCCTGATAATATGTAATGGTACATAGTATATAATGAAGTAAAAGTTTAATAAAGAAAATTTTCCAAATTCCCCTTCATTTTCTCTGATATGCGATGTACAGATTCTATGAAGTAAAATTTGTGATTTCGATTATCTGTATTTTGAATAGCCATGACACTTAGATTCATGATATTATTTACTACTAAAATAAGAGTTGTAAGATTGACTTCTGTCTGAGCCACTCTAATCTTACAACTGACTGGGGTTCAGTTTTTCAATTTTGTAAGGAAAATAAGGGCCAGTTACCTTAAAACGTGTCATCTGGAAAGGCATTCCTTCAGCAAATAACCTTGTAGCATTGCCACATTAAAAAAAATATGTACATTACTATGCAAATGTCCAAATAAAAAGTTTTAAAACTGAGTGAGAAATTAAACTTTCTTAAAATATTTTTGAATTAAATGTAAACTTAATGCTCCATTTTCCGAAGACTACTTTGAAGTTAACTAGATTTTAAAATTTCTGTATAATATATAAAAATGGATTTTATGTTAGTTATAAAATTGATGATAAAAGCTATACATGTTACCTGCTTTCGTTAAAGAGAGGAGGGCAGGCAGAGCCCTAATTTAATACATTTTAATATCTTAAACTTCTATTTCATTTATCTTGATGTATATAAAAAGTAATATTAACTATGGTTGTGCGCCGATATACAGAAGTAATTTTTTTTGTAACAAACAAACAATTACTCATTATTTTGAGGTTATCTTTTTGATGCTTAAAAATAAAAGCATCTCCATGTTATTAAAGGTGATAATAAAATTTGAAAAATATTAATGGTTTGTTTAACTTTCTAGTCAGTTTTTAGAAATGTAAATGAAATGATAATATAAAAATCTTGCATTTTTTTGCATCGACTAAGTTTCCCAAAGTGCACACATTGGGTAAGTATCAGGAATATAATTTCCTTAATGCTGCTGTTCCCTGTTCATAACCATTGCTTAAAAACATTTTAATAAAATGCCTTCAAATCTAATGAAATTAATACGTTCCCTGTATGCATTACCTCTCTCCTGTTATACATTTGCATTCATTGAAATGAAAGCAACAACTAGCCAAGTTGAATGCTTCTTATTTTAGTATGTTGTGTCATAGAGACCTATAATAGATTTATGAACTTATATCTGCATGAAAGAGTACAAAATGAGCAAGATTTATTTAAATATTCACACTAATTTTAAACTGCATACATTTTAATTAATTTTTCTGATTGTCTAAAAACATGAACAGATGCTGTTTACAACATTTTTGCCTTAAGCGACACTTATGAAAGGGTACACAATTTCTTAACAAAAAGTACATTTAAACCTTGGTAACTCGGTATCCCAAGGAGAACAGAAAACGTGTTGACTTAAGCAGATGTCGCTTTATCGAAGTTTCACATATATGAGAAAATAAGTACCCCTACAAACAACATTAAAAGATCGTTTACTATATTATTATGTAGTTAAATAATTTCCTTTTATTTTTAAGTCTGGTATGTTACATATTGAAAATTTGAATTTAAATTACTCCATGAAAAATAATCCAGAATTTTTTATTGTTTTTCATTTAGAAACAAGAACAAAAATTCTTTAACGCTCCTTAATTTATAATCCACTGTTCCTCTGATAATAGCATATAACTCTAACAACTTTGCTTTGCATGGTTGTTGAAAAATCTTACAGCTAATCAAGACCTTGATTCACCCCAGATTCGATTTCTTTTAAATAGAATAAGTAATTTTAATTTCAGCCCCCTAAGAAAAGTTAGTGATTCTAAAAAAAGCTTTAACGACGACCAAAAATAATAATTTCTTATAAAAAATGCATTTCTTAGAAATAGGTAAAATACATAGCATAATAGACATCCAATTGTTTCAGGAAATCAATTTGCCGAATTATAATTATTTTAAAAACAATTACTTGATGCATTAATCAAATTGCTATTCGACAAAATTATCTGTCACAGAATGCCAAAAAAATTGTGGAATGTGAATTCAAAAGTTATTCACTTATACTGTTCTTGAAGATTCCCGTAAATCAGTGTTGCGTTCTAATCTCATTATATGTTTAATGTCTTTACAAAGGGGGGCAATTGGAGTTGTGTTTTTTTTCTCGATTATTTTAATTATATCAATCTATCAGATGGAAGTTGAAGAATAAAACCACTTCAAGTAGGGTAACTTAAAACTGGTCCCCTGTTGTGTTTCATTGATAAATGAATAATAATAATAATATTAATAGAAAATTATAATTTAATTAATATAATTTTTAAATATAATAATAGAAAATTATAATGTTTTTTCAAACATGCTATGGCATAATATATTAATAACAGTCAAAACAAATAACCTCAATTTAACACTTTTAACAAGGACGTGACACAAACTGCCGCAGGACAAAAGAAGGTTTTCAGCACCTTTGTGCTATTAAAATCCACAGAGTGATCTTAGGGTGATCCTTACAGCCCAAGTTCTAAATTATGAAGGACAAAATGAACTTATTCTCATTTCAGTAATGCTATTACATTAATTACACCACAGACTATCAACTCAATTACAGGATATAGCCAGAGCTTAATTTGAGCCGGAGTGTAGCTTAGCGTTGGTACTTTTTGATATTTAGCCCAATATTTTGCTATTTTCCGCAAATTATAATGCGAAAATGATATAAAAAGCTTCGAAAACCAATGAGGGCTCCGGTACTTTTTTCCATAGAAATTAAGCACCGAATATAACTATTTTAAGAAAAAGGCATCCCTAAATTTTGCTAATCAATTCTGTCACTGATATTTCGAAAAAGAAAAGTTTTAATTCAAATATTAAACCAGAAATTAAAACAACGTGTTCGTGAAGCCTGAAATCAAGGAGTAGAATCGACTCGCATAGGGCTAAAACAAATAAATGAACAAGGCCAAAGTAAAATTTATGAAATTTTATTTTAATTTGTTATTCTCTTTAATTTTTATATGTTTATTTTAATGTTCGTAAAATTTAATAAGATTAATTTATTTAGTATCAGCAATTAAAAATATTACTTTTGAAACATCGATTGTTTTATCAACTATCGATAAAAGCCACTTGCTTGGCAAGTAGGAGGGATTATCAGTGATTGACAGATGGGTGGGCGGTCTTACGACCGCCCACTCATCTGTCAATCTTAAGACGTCGGCCATACTCGGC
>QLNU02014176.1:164390352-164405412 GCA_006491805.2 Dysdera silvatica
AGTTTACTACCTATTATACCCTTTTCAGATTTCTTTAACAAAAAAAACTTTTGTCTTTAAGCATCTGATTTTTTATGGCTTTTGGAATCATTTCCTCCATTTCGCCTTTGTGACGCCACCTCCACATATACTCTGCGAAGTACGAGTCAAACAGCTTTTTATCATCGACATTACGGTGCTCCATGTTCCTCTCATACCTCCTCTCCTCCCCCTTACCTTTTGCAAAGTACAAGTTCAACAGCTTTTCATAGCCGACATTGCAATACTCCACATTCCCCACATCTCCTCCATACTTCCTCTTTCCCCATACCTCATCTAACCTCTTCCTCCTATACCCCGTCTCCATCCCAAACGTATTTTCAATTCTAATCCATTATAAAAATAAAAAATTTAAATGTTCGATCATCCTCTTGCTACAACTCACAAAACACCACAGACATGACGGAAGCTACGCTGAATGGACACTGTGACACTATCCCATGCATGCGTGCATTTTTTCCATTCCATGCAACTTTCCCTCCGTTTTAAGAGTACAGCATAAGTTTGGCGACAAAACAGAGGATACATCTATAGTGTTACCATAAGCAGCAGATTTCTAATAAATATACATCCCTATTCTTGTTTGTGGTTTTACGACTCAAGGACTACAATAGTCACGCTGTGCCAGGACCTACAATTTTTGAAGGAATCCAAACCTCTTAAGACCTAGGGAACCAAACCCCGGACTACATCCCTATTCTTAAGAAACTGTTAAGCCACAATACAAGCATAGCGATAAATCGTTTAATATATACACAAACGTAAACTTATCAGTCCAGCATACACAAAATGTTGTATTTTTTTTAGAAAAGTAATTATATACGAAAAAAACAATACAATAACAGTGGAGTACATAGAAAATGTACAAGAGAAGGGGGAAATTACGGGAACTACAACTTTATGTATATACATAATGGACTCAAGATGTTAGGAACCCCCAAAAAGTTTGTAAGTGGGGTTTAAAATTAGTTCAATGGGATACTTTTCACAGTAAACGCCACAGTTTGTAAAAACGTGTAGTTCGTAAATTGTAGATTCCTAAACACGCGAGTCCACCGTACATCGTACGTGCATATTATATATATATATGATATTGTAGCTTTCTGTAATCAAAACTGAATGGGAGGTTATGACACCGCATTAACTCTATCGCTGCGTACGCCACTGAACTGAAAACACATCTTAAATTGAGAAAAAACGTTGAGAATTGCTTTTACGCAACAATACGAATTCGGCAAATTACCTCGTTGTCATTGTGAATTTTGAGAAGGATGTCCGAAACATGCCGATCAACATCAGCCTTCGTGCGAAACATTATTATTGACTAATTAATTATTAAAAAATAATTATAATTAATCTGAAATTAAATGTAACGGTACTTATTCTATAATCACAAAACTAAACGCAGTTGAATGCCATATATCCGCCATATTCAATGTTGCCAAACTACCGAGAAGAGTGAAAATAAGGGAATTTCTGGGGAAACTTGCAGGTCTAATTGCAGTATCGAAGAAGAGTTTCTGTTTCGCGATTTCATACGCTTATACTATACGAATATACTTTCCCTTACTGAAATCAGGGCCGTCTTACCCCGTTCGGAGGAGGATCCTTTTGCATTAACTTTTCAACGCCCGAATTTTTGCAATTAAAAAACTATAATTGTTGCTGATTGTTCAAATTAATTCGAGAAATTTATCCACTATCGCTGTCCGGCATTGTCAGCACTAGTTTCCCATAGAAACTATATTCAATAGACATTGCTAATTTCTGGGTCCTGTTTGATTGGGGCTTGGCTTCTTGGCCCACTGATTAAAAGAAACGGCGCTCATTGAAGTTTATTAAATACTAGAATGTTTAAAAACTATTTAATTTCTTTTAAAATTTTTAAAGTAAAAAATTGTTTTTCAAAAACCTTCACAAATTATTGCAAATTTGATGTGCTTTGCACAAATTAATGGAAAATTAAATAATAGAACTTGTAATCAAATACGAATGATCAATTATCAAATATTTAATAAGAAAATTATCACTATTTATTTAAGTCCTTTATAAGCATTATAAATTAATATATGATTTTCCTATTCAGTTTCATCTTTGTGGTCTCAGTCAAGGAAGATGACGCTCGTTGGGCTTAGTATAGAGATGTAAAAAACCCTAGCATATTGAAACGCGGGAATAAACTCGGGAATTTTCGGAAATAAACTAAGAATTTTAGACATATTGGAAACTTTAATGGGAAGGAACTACCTTGATGATGTTTACGTTATTTGCACAACACCAGTTAACAAGCACTTAAAAAAAAATTGAAATGTTGCAATGAACCTTTTCTTACCTATATTTTTTACTCTTTCATCTTTCAACAGAAATTATTATTAGGTGACGAAATTATATTTCATTAGAAATGTTCCTAAGTTCAAATTAAATAATGTTATCATTCATTAAATACAAAAAATTGTTATAGATTAATTGTCAACATTAGTTCAATAATTATTTCTTAAAATACGCAATAAATAATGCAAAAAACGTTTTATACATTTCAAACGACCTTATATCAACATTCCCATAATGTTCAAAAAATCTTTGGTTTTGGAAATTTTGGAAATTCCCTTCCAAAAACCCCGGTTTTTCCGGATATAAATCGGTTTATTTCTAGCCTTTACATCTCTAGCTCAGTAGCGTTTTGGATACTCCTCTAATTAGGCTGTTCACAAATAATAAGTCGTGGGAATTAATTTTTTATTTGTATTACCTCTGTTACATTTATCTTTCTTTTTTTTTCTTTTTTTTATATATATTCATATTTGCCTGTAAGAACTGAATGTTTTCTGTGCTCTTTTCTTTTTCATTTACTCTAGCGGATTTGTTAGTTTTATTTTAAATTCAAATGATGATATCAAAAATGATTTCATAATTTGAAATATAAAGAAATTTTAAGCTAACGTATTATTTTCTTAAAAGTAATTTGCTTTACCTGATGTTATTGGTTTTGCAAACTGTTCTTGGGAAAGGTGGCCTGCAGAAGTTGCGGTAACGATTGCACACTTGACTTTCATTTAAAAATTCCACAACTTAAGTCTTCGTTAACAAACGTCCATATCGGCGTTTCAACATTTAACAGAAGAAAAAAAGTCGTCGTTGCTATGGCATTTACTGCTTTATGTATTTGTTATTTTGTTTCGAAAATTTCCAATACTTTTGAAATTTATTGGAAGACAGCATTTCATGATTGCAGTCAAAAAAATATTTCAATTATTTAAATAAAATTATTCGATTAAAGTTAATTTTTTAATTAATCCTACTGAAAATCTGCAATGGAAGGGTCCGGAGACGATTTTGAACTTCCTCAACTGGATTTAGTAACTACAATAGGCTATCAAGGTGAGTTAATTCTGCGGCTAAAATTGCATACCTCAGTGACAATTCCAAATTGGTCCCAAGTTATTTCTCCAAGTCGCTGATGTTTTCGCCTGTATGATTTCCGATCCTTGGGGACAGACATTAAGCATGATCCAAAACGTCAAGGGTTGTAAAGACATTGGCGAAAAATTTGGCAGTGTGACGCAGCTACACATTGTTAACTATTCTTTTCGCTGGGTAAATATTAATTTCCACAAATAACTAATACTAAGCTCTACTGCAAAACACGCTACCACCTTCTCTTGAAACAGCTCTAGTTTCGAGGATTGTGTTTGGGGAGAGAAATATTCTATGCTGTTATAGGTTGCTTTCAACCTAATGTATGAGGGTGTGGCCAACAGCGATATTAAGGTTTACAGATATATATTGATTCAACTGTTCAAGCATAATTTGAAGTCTAACCAAAAGGATAGCATAGGGTTTACCCCGAATTGGGTGTCTCCCTCAACTAACCCTCCTCTGTTACAGGTAACAGTAATTTTTTTGGCCACGGTGCAGATGTATCCCATGTTGGTGGTAGTACAGATACTGTCCCACAAGATCAATTTTCCCCTAGAAACATGAAGGAAAGTCGCTGTAAGCGGGGTTTTGACATCAGCGATTTCGATGCATGATGTCACACAGGGTGGAGCATCATACAGTGTTTCTCTGTGGCGGTGGTAAGACTTATGGAAGTATTGAAGTGATTGGGAAGACGTCGGAACATTTCAATATGGATTTTTTTCTTCAATTGCAGTTGAAAGGGAAGAGGAATGTTGTTGGATTGGTTTGTGGGAGAAGATTTGTTTGGTTTGGAGTAGAAGGACCCGATTTGCAAGGTGCGCTGGTATGCTAGGCCTAACGTGGCGAATAACGAATCTTACAACGAACCTAACAGTCAATAACGAATTGTTATTGACTGTAGTTAAAGAGATGAGGTTATCCGATGGATAAAAGGAATAAAAGTTAGTATGCTGTTTTTTTTTTTTTCGCTGCACCGAGAAAAAAAGGAGGAGGGGAATGGATGGAGGAAAAGAGAGGAAAGCCAACAGCGGGAAAGGTTAAGAGGTGAAGGGGGTGGAGGTTGGGAGTGGGAAGGGAACAGGAGAAAGGGATTAGAGGGTTAGGGGGGAGTAGGAAGAGACGGCCAAAAAAACAGGGGTTGGGAGGGGGAGGATAAAGAATATGAGGTTAGAGGGGTATGGGTGAAGGAGTTAAAGAGAGCAAAAAGAGCGGTAGGAGTGAAGAAGAGGGAGAGGGTAGGGGTGAAGGCTGGGAGTAGGATGGGGGATAGGGGCGGAGCCTGTATTGAGACGTAAGCAACATGGCGGCAAGCCAGGACAAAGTTGCCAAGTGTGTTGGAAACACTTCTCACTAAAAACGAAATGGGACAGTATCTGTACTAGCGCCTCCATGTTTACTTTGTTGCCAAAGTGTGGCAACCTTCTTCTTGGCTTATCATTCTGGGATGACGTTACCATTGATCAACGTTTTGCGAGTTGCGTTTTTTCGAAATGTTTTGAGTGTGACATAATCATTTCAACACACGAAAAAAAAAAGACGACAATGAACGTGAAGTCAACACAAAATGGCACTCTGCACCACTCCTCGAACATCCACGCACACGTATATAATGTCACACTATGTCACATGACAATCCACATCTAGTTCATTTTCCAGCAATTTCTAGAGGATAGAGTCAAAACTGGGTAACAAAATCTGTATTATCACCAAAAAATTAATTATCCATTTCAATTATGAAAACTTCATCCATCATCAATCAAGTTTACCATCACCAAATTAGTGATAAAATTCATCAGCAACTCTTTTGGTATTATTAATAATGACAACACTTCTTGTATTCTGTGTAATTTTCCTACAATTACAGCAGTTTGTCACTGTCTCTATGTTGGTATTTTTTTTTAATTATTTAATATAAATCTCATAAATTAATGTTTGAATTAGAAATGGTTCAACATCCTTGAGTATTGCATTTGTAAGAGAGCACTCCTGAGAGTCCGAAGACTCTCAGTAAACCAGTTGTTGAAATTTTTGCCAATCAGCAAACCAATTATTAAAATTTTGACAATCCACTACATAGAAGTAACATTTTTGTCTACTATATGGAAAATCAAGAGTTTGAACCATGTTCGTGAAAACAAGCAAATTTTTTTTTATCAGACTGTATTCCAGACGAATTTGTAAGTGATAGAAGTTCAGATTTTTTTAGAAAACTTAATGTTTTGGTGCAGCATAACCTTTATTTATATGTTTGTTTTTTTCCGTAAAATAAGTGAATATCATCAATAGCACTACTGCACGACATGTTACCCACTTCTCTCTCTCTGTCCTCTTAAAATCATATTAAATTGCACTAGATCGCTTTGTGATATCACACTCTGGCATTATATATGTCGGTATGCTTTTGCTTTTCGGACTTTGCACGATTTTTGTTATTCAACATTATACTGATTCATGGGTATTCGAATCCTATCTGAATGGACAGCAAGGACGCAACCCGAAGTGGGAGGCGTGGGGTCTCACCCACACAACCCCTTCACTGATTCACAAAAATTGAAAATGCCTCAAGCAACATGGTGCCTGGTCACTTTGTCGATTGTGAGTTTTGTCAACATTGGCTAGAATTCAGTTAGGTAACATGTCATGCAGTGACACCTCATTAATAAACTTTTATAAGTGAGAGCTGGCAATAATTAATAAACAATTATCTTTTTTTTTTTCATTGCAGGTGCAATAAAGAACGGACTTCATGTACATCCCGATCGAGACCATATAATTTATGGAGTTGGTCAAACCCTTGTTGTTAAAAATATCACCAATGATAAAGAATACTGTCTCCGAGGACATTATAAGGAGATTTCTTGCATTGCAATGTCCAAAGATGGAGCATTTATTGCCTCGGGAGAAAAAAGCTTTATGGGTTTCAAGGTTATTTCTCTGTTATTTTTTTCCTTTTGAGTTTTTACGCATTATTACTTTGAAATGTGGCCTGAAACTGGTAACAGATAGGTGTAAAATATTAGAACATGGTACCACTGCCAATAAAGTGATTTGGCGAGTTTTCCTCATTTTTGGCAACTCACGATGATAACTGACAGGGTTGCTCTGAAATTTTTCTGACACTGTAATTTCCCCGAATCATTGAAGGGTGCATGGAGGGGAGACATCCCCTTCTTTGTCTTTGCCTAAAATTTTTTTGACACTGTAGTTTTCCCAAATCAGTGAAAGGTAAGTAGGGGAGAGAGCTCCCCTTCCACTTCAGGCTTCATCCTTACTGCCCATTTGGATAATCTTTCGAGTTCCCCTGGTTCAGTATGATGAATCAGTGAAAACCTGAACAGCACATTAAAAAAAAAGGGGGGGTAAACTTTATTTTAGACAGAATGCATAGGTTACAAGGTGAAAAATACAAATGAAAACATACAAAGTGAAAAATACAAAGGAAAATATATAAAATTAAATTATGTAAAATGAGATATACAAAAAGAAAATAAAATGCAAGGGAAAAAAACCACACATATATTATGTGCATTCTGCCGGGGCAGCATTTGGAAAAGACTTTTACATCTGACGAAGCCCAAGCTGCCCAGGTTTTCCCAAATCGAATATTAAACGTTCTTTATCTGCATCATCAGGTACAGATTCAGAAATTTTTTTATGGATGGGCCTTTATTGGGGTAACTAGGGAAGGGGGTTCTTCCCAGTGGCGTGCCAAAAGGGGGATCTGTCCGCAGTGAGTGCCATGGCAGAGGTGGGTGTTATTTTCGTACATTAGCTTTAACAAATATAAAATAAAACTTCCATTAACGGACACCTTTGAAGAACGAAAACCTCCGAATAAGGAATCTATCTCTGGGACAATTGAGAAACACTCCGATAGAAAACGTATGTTATTTTGACATGCATAATAGTTTTCGGTATTTATATTACATAAACAAATACTTAAATACATATTTGAATTACACCATATATCTCATGGTTATACTCCGAAGTCTACTATACAACAGCGGTCGCCAACCGGTGGTCCACAGAAAAATCTGGACATTATGTGCATTTTAATATTTTATTAATAATAAAACAAAAATAATATTCTAAGAAATTCTCATATTCTGAATGACAATTTTCGCCTTTATATTGCACTAAATTCACGAAATGTGGTCCGCGGGATTTAAAATTATGAATTTAGTGGTTCATGAGGTCCGAAAGGTTGGCGACCGCTGCTATACGTATAATACCTAATTAAAAAAAATAACATGCTTGAGAATCAACTTGTGTATTAATATTTTAGCAAAGGTAATTGGGCTCTAAAATGACGAGGAAATGGATATTTTCAATTAATACTTTCTCATATTTCTTCGCAATTTTATCTCTATTTCTGTTTTTTCTTCAATCTCTACTATCCTCTTATATCTCTGCTCTCCACTATCCTATTATCTTTCTATTCCCTACTATTTATTATCCTCTTTATCTCCATTTTCGCTATTTCTTTCAACATATTCTTTCATTTAATGAATATTTACAACGAAAACTGACGTCGTTATCCCTTTCGAGGTGCAAATTTGTCAATTACTGTGTCAGGATTAATCATGAGGGCATTGCTGAGTTCACGCTCTATGGATATAACGGCTAAACCATGATGGCATTTGCAGTCATGCTTGCTCGTAGGTTTCTAAGCATCTCTTTTTCTCTCTCTCCAAAAAACAAAAAAGCTCTAGTTTGAGCTATATATATATATACGTGGATGGCAAAAATTATTGTATAATGATTGTTTATTCAAGCTTAATGATTGTTTATTCAAGCTAAAGATTGTTTATTCAAGATTGTTTATTCAAGCTAATGGAATAGTACCTAATGGTGAATAGCTATTGATTTTTATATATCGAAATGTTTGGAATGGTTGAAAAACAGGTTAAAAGATGGTAAAAAAATTAATAAGTAAAGTTGGAAAGGCAATATTCATTGTTATGAGAGCTTCTGGCGGTTTTGTGGCCTTCTTCACCCTTAATCAAGCAAAGCATATAATTCGAACTTTCATGTTGATTTTTAAGATGTATTTTTACGACATACACTATTGTAACGTGTGTGTGGTCGAATACATGGGTTATAATAATATGTTATTTATATTTCTCATCTTGCGCTGTTGTGTTGTATTTTTATTTAATGGTGTAGCGTGAACGTTGTTTTTACCTTTATATATATGCATAGGCAGAAGTTATAATCTGGGATTTTGAAAGGAAACAACGCCATGGGTCTCATTCGATTCATAAAGTGAAAGTGGAAGCCGTTTCCTTTTCTTGCAAAAATGATTATCTTGTTTCTTTAGGTGGTCAGGATTGTCGAAGGTAAGCTATGGTTTTTTCTTTGTTTCGTCATCCCTGTTTCTTCTTCGTATCTCTCTCCTTGTAAACAGTTTGTACAATATAACCATATCACTTTTGTTATATCAAGAAACACAACCATACTTTAATAAACATAGCTTTGACATTATAAGCGTAATAAAGTTGGCTTTACTATGCTCATAACTGGAATCTGGATTATATATAGATATGCATATTTTAACCCTTTTTAGTGTTAGTGCATATGGATGCATAAAAAACTGGAAATTTTCGTAATGAATGCATATTTTAAGGGTTTCATTAATTTTAAGCATTGTATTATCCTTTTATGGGAAAAATTTCCCTACAACCCTAAAGTTAAACTTTTCTTTTATGTTGCACCATAAACATACAACCAACCAATTTTCTTTTACTCCTATATGAGCAAAAGAAACCAAAAAAAACAAAGAGATTTGTAAATGATCATTTTTAATTACATCCTAAAGTGTAAAAATTATTCATAGTGAAATTAATCACTACCACTACAGGGAGATGAAATGGTTTAGTTCTGTTATATTAGACTGCCAATTGTCCTAAAGTAAGAAGAACTATAACAAACACTTACACATAGTGGCAAAGAAAAGAGGGGGGGGCTCGGAGGGACTCAAGCCTCCCCCTCAGTGGATAGTAAGGTGCATTATTCTCTTCAACACCGAATTATTTGATCTTTTTTTTTTTTAAATTTATTTGAGCCCCATAAGTTTTGAATTACCTTGCCCCTGTTTATAGAGGATAAGGTTAAATTTGACACCATTATCCTGTCGGCTATAGACAGTGTGAATAGTCTACCATGGATAAACTGTTCGCAAAATTTTATAAATAACATCCAGTGTTCTTGGTAAAATGTGGAAAGGACCCATTTTCTAGACATTGAATTGTTATTGAATGATAGAAGACGGAGCTTCATTATTCAGAACATCATAACCTGGTGAAATGTTACTGTAATAAAAAATTATGCTGTATAAAGGATGTTATTTTTATATATAAACTATTACTACTTTGTTAGTTAATAATAAAAATAAATGCATTTTTATTTCAAGTTACAGAATATTTGTTTTTCAAATAATTGAAAAAAAAAACAAACATGTATAGTTTTACATTTTAAGTGCACGTTTTTTTAATTTTATGTGCATATAAATGCACGTTTTTTAAAATGCATATAACTGAATGTTTTTTCATTTTAAAGTATATATTTTAGGCCCTTAGTGCATATTGGCATGCATATTTCGCTGAGGGTTTGTGCATATAATCTGATTTTTAATTATAACGTTTGGTTCCGCTTATTAATTTATTCTTTATAGTGCTATGCCCAATTACCTTGCACAACTATGATTGTTTCATTACAAAACAACCATGTCATAAAATATTTGTTTTGTTTATTATTTTATTTTTATGGTATTTGCGGTGTTTCTTACACTTTATGATAGTTTAGCTTTAAAATGATTTTCAGCTTTTACAGTTAAAACTTAAATTTGAATAACCAAGGAGCTTGCTTAATGTCAGTGGCCTCCTTTAACCCTTTCAATAGCTCACCTGAATTCTGTTTATTTTCATGCTAATAATCATCATGATCAAAAATGATGGTCATTAGCATCCAATTATTAAGTTAAATTGCCATACATGTCTCTCGACATTGCGACGTTTTTGTGATTAAGAACACACACACACACCACCATCCACTTGAATCGCTTGTGTTCATTTGCGTGTGCATTGTAATATATCATGATGTAAACTTTTCTTCCTGTTAGCTAGAACTGTTTTAATCTGTTTTAATTTAATTTTTCACTGGATTAGAATTATTCAATTATTTTCTAACTATCATAGAACGTTAATAATCATAACTTTTGGTTACTACAACCCCGTTCTTCAAGATTCTGAGTGTAACAAAAATAATGTCAATATTTTGACGAATCGTAATCGATTCAATTATATATCATATAATTTTTATAATCAATAATAATGTTATTTTTTAAGTAAGGTCCATTTGTGAATGCCGTTTGAAATTCCGCATACGTTTGAGAATGAGTGCCCACACAGACTCCCTGCATTCTTTGGGCAGAATCTGACGGAATTTGCATTCACAGTGTCAGTTTGCACACTTCGTTAAAATGTTTAAGAAAATCGAGCGCTCTGCCAACTGTGAAATACGGTCGGTCATCCAATTCTTAACAGCAAGAAACATGAAAACTACGGATATTCATCGTCTGGTATGCAAAGTTTATGGTGACAATGCAATGAGTGATCTAAAGTGTACAAATGGGTAAACTTGTTAAATTAAGATCGAGAAAATGTCCATGATGAATCACGCTCTGATTGGCCATCTGTAATCACATACGATTTGATGTAGGCAGTTGATACTCAAATTCATGCAGACAGACAAACAAATGATAATTTGCTATACTGTCAAGATCTTGCGCTTAATGACTGTCATATCTTTCGCCATCTGACAACCTATCTGGCAAGTGTTTAGACACTAATGAAAAAGTGTAAACGACCGTAACTAGCTACACACATGCGGCAGAGTTCTGTGACGACAGTATCCAAAAACTGGTAGATCGGTACGATAAATGTTTCAATCAGTAAGAAAATTGCGTAGAAAATTAGAGAATTGTATGTAAATTCAGAAAATGGATGCTTTTTTTTAAAAAAAAAAAAAAATACTTACTTTGTTTTTATTGCAAAATAGACCTTACTTAAAAAAAAACCCTCGTATAATTCTAATAAGAGATAATATGATATTTGCTTCCACACATTAGTTCCTTCCTTTTTAAATAATTGATTATAATCTATCATATCTTGTTTTCAGTAACAAGTATAGATTGTTTACATTATTCTTAATTAATTTTCCATTTTAGTGTTGTGGTGTACAATGTGAAAGGAAAATATTTGGTTTGTGGAAACCCATCCTCCATGTTCATTGGCGGATATCCTACTTACGTGAAATGTGCCAATACAAACAATACTGTGTTTGTTACTGCTGGACAGTATGTATTTATGAACTATAGTGAAATCTGTCTATAGCATTACTTAAGGAACCAGGATAAGATATTGTTATAGACAGGCTAAACAAATTGTGAGGAATCATAGTCACCTTCCTCAATAAAAAACGTAGGGATCTAGTAGGAAAATAAGTTTTTTCCTATTAGGCAACTGTAAAAATGTAGATAAGGGTGAATAGGATGCACTTTGTATCTGTCAAAACTAGGGTAGGATATCGCACATGCTTTATAGACATAATTATATAATGATGTAGTATATAATATGGTATAGTGCAGTGATTTTCAGTAGGCTGCCTGCAGGCCATATACGGCCCGCAAACAGGAAAAACTGGCCTGGTTATAAAAGATAAACTGAAAAAGAAATTCCATTGAGGGGGGCCTAAAGCTCAATGCTATTTCATTAAATCAGAAAATTTCTTGGAGGGTAAGTTCCCTTAGCTCCCCAATGTCTATATAGCGTGTAAGATAATTTCTTTTTCATATTCTTCTGACCCACCGACCGAAAGAAAAAGAACCAAAGTGGCCTGCGATGAAAACTAATTGAGAACCACTGATATAGTGTATATTATGACATAGCCATAACAACATACATTCATGTTCTTTTGTTTTTAACAGATCCCTGTAGAATATATATACAGTATATTGTGGAATATATGACAGGGCTGTCCACGAAATCGAACTATTTCAATCAGTCCATCATCCTAGCAATCCAATGTTCATCCCAAGCATCATCATCATGCCTAGCATCATCCCTAGCATCCCAATGTTCTCGAGCAACTCTTCTCCATCTAAATTTAATGGCAGAAATTTTGCTATTTAAGATTGAAACACCTAATATCTTATTACTCTAAAATTGTGTAGTTATATTTTTAATGATTTCTTACAAAAATGAGCAAAGACTGTTAGGCCATTCTACTCATATTCAAATACAATGCTGTGCAATTTTTGGAGAGTGAATCCTCCCCATACACACACATACACACACTCCCCATTTAAACAATTTTATTGGCTGTAAAATTGAATGCTTTGTGAGAGAAAATAAACTTTCTCCATCCCCCATTTTTGAGGTCCCATGCACGGGCCTGTTCAGATATTTCTATCACTATATTTGGATTAGAAGTGGGCACAGTCATTCACTTTTTGAATGCATTCTTTTTCTGCACTCTTTTGAAAGAATGCATCCATCGAATGCATTCTCATTATTTTGTGTCAATTGCCTATTCATACTGAATAATCATTCTTTCAAATGGACAAGATATTATTCTCATTTGCTTTATGGAATGATTGTTTTCATTCACTTTTACTGTTCGTCACAGTAGCGGGTGTTAACCGGTTCTAAAGGTGTGCAATATCGCAGTCGAATCTCGTTAAGAAAACCTGTTCATATTAACAGTAATTCGTCTTATCCAGAAAGACTCTGACAGAACTTCAGAAAACGGTTCGTATTAAAAGTAATTCATCTTAAGCGTGTTCATCTTAACGAGGTTTGACTGTATTTGCAGATCTATAATGAATTATTGTTCCCATTGTAAACCATCTGGCCTTGCAGTAGTGCTGCAGTAATGCCCTTAACCCAGGTTTGACTCCCAGCAATGAAAACAGAACCGACTGATTAATGACTCACTGTAGTCTGGGAGTTGGTTCCTTAGGCGTTGAGAGGTTCGAGTTCTTCAAAAAACTAGCTCTCAGTACGGTATGGCCATTCCTGACTTTTGAACTGCAAAACACAATCATATTGTCAATCAGCATAATCATTCCCTAATTCACTCAATATGTGATATTGCATAGCCCCAATGTGTTCTGGTTGACCAAATCTCCCATTTTATTTGTTACCTGAATCAATATTATTGTTATTAGTTTGTTTTTGACCTTGATTGTGCATTTTCTTAGAACTGCTTTATGTGTCGAATATCTCTGCACAAATTAATGGGTTGTGCACGAGGCTGACCATAACTGAAAATAAGTAATTGTAAAATTGTTTTGTGCTTGTTTTTGGGATAATATATATATATATATATATATAAAGGATGAAATAAAAATAAACTGAATGAAAGCATTGTATCTTTATTCAAAATTGTACAGCATCAATTGTAATTTTTTAAAATACTGAACTTCAACAATATCAGTATCATCTTTGTGATGAATCTGCAGTGGTAATGAATTCACCTAACATGCTGTCATCAGGGTTTTCATGCAACCTGAAATTGTCAGGGAATTTAAAATTTTCCCTAAAAGTCAAGAAAAAATCGAATTTTTTAATCAAACCTGGAAAAGTCAGGAAAAACTTCCCTAGCCTGTTCTGAATAGCCGAATGTACACGCGAACATAAGGCGATTTTCCCCAAAACTGAAGTTCAGTTCATAGTTTTGTTTGCTCCTAGTCAGGGGAAAAAACCTGGAAAAATCAGGGAATTTTTTTCGTCTACTGTGAGTGGAACCCTGTGTCATACCTGTATTTGACTCTCAACAGTGCCAAAGTGAACTTGCTGCAGTGCGGTTGTTGGTTTTCTAGTCGTTAAGAGGTTCGGATTCCTCCGGAAAACTGCAGGTTCTTGCATAGCGTAAACCCCGCCCCCGCTGTCCTTGTACTATAAAAACGCAAAGAAATCTTTTTGGTATCGATATTATCTTTGCGGTTATTGATATTATCTTCGTGGTAATTGTTATTGTGATTTTTTTGCTATTCTAAAAGTGGTGCTTAAAAAATATTAATATTTAACCATCGGAGTCACACAAGTTCACATATATTGGAATTCTGATTATCAAGATTTCCGTCACCCTACTATTTGGTCTTGATTATCTAGTCTTATTGACTTCGGAGTGACTGATTATCTACCTATCGTAACTCTATTACTCCCAATTATTCAGGCCCTATCCGGACGTAGTTGGTTCTGTTTTTCATTTTTTAATCATACTTTTATTATTTTCTATTTTCTAAATGCTTTTTTCTTTCAGAAATATATTTATTCTTTTTTTATGTTAGCGTATCACTGAAATAATACTAAAAAGATGTCAGGAATAGAGAAATTAATGTGAAGAGTAAAGATATTATAATAAATTGAAGAATGCAGTGTACACGAGAGACATCTGTTTACAATATGTAACCATATAATAAGTTAAATGAATTATGGCTATTAAAATTTTATATGTTGCTTTGGATTATTTGTTGTAACGAATCTCTGACAATCAACAGTAAACCATTTTCTTTGTGAACATTATCACATCCATTTC
>QLNU02014176.1:164407463-164432838 GCA_006491805.2 Dysdera silvatica
CTTGTACACAAAAGGAAGTTTATACTACTCAAATTCATACTTCCGGAGACTATCAGCGAAAAATTCAGAAGAACATTGAAATATTAGGTTCTAAAACAAATGCGTTAGTTGATACTGGGTCAGAGGTAACAATGATAAATTGTCAATTGTATGAGGAAATTGGTTCTTCTAAATTAAGTAGTAATAAAGTAGCATTATTGGGTAGTGGTGGAGAAGAGATTAAACCACTGGGATATTTTCCTACTAGAATAGTAATTGATGCATGCGTAATAATCACAAATGTTTACGTGTTGAAAAATTTATGTAATAATTCGGTTATAGGCATCCATTGGATAAATCGATTTGAATTCACCGTAGTGAATAACGAGCTGTTGATTTTGGGAAAGCGAAAATATTCTCGAGTTATTTCTAACCACAGTGGGAGTGAAATTGTTTATCGAAGAGCGCCGGTCTGTCTGCTATAGGCTGACAGCGAAGCTCTAAACGGAAGTGAAAACTTTGACCTCCAATCGCCGATAGTGGAAAAGAGAAATGGTTTTGATAATGTAAATTCGACAGTAAACGCTTTTTCCGTGGATTCAACAAATGTAATTTCTATTAACGAGATTAGCTCGAGTCGTGCTTTAAACACGGAGAAAGGACGGGATGAATCCCTCAATGCAAAAATTGCAGGGGAAATTAAGGATCATATTTTTAAAGGCACTTCCTTCATTGGGACTCATATTCGTGTGGACAAGGCATTTGGCCGTAGACCCCGGCAACAAGACGGGGAAATCACCAGCGAATAGCAAGGAATCGCAGCAGCGACACGTAAGCAAAGATACAATCTTTCTTGGAAATTTGCCGTACAATGTGGATGATGAAACGCTGTGGAATACATTTTCCAATTGTGGAAACGTTAAGAATGTGAAAGTTGCGCGTGATAATGGCACTGGAATTGGCAAAGGATTTGGATTTGTCCAGTTTGGGGATTCAAGCGGAATTGATTAAGCTTTGGCTACAAATGGAACATAGATCAAGGGAACGCCCATGCGTGTTAAGCTCAGTGAGAATAAGCTACGGATGAGAGCCTACGTAAATTTAAGAACCAACAACTCGAAAGCTTTGGATCTGTGCCACAAAGAAAACTTGGCTTCAACAAATTCCAAGGAAGAGATGGTGGTCAGGAATCTGGTCCCAGGAAGACCTTCAAGAAATTGAACAACATTTTGAGGTTACAGCAGGACAATCAACGACAACGCAATCGGAAAAGAAAGGGACCTCTTTTGTATAAGGTCAACGATCTGGTTGCGAACCAACGAACTCAATTTGGAACAGGACTACAGCTCAGACCGAAATTTCTTGGACCATATAGAGTAACCAAAGTGAAAGGAAATGACCGTTATGACGTGGAAAAGATGGGCAATGATGAAGGGCCATTATCAACATCGACTACAGCCGACCACATGAAACCATGGGCCTCTAACTAAACTTAGATATGAATGTATCTAATGTCATACTTGTTTTTTTATTTCAGGTTTAGTGTGTGCATGTTGTAAAAGCTGTGTATACAATATTAGACTATATCTAGCTTCGGGGCGAAGCAGTTTTCAGGAGGAACGAGCTGTGGGAAAAAAAAATATGTAGAGACTTCGGAGAGCGCCCTCTAGAGGAGGAGCCGAACATTACTCATTCTGGCGGGTGGCGTCCAGTGAGGCCAGACGTGCATGTAGAGCTCTGTTACAACCGTTTTTCTTTTTGTGTAGATATTAGTAGCTAATATAAACGTATTAATTCACTGTTGTTTGTGAGTGAGTATTGAGTTCTACGTTTCATCTCGAATAGATAGTAATCCTACATATACTTCAATTTCTTCATAAACAGGTTTATGAAGGTAGGTTGATGCTAATAGATAATAACTCCAATGTTAACATATATTTTTCTTTAAACGCGTTTTTCTCAAAACAGTAAATTTTATCCTTGCGCGCAAGATATTTAAAAAACTTTTTACACTAGTATAATAAAAATTAGCACACTCTTGTAGCCATACATGCTTAATAAAAATACGAAAAGGATAAGAGATTAAATAATAATATTTTTATCTAGATGCATTTTAATATTGAAAAAATGGCAAATTTTAAAAGTTTTATTTTTTATTGTTTTAAAAAATATTAAGTATCATTATTTTCTTAAGATTTTTCGTTAGTTGAATGCTATACTCATTATTTATCATTTAGCACATTACTTTTGGTAATTAGATAATAACAACCAATTATATTATGCGCGCAAAATGGTATTAAAAATTTTAACGAGCAAAATCTAGTATAATATTTTGATTTATTATAAAAAGAACAACAACACATAAATACATTTTGTTAATGATTTTAGTAAGCTCATAATACAATAATCCTATGTGCAAATTTTTATTTTTGGATATGTGTTATTTTAAAAGTTATAGAATGTTGAACTTCAGCCTATCAGAAGGCATTTCGTAACACTTAAGGGGTATGTGCCCGCTTAAAGACATTGAAAATCAACATTCTTTCTTCATTATCCAAAATAACATGGAAATATTAGATTATCTAAAAGAACGTTTATCAAAAAGGCATGGTAGTCAACGCGTATGACTTTGAAAACCTATTCACAAGCATTCCATTCGAAAAACTAATTGATGTATGCGAATTCCTTTACGAAAATTTTAAGGACAATATAAAGGTCGACGTAGTATACTGAAGAAGCTTATATAAATTCTGCATTTTCGAAAATGTACTCTATAAAGGCAATAGCTATTTTTTACAAATCAAAAGAATACCTATGAATGCCTCCTACTGCAGCTCCATGGCAAGTTTATTTTTATATTACTACGAAATAGAAGCCATAAAACTTATAACCTAACAGCTTTTCGCTACATAGATGATATCATTCTTTTGACTAATCTGACTTCGACAATATCTACAGAAAAATATGTCCAAATTCTTTGAATCTAAAAAAAAAACTAGTCCCAATGGTAAAATCTGTTTTCTTTTCATCTCTTTTGATTGTAACTCAAATATCTTGGGCTTACATGATAAAAGGAATCAATTTAACTTTGATGTCAATTCACTTACTAATTTCTTTTCAAACATGAGCCTGAAAAGACATAGAAATGTCATCATAACGCAAATTCTTCGTATTAAAAAAATATGAAATAATCCATCTGAAAAAAAAAAATGCTTTTTGTAAGCTCAAGGTCTCTCTAATGAAGAATCAAGTTCCCTTTAATTTCTTTTTGTCGTTGTTCTCCAAAATAGTTTAAACTATTAGACTTACCCGCTCCTAAAATGGACTGTTTAAAGAGCATGTGAGTGTAGGGTGTAAACCCATTCTCCCTTTAAACTAAATTTGGTACTTGCTTATGTAACACGTGTGCGGAAAAAAGAAGTCAACAGCATGAAGGTGAATTATAATACAAGAAGAAGTGAACAGTTCTACACAAAGTGCGGACGATGAATTGGTTTCTTAAAATGCTAACCCTTGTTTAAATAAATGGACCGCTAATCACTTTGATGTTCATCAATGATATAACAGGTATTTATTTGTCCAATAATAATATAATATCCAAATATGCATACGAAATATGCATGTATAAATGTATGGTTTTTGTGTGTAAAATGTTTTAACTTTTATATAATTTAGTAATTTAATTAAACTATTAATGGGTTGTTAGGAAACTGGACAGTTACGTTAGCAAATGCTGAGCATCTATCAGAATGCAATGCATCTATCAGAAATAACCCATTGTTCAGACCTTTTGTAAATGTTTCCCCTGATGAAGAGTTTGCTAAGGTCTTTGTATATTTGTTAATCTATGCTGTAAAAATATTTATACAGTTTACATATAATATGTGGTACCTTTGTACGGAGATTCGACAAGTTCGTTGTATATTTTACTAATGTATAACGTAAATATATTTATGTATCTTACGATAATATTGTATGGCATTATGATAAGTCATTTTATATTATTAATGTGCAGTATTGAGATACGTTACGGTATTTATGTGCAAGATTTGGTTATTTGATGTTACCCAGATTTATCTTCATTTATTGGTATATCGGTATACAATACCTTTATACACTGCTTTGTATTAACATAACCAAATTATCAGCAATATTATCATATTTCTCTTAGTTATAACAGTTCACAGTATAACACTTGCTTTGTGAATTCTCTTCCTCGTTTACACTTTTCTTATATTTCTTTATTTTACTCATATATTTTCTAATGAACATTTGCAGCTGGAAGCGCATTGTCACATGTAGAATTGCTGTTAAAACTTTCCTATTAATTACATACAAGGTTTTCCTATAAACTCTTTTTCAATGCTTTTACCATTCTAGTTAGAATGTTTACCTATTATATATATATATATATATATATATATATATATATAAAATGTGTGTGTATTAGTTTTATTATTATTTTTTCATTATTAATGTCACTAACTCCGACAATACGCGGTACAAGGTGTTTCAGTGTGCAGTGACATATATATAGTGCAAAATAGCAAATGCATATATAAGACGAATAGTGCATATAAAAAAAATCAGAGCGAATTAGATGAATAAATTTGGATAGGATTAAGGTAAGAGAAAAGATTAATAGAAAATACAATATTCAAACATATATATACGTACAAATATGAGCACATAAATATATACATGCAAATATAAACATACAAATATACAGTAGTGGACAAAATTGTGGAAACCCTTTGAAAAAAGATTATTTTAGAGGTTTGATGGCTAATAACACCACTTTTTTTTGTACCAATACTATAAAATTATATATCATTGGAAAGGTAATTTAATCAAGATTGTAATGCAATAACATTTATGAATCGTATTTTAATAGAACAGCATTCATAAAGAAGAAAGGTGATATACATAGAAAAAATGAGATATACAAAAATGTTCACCATACCAGTTAATACTTAGTTGGGTAACCTTTAGCCTTAATTACGGCCTTACAACGCTTTCCCATGGAGTGAACCAAGTTCTTTAGTTCTGCAGCTGTTATAATATGAAACCAAGATTGAATTATTGCTTCTGTTAATTGTGTTTTATTGCTGGGTTGCTTCCGACTAACAAGCTTCTTTAGCCGGCTCCATAGATTTTCGATGGGGTTAAGGTCTGGGCTATTTCCAGGCCATTCCAGCAGTTGAATATGATGATCTTGAAACCATTTTTTGCACACACGAGCAACATGACATGGAGCTGAATCCTGTTGAAATATAAATGCTTCATTATCTTGGAAAAGATCACATGCAGAAGGCTGCAGCTTGGGCTCAAGTATTTCATTTATGTATCTTTGGGCATTTATATTCCCATTGATCACGCAAATTCTGCCCACACCTCTTGATGTTATACAACCCCAAATCATAACACTAACTGGGTGTTTCACGGTAGGTGTAATGCACTCAGGATGGAAATCTTCTCCAATTCTTCTCCATACGTATTTTACGCCATCACTACCAAACAGTGAGATTTTGGTCTCATCACTCCAAATTACACTGTCCCATTGTTCCGTTGTCCAGTTAACATGGGTTTTAGCCCAGTTTAATCTTTTCAACCTCTGTTTGACAGACAAAAATGGCTTTTTTCGTGGAATTCTTGCATTTAGACCACATTCATGCAGTCTGCGCCGAACAGTCCTTGCACTTAACTTCACATTGCATTGCGCCATTTCACCTTGTATACACAGAGATGATTTTTTCCTGTCACCTAGGCACTGTCTTTTAATTCTTCTATCATCACTTGCTGTTGTGCACCTTTTTCTGCCTTTACCAGTCTGGTTTTGTAATGACTGAGTCTCCTTATACTTCTTCAAAAATTTAGAAATGCCACCTTTAGTTAAGTTTCCCCCAATATTTCTTCTAATTTCTTCATAACTGTAGCCTTGTTCACTTAATATTACTATTTTACATCGCTTCCTAGGTGACCAGTCAACTCTTTGCGCCATTTCTTTAATTTTATTACGTTTTACAAGCACACTAAATCAAAGAGCACAAAAAAAAAACAACCAACTTGATAGCAATTACAGAACACACTGATAAATGTCCTGTAACCTGTTGGCTCATTGCCAAAACAAGAGAAAACATGATTGGCTCATTGCCAAAACAAGATGACACCTGATTGGCTCTGTAAACACTCATGCTCATTGGCCACATTCAAATGAAGGAAAGCTACTTCATATAAATGTAAGCAAGCTGTGCTTCTTTTTTCTGGTTATTTGGCTATAACTTTTGATAGAATACAGATAATTGAACAAATGTTATTGCATTACAATCTTTATTAAATTACCTTTCTAATGATATATAATTTTATAGTATTGGTACAAAAAAAAGTGGTGTTATTAGCCATCAAACCTCTAAAATAAACTTTTTTCAAAAGGTTTCCACAATTTTGTCCACTACTGTATACATACAAATATAAAACAAATATGATACAAATATTCTGACATCGACATAAAAATCACTGATAAGAAATAAATTTACAAGCAGCATTTACGACGTTCAAAGTTAACTACCTCTCTAAATTCAGCTGTAATATTTCTAACGTCATCTTCAGAAACATCATTATCACCATGGGAACTAGAATATCAAGAATCTGTGATACTATGAATAATATAATTAATAGTCTTCAACAATTCACTATTCTCTTAATTAATAACAGATTTCCAAAATCGTTCTACAATAGATAAATTCAGAAAATTCTCATCTATATTGCTAAACAAAAAAGTTTAACATATGCATAAAGTATTTTCATGTATAAATGTTTGTTCTTCACGCCACCATCATACATACTTCGCCAAAAGGCTACCAAGCTATAACCCTGTACAGAGACGCTTCAGCTGGAGCATTCAATACGAAACTAAACAAGTCGCCATCTTAGCCTGGATTGCTTATATCCTTTAATGTTATAATGTGTAACCAAGCAGAGTCTAGAGAAAAGTTTCCTTATTACGTAAGTACCATTCACTATACATGCCATTACTGCATTAACACTAAAAATTAATGGTGTAAAGGCAATGGGATGCAGACTTAGCTTTTCGAAAAGATTTCTTTAATATTTTTTTTTTTTTTTGAAAATATTCGGCTCTGTTTCCACTATTTGAGCATAAACCATTTTCGAAAAGCGTTTGTATATTTATATTATTTTTTACACCTCTACATATTTCTATTTTGCATGTATCAAATGTATCTACGTATGATTTTCTATTTTATTGATTTTACGTTTAATGTTCCTATATTGTACATATTAGTGTTTATACTGTAATATTATTTGGATTTGTACGTTCTGTTTTTTGGCGCCTTTGGGCCTTGGGTATCTCGCTAAATACATCTGGCTTATCTGATTTACTTGTATTTTGCAACATACCTCCAGAAAAGGCGCCAAGCATGTAGTCCTAGAAAAGGTCCCAGACGACAGTTCTGGGGCTGTATGCTTATATTAATTACATCGTACTTATATGTGTGTATATATATTTCTATATTTATATATGTATATGTTTGAATATTGTATTTTGTATTAATCTTTCCTCTTACCTTAATTCTATTCAACCTTATTTATCTAACTCGCCCTATTTATTTATTTATTTATATTTTACATGCACTATTCACCTTATATATGCATTTGCAATTCTACACTATAACTTACCTATTATGTAGCAGTGGGTCAATGCACGCTATACTTAGATAATTACACATTTATTTCTTCTTTATATGTTTCTTTATTGTTCTTTTCTCCAATTCTAAATTTACTATATTTAAAACCTCTCTCTCTCTCTCTATATATATATATAATATAATTGTGTATTTAATGTGTTTTGGGGGGCACTGATCTTTTGGCCCACTAATTGGGGGGGGGCAAAATTTTGGAAAACTCTACATTGTTGTGTGTGATTTAATGTCGCACTCACACCAAGATCCCATCACATGGCAGGTTGGATTGCAAAATGACACACATTAAGTAATGCCAGCAATCTAATAACCATGTTCATATCCTTTAAACCAGTGATGCTGGGTTAGATTCGCTTTAGTTAGTTTGCTTGCATATAAATTTAGTTAGTTTGCTTGCATATAAATTTAGTTAGCTTGCTTGCATATAAATTTAGTTAGTTTGCTTGCATATAAATTTAGTCAGTTTGCTTGCATGTAAATGTTAGTTTGCTGATCATGATAAACTTTCAGTTTCTGACCAGGGGGAATAATACAACATATCATACATACAGTTTTGGAGGCAGAAAAAGTACATGCAAACATAATCCTCGTATGCACAATATTTCAGAAAAGCAATTTGATAAAATACAGTATGTCAAGGTTCCCCCTCCTTCTAAATACAAAAAAACTGTGTAATTTGACTTGTAAACACAAATGTGCAATATAAGACCTATTATTACACAGGTACGATTTGAAATTGATTCAATGACTTGTACACCTCATTTTTAAATTACTAATTTGGTGGTTTGTGTTGGCTTGTTGTCTATTTTTAAATAATTAATTCGATGGTGTGCATTAGTTTTTTGTAGGAACCAAAAATTCTGAAATTTACCGCATATTGTTAACCAACTTTTACGTGGATCTGCTTTATACCTGTCACGGTGCATCAGTTAATGACGTCGCATTTCCTGCGTATGTATTGGAATTCTCTGTGTGTGAGATATCTATGAACTACTAAGCTAAGATTAAGGAGTGAAGCTGCTGTTCAGAAATAAGACAATGAATACAAAATCATCGTTTAACAAATAAAGTTGCTTCATTGAAGACGCGTGACACTGCAAGTCACTTTGTGTCTGTTAGGTGACTCTGTGTGTAAAAAAAGGATGTGCACATGTGCGCCCAACATTAGCCTGTGCAAAAAAGAAAACTGGTACAGCTCTTCTGCAGTGGTATAGTAATCTTGCTTTTGACTACAGTGTAGGTAAACACTTTGATGGATAAGGATCTAATTGCCATTGCTAAACTGAACAGAAAGTGTTGTCATGCTTCCACTACTGAAATTTATCTAATCATTGTTTCCGTAGGCATTATTATGTATTGACATCATTTTATTTTTACGTAGTGCGGACTGTGGACTCTTCGTTACTTGCTCAACCGAAAGCATCCGCATATGGAATACTCTCACTGCCAAAGAACTGTTACGCATCACCCTTCCGAACATGATTTGCAATTCTGTGTGCTTTTCGAGAGACGGACAGACTATCATAAGTGGTATTGTTTTTTCGCATATAATTCACACTTTTGTGATACAAGCCTGAAAAAAGACTAAAACCTTTTGTTTGAACCACAAATGTTAATTTCGTGAAAGTCCCCTGTGTGAAGAATTGATTGTGAGATGATATAAGGTTTTAAGTACTCACCTTGTTTGGTGCAGAATAACCTTTGTGCCACAAAAATACAACCAACCAAGCTTTTAAGCAGATATCAATATTTTAAAAGCATATTTATAATGGTTAGTTGGTTTGGCATTTGTAAATAGAAACCTTTCCAAAACTCTGCAAAAATTAGTCACAAATAATTTTGCTTATTATTATCGAATTCATGATTGAAATAAACCAGAAAATACCAGGGAAGAAATTTCCATACAAAGGGTTAAACACTAGTAAAATAGCAAATAAAATGAGTAAACTTTTGGATATGTCAATAGCGGTCATTCATCAGGAGTAATGTCAATGTAGTGTTCCTGCCTATTTTTATACCTGAAATTTCTGGAAAAAAATTCTTTCTCAGAACAGTCCTGTAGAATGAAAAAACTTAGTGGAAAACCTGCACCATGGGGCGCCTAATGTTGGGGAATTCTTTTACATTTCACAGTAAGAGTTACTTGTCTATACATTTCTGGAAATGGTTGTGTCTTGTTGATGATTTTCCATGTAATTTGTAAGGTTCTCAAGATTCTAGGAAGAGTCAACTAGTTTTGTTTGAGATGCGCTGGCATTAGTATTTTTGTTGTTTAGTTCTAGTCGGGTTCGTATCCATGTTGTAAAACATGTTCTGCCAGACATGAGGGTTCTTTTCCTATGTATGTAAAATTCACGATCGTTGACTGTTATAAATATGTAAGATATTATTACCCTTCTCAGGGATAACACAATTGCCAAATAATGGTCAACACACAAAGCCACCGGGGCGAGTTTTTGGGGTGGAATTCATTATGCTTAATAATTTACGACACCCATGTGTAAACTCAAGCAAGCTAGATCTCTTTTGTTTAGGAGAAAAAGAGACACCAACCTCATTCACGAGTCGAACCAGGATTCCTCCATTGAGCCTGGTGTGTCTTAATCGCTAGACAGACAAAGTCTGTCCGTAAAAGTAGTTACTCTAACGTCGAGGAACTCTCTTTCTCCGTATAATATAAGGGTGTAAGATATTATTACTCTTCACAGGGATAACACAATTGCCAAATAATGGTCAATACTTATATACATAAATAATAAATATATACAACCTTTTGAGTAACGTTGGAACACACGGATAGTAGCTCATCGTACACGGAAGTCGTATTCTGCACTACAAACAAGAGTTCTGTCATATTTCCACCACAAACAAGAGTCGGTGATTCTGAGACTAAATTGAAAAATTTATGAAATAAACAACTTGGCATAAGCCATAAAGCATTTTTATGTATACATGTGGCTAAACCTTTTCCTATTATACAGGGTGCATCAAAAGTTCATAAAATCTTTAAAAAATCATTAAAAAAAAAAAGGAATAAATAATGATAAAGAAGTGCAGTTTGCACCAAAGGATTTCCAGAAAAATCTGATTTTTTTAGTCACAAAAAATATTTAGTTTAAAAGTCACCTTTAAAGGTGCTGTAAAAGTCACCTTTAAAGGTGCTGATATGCACGGTATTCAGCAGAAGTATGCAATGCAGGCTTGCAATGAAAGACCTTGGTAAACGTGGACTGTTCATTAAAATCCAACAGTACTGCATAATTTGCGAATGTCATCGTTGCCAGATCAAGCGTTGCTTATGAAGTTCTTCTACCTGAATGTTGAATTAGAAGCCACTGCGTTGCGAAAATTTCGTACAGTGAAACAACTGAAGATGGCAAATGGCTACGTGTCATGTGTTGTTCACTTTAGTTCTGTCATCAATATTTTGGAGGTCATATTGAACAACTGTTGCAATAATAAATCGATGGAATGCACAGTTGTCCTGTCCATTGTCTTTTGGAGTTTTCAGCACCATTTGTAGGTGATTTTTTGAACTAAACATTTTTTGCTACTAAAAAAAATCTGATCTTCCTAGAAAATTTTTTGTGCAAACCGCTCTTCTTTATTATTAATTGTTTCTTTTTTTTATGATTTTTTAATGTTTGTATGAACTTTTGGTGCACCCTGTATATTAATGATTGTTTGTCGATTCATAGGATTTTTTTCCCCACACATGTTAAATTTTGGTTCTGATTTGAGACTGGAACCGTGTATATCTAGTTTATCAAAGTTTGAGGAGGAAAAAAAGGTGACTGTCTTTCAAACTGAACTTGAATCGATGATCTTTAAATACCTGACATTGATGCAATTAAGCTAACTCAAACCAACCACACTATAACTTTCTTAGACTTGAGCATTAAAGCCTGCATATCCACCAATCCTTGCTATATACAGGTATATGCAAAATTTAAGCACAAGTGAAAGGTCATGTATATGTAGGGTTAGCAAGTTTCTGCCACATAAGTGGCAATAACTGGCAGAAACCCGGAAAATAAATATTTTGTGTGTTAAAAACTTTCCAAAATACCCCAAATGGCAAAAGGGAGTGTATTTTAAAGTAAAATAGGTTTAGTTGCAACGTTTATAGTATTTATTCAAAGGTTACATCATAGCAAATTAACTAGCATTTAAGTTCAGGCTGATCTTTCCAATGAAGCAGTCTATAGCAAAAGATCAGTTTTGCTTCCATTTCCTAATTCAAACAATTTCTTAATTTATTATGAATAGACCAATAGCTTAAGAAAAATATTCTTCCAAGCCCACCAGTACTGTAGGCAGTATAGTCAACGCATAAATGAACAGGTACAAAATCTTCATTTATAGTTTTCTTTAAACTATACCACCACATAGAAGTCTGGACATTTTCTAAGATTTTATTGGAGTAGTATGTTTCAGGAAAAGGAGCTCATTTTGCTCAAGAAGCTATAAAGTAAAGCACAAAATTTGGGTTAGTGACATTAAGGAATTTCCTAGTATTTTCTTCCTGCTCATGTGACAATTTAGATCACATGTACTTTGGATGAAGTATATAAACTGGCATATATGATGTTGAGTTATTGCCTGATTAAGTCTACTTTTTACCCTTTTTTGATTCATTTCCATGAGATTATCATTATCACTTAGGATTAATTTCACATGCAGCTGCAATAGAAAAATTATCTTTTCGAATCTCAAACAGGGCAACAGCAATAGATTTTAAAAGCTGCAACAAGTCTTTTTACATCTTTATTAATCATCTGATTGTTTATGACCTGAAAAGTTCCTTTATCATCCATATAATTTTCATGATCTTCGAGTAACATGGGTGTTTCTTTAGGAATAATTCCAAGAAATCTACCTGGTTTTTCCACCTTATATTGCCTGGTATTTGTAGCTTCACAGTATTTATGTATTCCTTTAGCCAAGCATCTTGCCCATAATGATTCTCGGAATATTTCTAAGCAGAAACCACATGCTTTACAACAGACTTAAAAAAAAAGTGTGGTTCATTGGCTGTAATACAGCTTAACCGATTGGTTATAAACCACTAAGGCTTTTTCTACAGCCAGCCAGTCTGTCAATGTTTTTGCTTTTATGGCGCAGTATAGCCCAGATGCTCTTGCGCCATAAAAAGCCAAAACAACAAACATTTTGCTTTTTATAGCCAAAGGTCTAATGAGGTAGAGAATATAAATAAGGCGAAATAGGCATAATAAGTTAAATAATATGGCCTGCGAAAGATGGTTTTTGTAACAAATCTTTGATTTGCTCTAGTATTTTTTAATTATTTTAAAATATTTTAATTATTAAAATTATTAATATAAAGCTTTATAATATACTAAATTATTGTAATAAACATATATATTTGTAATCTTTCATTTACTAAATAATACAACACTGTTTTCAGTACTTTTATTAGTTTCTGCCAGTTTCTCCCACTTTCTGCCGGTTAAAACCAGTTTCTGCCGGCAGAAAGCCAACCCTGCGTATATGTTAAGTTAAAGCCTGCATTAAAGTAAAACTCACATTTAAGTGCAATTAAATTTCATTTATAAAAGAAGAGTTAAAGTTCACATGAAGGGCAAGTCAAAGCTTGTGTACAAGATGTGTTAAAGTATGAATAAATGTAAAGTGTATGTTAAAGCTCGCATAAAACTAAAGTTTACATATGAATTAAAATTCCATGTGCAACAAAAATTCAATTATAAATTTCTTGAATTTTTTAGAAGTATATTTTCTGTGAATTCTGAAAGTTCATAATTATATGCAGTGTCTTGAATTAATAACACAGCAAAACCTCTGAATAACGGACAGCTTGGAGCTTGAAAATTTGTTCATTATTTGGAGGTGTCCACTATTCGGGCGTGTTTGGGCATGACGAGTATTGGGTACTGGATATTGAAAAAAAAGTGTTAATTACGGACGTTTTACTGCATGTGCTAACTAAAGTAGGTTATTTGTGTATTACAAAATTGAATTTTATCCTATCTGCAGGGTTATTCAACAAGTATATGTCTGAAGGGATAGTTCAAGTACTATGTAAGCACCTTGGGGCCTTTGTGCGTATTTTCCTATGTTAGCCAATGTTAATTTTTGCTTACTAAGGGTGGGGGTTGAAATGGCCAAAATATTGCTTACATAATACTTGAAATCTCCCTAATAAGTCAAAAGAACAAAATTTTTTAATCGTTCATTCATAAAAACTTGTTCATCCGCTTATTAAAGAGGGTTTGTTTGTTTTTTTCATAAAGGATGGAACGATGGGAAAATTAGGGTCTACACTCCTGAAAGTGGTGCTCTCGTATTCGTGATTAATGATGCCCACCAGAGAGGTGTCACTGCTATTGCAGGAACTAGTGATTGCCAGGAAATCGTGAGTGGTGGCGGAGAAGGTGAAGTTCGTGTTTGGAGAGTCAATCCTCTGATCCAGGTTTGTCATAGTTGTGCAATATCGCTGTCTGGATGAAATACTGAATGATTCTGCTTATTTGCATTATGAGAGAAAATGTTGCTATTCTTAACAGATCATCACACTTTTTGAAATCTCTTTCATAGTCCTTACCATGTAGATAATAACAGGTCATCCCTATATCAATTCAGGGCAGTAGCGGGCACACACTTTCATTTGGGAGGGGTCATGACCTCTGTGACCTCCCCCTGCGTCCATCCTTGATTCAGGGGTGCCAAGAGCCATAGGCATATGCAAAAAAGTTCATAAGGGGGGGTATAAGTTAAATGGGGGATTACAGAGCTATGTTAAATATACAAAATTTCATTGCAATGGGTTACAACCCCCATCAACAACCCTCCGTGGTAGGTTACGTTTTCGCTTTTAGGTTTTACGGCTCAAAGACTACAGTGGCTCAGGCCGCGCCGACCTATTATTTTCCCAGGAACCGAATCCCTTAAGGCCTAGGGAACCAAACCCCGAATTGCCAGTGAGAAGTGATCTTGTGAGATTTCTGGAGTGCTCTTTTGCACTGCTGGGAGTCGAACCCGGATTAGATGGAGCCAGGGAGAACGCTACCACACTGCTCACCAAGAGGGCCCGGTAGGCCATGCCAGTTCCAGAGCCAACGCAGGCCTCAGGCTCCATTTCATCAGCCTGACACCCCATCTTGGCCAGTCCCCCATTACCACACATACATAGTATAGTCCCAACCAGAGGCCCCTAGACTTCATCCAGGCTCCCCCCTCTGCTGTCCCCCCCATCAGCCTCCCATCCATTGGCTTGAGTAAAAATGAGGAGGGGGGGGGGAATTTAGGACCCCATACTAGACATCAAGGTTAGCGTTCCACCAATAACTATATTTTCTTAATAAGTATAGTTTTGTTCAAACCTTCAGTAGGATTAATTCAAAATTTAAGTACGGAGACAGAGCAATGGAATTTCTAATGTCAGTGTTATTTTTATTTTCACCAAACTTGTGTGCAAAACAAAAATGAATTGGCTTATGATGCTATCATAGATTTAATAATGCTTAAGAGCTTTTCAAATTACTTTTTATTTTAAGGCTCAATTTTGAAATTGTTTTTGCTCATTTTTTAAAATGTATCTTTTCAGGCTTAATGCACCAGTGAAAAGAAACACAAGGTTCGGTGATCTGTGAGAATTAAGAGCTTATGATCTGAATGTGTAACATCTGCAAGATGGGTCCATCATCTGGGATTTGAAGTAAAGTTTGATATGAATATGAGCTATTAATAATAATATAATTATTAATTATATGATAATATAATAATTATATAATAATGCTAATAAGAATAAGTCAAATATGAATATGAGCTAATGGTGCTATTGAAATACTGTTAGATCATGATGCTATCGAATCATGGTCGTTTTGCCTAAATCTGAACATTGAACTAACTTGATGTTTAAAATAAACTAAGAGAAAAAAAACAAAAACGAAAAATACGTACTATAAAGTGGAAGCAATTCTAGGTAAAATGGATCAAAACATACAAGAAATTTTAAAGTAAATTGAAATATATAAACAAATTTAAACTGAAACATGCAAACACATTTAAATTGAAATATATGGACAAATTTGAACTAAAACATATAAACAGATTTCAATCGAAATTTATAAACAAAACAAAAAATTAAACTGAAACGTACAGCAAATGTAAATATATAAACATATGTGAAAAATTATAAATATAAAAATATATAGCACAGCAAATTAAAACTGGTGTATAGATAAACTAAAGTAATATAGTCTTATGAGACTATGTCATTTTAGCTACAGTATTTCCTCCTTGGAGTTTAGCGGGGGGGGGGCTTTGGTGGTTAGTTGGTGCCTAGTGTGTGGCTCCCAGTGTTGCTAAAATTATTTTTTTTTTAAAAAGTGTACCATGTGTGTCAATTATGTGTCAGAACAAGAATTAGCAACATTTTCAAGGAGTTATGTCGTAATATTGCTGCAATCTCCTTCCATATGCCAGCATATACTCACTCACACAAATTATAGATATTTAATTTACTGTCTGTTAATGAAAATTAATATATTGGAAAATGAAATGTAATCATTAGTAATTTGAAAGGATGCAAATTATAATAATATATTAATTTAGAGAATAAAAAATCTTAGTAAGTCAGGGAAGTAATCCTTTACAATGGGTTGTATTTTAAAATAATAAAGTACTTTTTAGTTTTAGTAAGTATGTTCAGAATTTTGTTTTTTGCTTTAAAATCACTCTGCCGTCCAAAAGTAGGGTGTATGTGCTTAGGTATACGCAGAAAGTTTATAAGGGGGGGGTTACAGAGCTACAACTCACATATTCCTATGTTAAATATACAAAATTTCATTGCAATGGGGGGTTACAACCCCATCAACACCCCCTCCAAAAGCTTCAACATGTATGTGCCATAGATTACCGACCCCTGTAGTAGAACATATGTGTTTGAAGTAAACTTGGAAAGACTCACTTTACACATAGCAAACAGAATTTCATTTGATGAAACTAATTGTATTTGAAATTTCCATTACAGGCGCTTTTTGCGACTCCGAGTATTTTTGGCCAACACTATCTTCAAAAGTGTTTGTTATGGACCCTACGAGTGCCAAGTCCTGACCTGTGGCACAGATCATAAGATTGCCTATTGGGAAGTGTCTGATGGCAGTGCCATTCGAGAATTGGAGGGCTCTGTTACTGGTCCTGTAAATGCATTGGGGATTTCTAAAGATTGCAAATATTTTGTTTCCGGTGGCAATGATAAGATTCTGAAGGTAGGCAATCAAAATTTGTATGCCTTAAAATGTTAAGGAAGTTATTCGAAGATGTGCTGTTATAGAGTTAAAAGGGCTTGTAGCAGCAGCGAGTTACACCAGCTTGTAACCTCACAGACTATCTGCAGAAATTTTGCCATGTAGAAATTAATGTGTAGTAACATAGAGCTAAACGAGCTTGCAACATAAAGTATGTGAGTTTGCAGCAGCATAAAGTACATGAGCTTGTAGCATAGAGTATGTCAGCTTGCAGCAGTATAGAGTGCATGAATTTGTAACAGCATAAAATACATGAGTTTGCAGCAGCAGCATGGGGAGCACTCAAGTATTACGTAAGCAATATTTTGGCCATTTCAATCCCCCCTCCCTCCGGGTAAGCAAAAATTAACATTGACCAACATAGGAAAATAAGCACAATGGCAGCCCCCCCCCCACCCTCACAAAGGTGCTTATGTAATGCTTGCTCTGCCATGGAGTATATGAGCTTGTAGCAGGATAAAGTACATGAGCTTGTAGCAGCATAAAGTACATGAGCATGTAGTATTGTCTCGTTAAGTAATGGCCAATTAAAATATTTTTAACAGTACCCCCCACACACATACATCTTTTATATTTGAATATTGAAAAGTCACAAGATTTGTAAATATTTAACGAGCTCATGAGGTCTTCATGAAATATTATACTGAAGTGCCAGAAAAACTGGTACACCTACCTAATATTGTGTAGCCCCCAACCCCACGCATGCACACAGAAGTGCCACAACACGACGTGGCATGGACTCGACTAATGTCTGAAGGTATCCTGGAGACAATTCACACCAGGAATCCTGCAGGGCAGTCCACAAATCCATAGGAGTGCGAGGTGTTGGAGATCTCTTCTGAACAGCACGTTGCAAGGCATCCCAGATATGCTCGATAATGTTCATGTCTGGCGATTTAGGTGGCCAATGGAAGTGTCTAAAGTCAGAAGAGTGTTCCTGGAGCCACTCGGTAGCAACTCTCGATGTGTGGGGTGTCGCATTATCATGCTGAAATTGTCCAAGTCCGTCGGAATGCACAATGGACATGAATGGGTGTAGGTGATCGGACATGATGCTTACGTACCTGTCACCTGTCAGAGTTGTCTCTAGACGTATCAGGGGTCCCATATCACGCCAACTGCACACGCCCCATACCATCACAGAAGCTCCACCAGCTTGAACAGTCCCCTGTTGACATGTAGGGTCCATGGATTCATGAGGTTGTCTCCATACCCGTACACGTCCATCCGCCTGATGCAATTGGAAACGAGACTCGTCAGACCAGGCAACGTGTTTCCAGTCATCAACAGTCCAATGGCGGTGTTGGCGGACCCAGACGAGGCGTAAAGCTTTGTGCCGTGCAGTCAACAATGGTACACGAGTGGGCCTTCGGCTCCGAAAGCCCATATCAATGATGGTTCGTTGAACAGTTCGCACGCTGACACTTGTTGATGCCCCAGCATTGAAATCCGCGGCAATTTGAGGAAGTGTTGCACGTCTATCTCGTTTAACGATTCTCGTCAGTCGTCGAAGGTCCCGTTCTTTCAAGGTCTTTTTCCGGCCGCACCGCCCTCGGAGATTTGATGTTTTACCGGATTCCTGATATTCACGGTATACCCGTGAAATGGTCGTACGCGAAAATCCAAATTTTGTCGCTATCTCGGAGATGCTATGTCCAAGGTGTCTGCCAGGTCATGAAAGTTATTGAGGTCAAGGAAAGGTCAAGAAATAAGAAAAGGTCATTAAATCTGTATTGTAAGTCATAATTACGCCCATTTTTTCAATTGTATTCTTGCGCTAATTTTTTTTTATACTGTTTTTTACTGGTTCAGTTACTTTCAGCTATTTTTTGTCATATCTTAGCAATTTTTAGTGATTTTTGGCTATTTTTTATGTAGCTATTTTATCAAACGTAAAAAAAGGTCAAAAACTTTTTTAAAATCAAGAAATGTACAAAAATAGTCAAGGAAAGGGGTTTCTTATTTTCAGTAGACACCCTGTATATACCCCTGTGTGACTATAACGCCATGTTCAAAATCACTTAAATCTTGATAACCTGCCATTGTAGCGGCAAGAACCGATCTAACAGCTTTGCCAGACATCTCTTGTCTTATATAGGCGCTGCCGACAGCATCGCGTTACGCTGATTGGTTGCAAAGCTCCGTTATTTGCATACGCACGCCTGTACCGGTTTTTCTGGCACTTCAGTGTAGTTTATGGTAATGACCATGTATTTTAATTTTATCATGACTTGTGATGATACACATTAATGACTTTTACAACAAATTAATGTCACGATATATTTATCGTAGTTTTGGAATTATGACCATGGAATTGTGACACACGTGGGCCAAGGACACAGTGACCAAATCACAGCCATTGCTATCTCGCCGAAGATGAAGTACGTTGTGAGCGTCAGTAAAGATGGCTCAGTTTTCATTTGGCACTACCCGATGCGCTCTTAAAATGTCTAACTACACTCTAATAGACTTTCGGCCAATTTTTCTAGATTTTATGAAAGAATATTTGTCGTTACTTTGAAAAATATGTATTTTTTTTTATATTGTTAAGTGTATTATATGTACAACATTGTTCAATAAAATCTGAAGAAATACATAGGTGTGTTGAAAATGCTTGTGAGATCATGAAACAAGTGTGGCTCTTGTATCACAGATGGGCTACAATCTTTTCTGGGGATGGGATTTCAAGGCCCCATAGTCTGTTTAGCATATAGGGGACCCCAACTAATTATTTTTAATAACAAGTTATATTTTTTAGGTTATTGGGGTTCCGCACCCAGGGTTCCTGAGCCTTTGCTCCCCGCCCCCTTGACCTCGACTGTGGCAACTTCTCAAGTGGTCTACAGCAGCGGTTCTTTAACTTCCTTTCCGAAGCTTTGTGGAACACTGGGAGGGTCTCGCAGACTCCCTGATAGGGTTCTGTGGACCCCCAGGGGTCCGCTGGTCTACAGGAAAATTCAGAAGGAAAAATAATGAATAACATATTTAGCATCACGGTTCGGAAAAAATATTTGTCCACAGATGACGGGGGAAAAATACAACAGAGCAAAATAGCTAAAAATGACATCCTCATAGAATTGCAAAAACGTGCCTGTTTGTTAGGGAATGCTTGTTCTGTTTTAATAATGATAGGCAGAATAAAATTTTTAAATTTGCAACTAATAGTGGACGGTAGGATCTAATACGATTATCCTATGTTCGATAATCTTAGTTTAGGCAATATAATTTTTGTATTTTTCAGTAAGCAGTCTCCAATAGTGGCAGCGCCATCTATTAGCAGGAAATGATATGAAAGTGGAGAAACGATAGGAAATTTGAAAAAATGGTTATTTGTAACTTTCATATTGCAAGGACAACAAGGGTCATGTTGCGTAAAGACCTACAGTTTTCCCAAAGAACTCCAAACTTCTTATAACCTAAGGAACAACCCCTCTGAACTACAATCAATGAGCAATTAGAAAGCGGTTTTTTTTTTTTTAGCGCCGTTGGAAGTCGAACCCGGGATAACGGTGTGCCAGGCGAACACATTATCACCTCAGGGAAGGTTTTTGCGGGAAAATGTGGGAGGTATTAATAAATGTAATGTAATGTTATATTATTTGACAAGCATAAAGAAAACTGAGAGTTTAAAAATTAATGAAGACCAATGAAGTGGAAAGAAGGACCCGTTTCTCTAATCTTTTTTTCTTTCTTCCTTTAATCCTTAGCCGATTTAGGGGTCCACATATATAAACATATAAAAAAAAAAGGTTAGCCTTCTACAAATCGCAGGGCCCGATTAATGCCGTATTTATAAATGGGCGTAAAATTTCTAGGGGCGCAAGAATCCAGCGTTGCATTTTTTATTAGTAATGTACTTTAGTGTTATATCCAAGTTAAAACTCCTGAAGTTTCATGAGCCTGGAAGTTAGGGTCGGTTCTGACGAGCGTGCATGCATACACGCCGGCTGCTGTTCTCTGGTCATAATATCGCTGAACAATAGTACCCGCAAGGGCGACATTAGCTTCGTGGCACTCAGGCGGCAAGATCCGTGCCACGCAGGCGGCCAGGCCCTTGCCGGATTAAGATTTTTTTTGGAACCAGGGCCGGAAGGATATAAGGAGCCCCTAAAAGATGTGATCCTCGCGATGTTTAGCCAATAACTCACGCGGGTTTGTTTTTTTTGCAGTTCATTATCTTCGATATTCGAGGTTTACCAATAATGAAAATTTCTTGGACGCTTGTAAATAATGCTTGAATTTAAAAAAACACCTGTCAAAGTCTCTGTGGGGCCTCAAAATCTAGAGGCCGGGGCTTACTTGGCCTCGTAATTAGGGGGCCAAGTTGGCCTTTAATTACTTAATAAAGTAATCCGTAATCAAGTAATCCGTTAATTACGTAAATTCGGCACTGAGCTAGCTACCTAGTACTGGTTCTATATTTAAAAAAAAAATGACATGTTTTATAAGCTTTAATCTATTTTAACTATTTCAAGTTTTAGGGCAAAGACATCGATTAAGTTAAACGAATGAAAAATAATAAATTACACAGGTAGAAAAAGAGCCCTGGATCGTTAAAATAGTAACACGTTTGACTATCCGACAACTCATGTCTAGAGTATCTGTCCTATTTGGGAGGGTTAGGGCATCAGCGTAGAGTTTTCAAAATTATTGGGGGGGGGCAAGCACATATTATGTACATTTATACATTACAGTATATGTAAAATTGCAATTTATTTCAAATTATTGGGCGGCTTGGGCTCCACGGGCCCATATAACTCTACGCCTATGGTTAGAGGATAACAATTATCATAGGCGTCGGCAGAGAGCTAATGAGGAGGGGGTTACAGAGATACAACTCTATGTGTTCCTATGTGGAATATACAAAATTTCATTACAGTGGGGTGGGGGGGGATCACAACACCCCTTGCGTACGCCAATAACAAGTATTGGGAATTGGAAAAGTGTCTGTGTGGAGGTTTACTGTACTTATTTGCCAATAGGTGGCGGTGGTGTGAAGTCACGCCATCTGTTGACGGTAATTATTACGAAAATTGTAGCATTCTTTTTAAGGTGTATCCGGTTGGTCTGCGCATTTTGTATGTTGTTACCTGCGTCAAAAAAGTTTTCATTTACAGAAACGGAACTGAAAATAAGTATCCTTGAATTTCGAAAATATTTCGGGCAACGGACCGCAGAACCTGTTGGAAACTCTCCAATTTGCGAAAAAGCACGCAATTTTGTACCTTTTTCCCATGCATTTTGTTCCTCATTTTCAATGCCATTATATTTTTCTTACCACCTATTTTTTTTTTTTTTTTTTTTTATTGCGGAAAAATAAACAGCGACCCGGATACGTTTATTATTTTGGAAATGGCATCAAGCTATTTATCGATGATTTCAATAAACTTACGATTAAAATGTTCCGGAAGCATCGATTAAGATTTTTCTTTCTTATTGGAGGTGCGTAGAACCGTTCATTGACCCAACCAAGAATGGTTTCGCCCAACTACGTCAGATGAGCAGCATCAATGAATGATTCGTTCGTGAGGTTTTACACAACTGTTTTTCACCCTCTTTCTTTTTCGATTTTGAATTGGTATGTTCGTGTTTTATTTAAGACGTAAGGCCACGCAAGGTCATGCTGCGCATGAACCCGCGGTTTTCCGAGGAATCTGAACTTCCGTTACTTACGGAACCAAACCCCGAACAACGGTGTGCTCTGCAGTACCACTGAAATCGAACCCGCGTTAACAGCACGGTAAGCGAACGCGTTACTGTTGCGCCACCGCCGAGTTTTTGAATGGATAATCTTTCCGATAATCTGATGAAAAAAATCTAGAACAAACTTGTACAATAAAATCTCTCTTAGTGACCACCTCTACTCAGCGACCACCCCCTTTAACCACCACTTTCTCTGGAAACGGATTTCCTGCCTCCCCATGAATCCAGTGCTAAATGTACCTCCATTCGGTAACTACCTTTCTGAGCGGCCGCTTTTTCACGTGGTCGCCTTAGAGAGGTTTTACTGTATATTATAGAGCTGCAATATCATAAGATAGAATCATTCGTTTTAGTATTCTCTGTGAAACCAATCCCATTCTCCCGAATTATTCTTTTAAATGAATGAGTCATCATGCTTCTTTATCGCACACCTCGTGTTAAAATGTACAGATTTTCATATACAGCCATCCATCGTTTTATGGCGCTTCCCAGATATTTCATAATTTTAAAATTGGAGGTTTTCGGCAACCCAGCATTGAGCTGTTTATTGGCAGAATTTTAGGCATAATGTACACTTAATATAATCTGCCGTATAGTAAAAAAGTAACTTTTCCGTGCAGGCCTCGACCAATCGCTACAACGTATACTCGCCCTTCTTGATAAAGAGACTTATGAACCTTTTAGGAAGACATTCCTTACCCGCCAACTACAAAAATCTAGTCGTCAATAACGGCAAAATTTGTTGAACCTTGGTTTTATGTACTAGGAAACAAACAAATTCGTGTGATTCGTTTTATTGCACTGGTTCGAAACTGAACCCGCTATATTACCGAGGTATACCCGTAATTGCTAAAATATTGTCTAACGCTGACGAATTGATCCCCAAGAAGTTGTTACGCTAGTTTAACTTGGAACAGTTAATTAACCAAAATAAGGTATGGGTGCAATATAGTGACCTTTATTTATCAAGTCTGTAAAAAAACCACGATTGCAAAAAAGAAAGAAAGAGAGAGAGAGAAGGGGGGAGGGAGGGAGGTTATCCACCGCGTAGCCTCCCCAACCAAAAAAACTCGACCTGCTTTGAGTGACAGTTCTTTAAAGCTCATCTCCTCAACGTTGAACTGTACAGTTCGTTAGCGGAAAGTTGACCGGTGGTACCGTTAGAATTCACTGGAGCTGGCGTCACAAACTGGCTAGTTCATTACAGAAGAGGGAGGACGGCTTTTCAGAACTGGTTTTTGCGCTGACAAACGTTCGCTAAAAACCAGTTCTGAAATTACTTCCTCCCCTCTGCTGTAATGAACTAGCCCGTTTGTGACGTCAGCTCCCGTGAATTCTAACGGAACTATACCTTGACTTTAATTAAATTTAAGAAATAAATGTCCTCTATTTACGTGTCCTCGATTGTTAAATGTATGACCCTTACGTCATTAATTGAACTTCCGATAGACTAAGATGTTCGTTGAGGCATAGGAGTATGCAGAAAGTTCATAAGGGGGGTTACAGAACTACAATTCCATGTATTCCTATGTTAAATATACAAAATTTCATTGCAACGTAGGGGGGCATTACGACACCCCTTGCGTACGCCACTGAGTTGGGGTCACGATAGATCGTCGATCCCATCTTGAAAGAAATCACTACTGCGTCTCCGAAATTCGAGAAAACACTTTGTGAGCTAGGAGTGGATCCAAGTGTGTGTGTTCGGGGGACGCACAGCCCATCTGAGAGTATGAACCTACAATTGTAGTAAATTAATTGAAACGATCGTTAGCCGTTCTGACGAAAACAGCCAAGGGCTATCGAAACAGTCTGTAAACGGGTTAACTTTATTAAACTGTGTTAATTTGTTGTCCTTTTCAATTAATTTAATTCGCAGTGTCGTCGTCAAATCATTTTCAAACTACAATTGTAGGTCTTTACATTTTTCAAGCTTTGCCCCCACCTCCGAAAATATTTTCTGAATCCGCCCATGTGGGCTAAACACAATAATTTCATTAGAACTTAATAAGTATATGGCTATGAAACATTATGAGCTAAACTGTTTATCGCATCAAAGATAAAGTTCTGAAAAGATATTTGCCTTCAACCTAAGTACTGTATTAGACCAAACTTAACCTGAGCAACCGGTGTGTATTCATGGGCGGCCCGAGGAGGGTGCAAGAGGTGCACTTGCACCCCCTTGGTTTATGAAAAAAGGGGGAAAAAAGGACTGAATCCACAAGAAACTATAGTCCAACAACATTATTCAATTGGAATTTTTCCTGGACGAGCCGCACTGCATATAATTCTGGGACCACCCATGTGTGTATTGGCACAGCGTTTCTACTAACAACGTTTGTAAGTATAATATTGAAGGGTTAGATTACGCAGTTGTGAATTTTATTCAATTTTGGATAAAATAATACTTATCTCTAACAAATTATTTTAAATCAATGAAGAACATCTGTCAAAATTATACATTGTCCTTCGTAGCTCAGTGGGTAGAGCCTCCGCCCGGCAAGTGGAAGGTCGTGGGTTCAGGTCCCACCGAAGGCAGAAATATTTATTTTCTTTCGAACGTTTCACCATCTAATCACGCCATACCATCGGCGTTGGTATCACTACGCCAATAAACGTTGATTGATTGACATTGTTGTTTGATTTAATCTGCGTAGTGTTCGATTTATATAAAATGGATAA
>QLNU02014176.1:164432938-164456067 GCA_006491805.2 Dysdera silvatica
TCGAAAGTTTTTAAACTTTTACATGAACCCGCAGTTTTACCACGTTTTGAATAACTTTTTACTTGCAGCATTTTATTAAAAATTTAGAAAATTTCCCTCAGGATACTTTAAAAAATAGCGCGAGATTTGTGCCGAGGGTATGCGATATAGTTTCGGAATATTTCCCCCTTCGGCTTTCGTCATCCAAACACGCAGAGGCTTGCAGATTAATTCAATACTATATTTAACTAATCGATATACAGTGAAAATCGGTTATAACGACCTTCAAGGGACCGCGAAAATTTGGTCGTTATAACCGATAGTCGTTATAAACGATATTTTTTTTAAAATGATTGTAGCCTAAAATATAATATACTCCAGAGTTTTATAAATTATTTTGATAGTAAAAAGTATTAAACTGTTTAGTTTCAAAATTAAATAAAAATATATTTAATTATAATGAATTGAATTTCCGTCTATATTAAATTATATTTATAGCCATACTAAATAAGTAGTATTTTTTAGTTTTTTAAATTGAAAAAATTCTAGAAAATACTAAAGTATATAATGTAGAAAGCAAATCTAATGAATAATATTTATTATATTATACTAATAACATCCGAACAGTGCCGGTTTAAGAGTTTTGTGGGCTCTACGCTTAAAGAATAAGATGGGCTCCTAAGAAATGTAACCTCGTGATAATTAATAAATCACATGTTTTTTAAGGTTCATTATCTTCAATATTCAGGTTTAGCAGTAATAAAAATTTCTCGGACATTTGTAAATAAATAAGATTAAGGTAAGGTTAAAATTTTGATAACTAACTTTAAATTTTGATAACTAACCCACGTGGTTCTGCTTTATGACTGTCAAGTCGCGTCGTTATATCCGATACGAATTTCCCTACTTAGAATCTACGTAGACTACAAAATCGCCGTCGTTATAGCAGGTTTCGTTGTTATATACGATGTCGTTATAACCGATATATTTAGTATGGAGTAGAATAGCAAACCAAACTTCTTGTAAAAATTCCATCGTTATATGCAATTGGTCGTTATAGTCGTTATAAACGATTTTCACTGTATTTAAATAATTTACGTAATTTATACTTCCATTCAGTGAAAAAACTGGTGCCTGTTTCTAGAATTTAAAAAAAATTGACTTAAAAAACGATTTTAACGTTAATTAACGAGTGTTGACTTTTTTATGCGCGATTTTGTCCTTGATGCGCCCCCTGTTGGCAAAACGATGAACTTTTTAAATGTGCTTAATGAACGATTGTTGTAAAATACGATTGTTGGTAATTCTTTAGTATTTTTCCATCAAAATAGAAGAATTTCCCCCTAGTACACCACCTACTACTGGTGGGCAGTGGAGGGGGCGCCAAAAATCGTTGTGCCCAGGGTGCATCGTACCCCAAATCCGGCCCTGATCGCCCGGTATTTTTCAAACCCTGAATTAAGAAAATAACTAAAACATTTACAATCTGGTGTTTTAAAACTCGAAAAATCTGCAGACACTTTTGCAGTTAAATCAGAAACTAACCGTGACTTCATATCAATTTCAAAATCAAATGGTTTATATAACAATGTTATTAAGCAATGTGTGCATACATTACAAGGTGTAAGCAATAATCTTCAATCTAACTTCATTGTTTATTCTAATATAGGATAATGGATAATAATTTGATTTTGGTCATTATTTTATATATTTTGCAGTAGAATACGTTTCAAAATTAATATTTCATTTTTATTTGTGAATTTAATTTAATACTGGGAGTCAAAATTATATTTCAAGTGAACATGAATTGTTTCTACGGCCCCGAAATGTTTTTAGTTTATAGTCATGGAATTTTTTTTTTTTTTTACCCAGAGAGTACGAACCCTATGTATATCAATTATTGATTTTAAGTAATTTATACAAGTCAAGAAAATCCGAAATTAAGTCAAAATTATTCATTCAGTATGTAGAGTGCATAGACGTAGCTGAAGCGGGGTGTGCAGACCTCAACCCTCCTCTTCCCGTATAAAATCTGACCCAATAACTAATCCCTGGCGCAGTATAGCCCAGATGCTCTTGCGCCATAAAAAATCCAAGCAACTGGTGAAGAAATCAAGGTATAGAAGGACTATAATCGCTCTTAACCTCGAAGTTGGTTGCGTTAATGGAGGGGAAGGTGAAAATTAAAGAAAAAAATAAGTTAAACCCGAAAATTTGCACTTGATATTTCAGCTGATAAATTTCAAAAAGAGGGGGGAGGACAAAACGAATTGAAAAGGTTTTTTGCCTGGAAAAATTAAAAACTTAATCATTCGTATCATATACATACAGTATATATATATATATACTGTATGTATACAGTATGTATATATAATACCAGGGTTCGTTCTCTAACAGAAAAAAGTGCAGGAGCCCTAATATTATTAAAAATCGATTAAAAAATCGAATGGCTGCAAAAGAATCGATAAATCATATCAATTGTTTATGTCCATTTTTATGGACAACAAAATACATGACCTTAATCACAAATTTATTACTTTTTCATGACCATTTTGACAATTCTTGTCCCTGTGGCGACTCCGATTAACACTTAAATAATCGCCAAAAATGAAGAAGTACCGGAGCCAGGCTCCCGCCCAATTTAAGCCCTGTGTATAATGCTATATATTTATACATATTTTAAGCTGGCGCAGTATAGCCCAGATGCTCTTGCGCCATAAAAAAGCCAAACAAACAAACATATTTTAAATACCTAGAATCCGTGTATTTGTCCATATTAGGTATTTAACAGCCCAATGTTTATCCATATTATGTGTCTAGTAACTGTATATTCAGGGCCTGATTACCGACTAGACCCTTAGGGCCCGGACCTGGGGCCCCCAATTTTTTTTTTGACAAATTTACTTTTGGTTATTCACTGATTCACTTTTGATCACAGTATCTAGAAAAAGAAAAGCTTACTTTTTTTTGGAGCGCTATTATGGAGAGCTCACCTAAAATTTGAAATTTAGCATAAACGAGTTGGCAATACTATAATTTTCCATTTACCTTGACCTTGTTTAGATTTCCAGCGTGGTAGTGACTTTTCCAGTTTTTTCCGTCTTATATTATTATCGATTATTCTATTATGGAGATTTGCAATATACAAATGCAATAAATATTTTAGTGTGATAGTCTCTCTCTCACATGAGGAAACATCTACCAGGTAATGTAAAAAGGAAGAAGAAGGCAGAAGCCTTACTCTTAACAAAAAAAACAAACAAAAAAAACCAAACCAACAGAATTTTGCATTGGAGTAGTAAGTACATCATTCGTGAAAAGGACGATTCTGCAGTGAAACTTTCTCGGAATGAGATTCCAATTGTTCCCCAAGTGTCTGAAAACCAGGACATAAACAGTGAAAGTTTAACATCACGACATCCATTGCCAACAAAAGGGGCAGAACCCATTCAAGCACCAACTGTTAATGACTCTGAGCAACAGCTTGCTATTTGAATTGAAAATAAAGATTGGCCGAATGAAACTGAGGCTTCCTGCAATGACTCAACAGGACACTCAGGTTTTCAAGGATTTGCAATTGGTTCAACATGGTCATATGATGATCCAGCACTGTGACCTGATGTTAGTGAAGCTCTTCGTGAACATCTAGTAAGCCAAATCAAAACATTGATCAGGTTACAAATTCGAAACGATTGGCGGGAAAGAAGATAAGATTATGCTCCCAAAAAAATTTCTACAGTGTTAAAAAGAATGGCAAAATTGTAAAAAGAGACTGGTTTATTTATTCGCCAAGCAAATGTGCTGTATTTTGTTACGTTTGCAAACTTTATAGTTCGAGTGATCAAACTCTCTGTAAGGATGGTTTTTCAAACTGACAAAATATTTGTAAAAGACTTTTATCTCATGAAAATTCCACTCTACATAGAGAATCTGTGTGCACACTTTCTCAGTGATCTTTAAATATAGTTCGCATTGACTGTAACATGGTTGAGCAGTATAAAATGGAGACCAGTTATTGGAAGGCAGTTCTACAAAGAGTTGTTGAAGTAATAAAGTTTATATCACAACGAGGCTACTATTTGGCGACAATGAGACATTGCATTCAGTACAGAATATTAATTTTCTTGGTTTATTAGAACTCATAAGTAAGTTCGACCCTTTCTTAGCTGATCATCTTATTAATCATGGAAATAGAGGTAAGGGATACGTTGATTATCTCTTCTCGACAATTGTAACCAATTTCATTACAGTCATGTCAGAGAAGCTGTTGAAGAAAATTATAACAGAAGTAAAAGAGGCCAAGTACTTTGGACTTATTGTGGATTCTACACCCAATATATGCCATATAGACCAATTACCTGTAATAGTTCGATATGTTAATGAGTATGGTAAACCTTTGGAACAATTTATCACATTTCTCCCTATTCATAGACATGGCTCGGAACAGTTATATGATGTTATAATTCAGTTGTTTCAAAGACTGGAAATAGAACTTAAATACTGTCGTGGTCAGTCATACGATAATGCAAGTAATATGGCTGAAAAATATTCTGGATTACAAGCGAGGCTAAAGAAAAAATGTCCTCTTGTTGAATATGTGTCATGTTCTGCACATTCCTTAAATCTTGATGGTGTGAGGGCTGTGGAATGTTGTCGTTCTGCTATTACTTATTTCGGGTTCATTCAAAGCTTGTTCAATTGCTTTTCATCGTCATCTCGTAGATGAGAGATGTTGCAAAGGATTGATTCCCTTGCATAATCTTGTGAAGTCTCTATCACGTACAAGATGGTCAGCAAATGCAGATGCTGGAAATCCTTAAGAAAGGGCTACGTTTATATTACAAAAGTTTTATTAAACATAACAAACTGTTCAAGTGAAACTGCTGCTACCAGACATGACGCAAAATGCTTGCTTTTAAACATCCATACATTTAAGACTGTGCTAATGACTATTATTTGGGACGCCATACTTCAAAGAATGAACAATGTGAGTAAATCAATCCAATCTGTTAGTTGCAACATGGAAGCAATTCTACCTTTGTATGAGTCCCTGGAAGGTTTTGTACAATCTGTAAGAAATGATTTTACTAACATTGAGAAGGAAGCAACAGCATTAGTTAAAGATAGTGCTTATTCATCAACTTGAAGAAAAAAGCAAAATGCTAGATGACAGCACTAGTGTGAGTATGCAACTGACAGGTCGGGAAAGATTTTTATACCAAACGCATTATATAATATGCGATTTCCTAATTTCTTACCTTAACGGAAGAAAAGCAGCCTACTCATTTTTAGAGTCTCGATTTGGTTTTCTGTGTGTCAAAAACATGCCCAAGAATGTATTGTTTGAGAATTCCAAAAAATTCCAAAACATATATAGCGAGGATGTGGATGAAGAGTTTTGTGGTGAATTTTTGCAATTCAGTGAGTTCTTGCCTAACATCTCGAGCATTTCTGAAAGTCTTCAGAATATAAAATCCCTTGGCATTGCCCACACATTTCCGAATGTTGAAGTTGGACTGAGAATTTTATTGTCTGTTCCAATTTCAAATTGTTCAAGTGAGCGTTCTTTCTCGGTTCTTAAACGCATAAACAAATGAATATGATCTTCACTTTCTGAAGGAAACCTAGTAGGCTTATCAATCTTATCAATTGAAAGTGATTTGACTAATCAACTTGATTTTGAGGATATAACTGATGTTTTTGCTGCACGTATGGAAAGAAAAATGCCTATGTAGCGAGGCTTGGTAGTATTGGTAAATAAACTAGGACAATAAACCTTTATTAATTTTTGGAATTTTATTTTTTTATTAATTTGGAAACAACAAAATTTTCAACAAAATAAATTGGTGTCACTGCATAACACGTTACCTACTGAATTTTTTTCCAGTGTTGTCAAAAACGACTGGCAACAGCCAGAGCCGACGAGGGGAGAGCTTCAGCCCGTGGGCCCGAATGAAGTCTAGGGGGCCCATGCTGGAAAGGAGCTATGCCGTGAGGGGCCTGGTGCCCCCCATAAGTCAGAAGGACAGAAAAATTGTTTTTAAAATTCAGATTAATAGGATTATATACACTTTTAATGAACAGTTTCTGGTGACACTGCACAATCCGTCCCCTATTTCTTCTATTCTCCAGAAATGAGTCGGAAAGTCGCTAGATATTGTAGATGGGCTCGTGACGTCAAATGGCGTCATACGTACATTATCTTTGGAGCGTGCAAGAGCATTTTCACGTATTTTGTCGTTCCTATTTTTCTGCGTTTTGTTCGTTGCAGTGAATTGTATTATGTCTGAACGGTTGACGTTGTCTTTTCTTGTGGAATTGCGGTTGAAAGGGAAAAGAAATATGCTGGAATGGGTTATGAAAGAGGAATTAGTTTCGTCCGGGTATGAGATTATGGGCTAGACCTCGTTCGGATAATGCTTTTTTGGTGGTGTTGGAAGAAAAGAGGTGAGAATGTGCATGATGGTGGGGGGAACAGATTGGTAAGGGATGAGAGAAGGAAGGGAGGAACGGAAAAGATGGAGAAGGGGGGGAGGAAGTAAGGAAAAACCATAGTCTACACTTCAAAGACTCCGAGACAGGGCAACATACAGATATGGTCGAAGGAACGTGAGGTAACGTTAAACAAGAATTCCAACATCAAGACGAGTAATAAAGGTTAGTACCTCTTTTTTTCTTAACTTCACTGAATCGGGACGTCTGTGTTGTTAAGATGACATGATGTAAACAACATGGCAGAAAGGGAGTGTCACTGTTGCCATGCATGTTGGAAACACTTCCGACTAGGGGACGGCTTGTGCAGTAGTGCCCATTGTTTAATTTTCTTCATTAGTCTGTCTCGATTATTGTAAAATAGTAATAGTAGCTTACGTTAGTTTCTTTTTTCAGCAGTGATCTTGTAAAATAAGTAAGTACAAAAGAAATGCGTTCTTATTTCATACATTTTGCTTATTAGGGGGTTCAAACGCCCTTTTCCTAAAAAGAAAAAATATCTATCCCTCTTCCCAGGGAAAGGATCATGGGGACCCGTCGAAGTGAGCCTGGAAGTCAGCATTGACTCTCAGCGCCCCTGGCAACATGCAAAGTGACCAGCCGCTATGTTGTTTCAGGCTTTTTTTGTAATTTTCGTGAATCAGTGAAGGGGTTGTGGGGGGGGGGATCTTCACGCTCCATATGTTTCGGGCTGCGCTCTTGTTGCCCATTCAGATAGTCTCCGAATACCCGTGAAGCAGTAAATGTTGAATTACAAAAATCCTGCAAAGTAGAAAAATAAAAAGCAAGTACTCACCTAGTTCGTGGGTGGATGTTTGGCGGGAATATAGAGTCTTAATGGCATACATAATCCATAAAAAAGAGAGACGCTCAGACATTTTTGCTGCAACGAACAAAACACAGCGAACATAAAGCAAAAAGAAAATGGTATATCACACCAGTTTCCACTGCATCGAACAGATGTATATGACGTCAAAATGTATAATCTCACAAGCTGATCTACTGAAATTAAGAACGATTTCAAGAGGACAGAGAGAGAAGTAGGTAACATGTCATGCAGTAGTGCCAATAAATTCTATGATATGTTCATTGGTTGATTGGTTTTTATGGCGCAAAGACGTCAAAGGTCATTCTGCACTAAACAAGGTGAAGCTGAACATATGGTTTGTGTTATACACACATATTAGATACTAAATACATAAAAAAAATACTATAATAAATGCTGAAATAAAGTCAGATGAGAGCGTTTAAACCGATATCAGATAAAAAAAATAAAACTGATTTCACAATTAGAGTCGCATAAAATGCCACAGATTGAAATCATTCCTTTTAAAAACTGATAATCGCTGCTGGTTAAAATTTTTACGAGTTCAAACGTATCAAACATTTAATGGTTCATTGCATGTGGTACACATCGGAGCAGCCTCTCCCTTCAACAAACGTTGGTGACAGAAGTGTGCACATCTGACGCGTAATCTTATGATAAGATGTAACATACAAATAAAACAGGGATGTAAAATTTTAATGATAAAATGCCAACTTTTGGCGAGGAATCAATATATAAGTACGTATTTTTTTTATACTTTCAGATTCCTTCCAAATATCTCATCGCGCATAGGGGGGGGCATCTGATACTGGTCCTATAGCCCCCATTTGTCTTAATCGGGCCCTGCGTATATTTATGCATATTATAAATGCAGCAATTTCTCTCGTTAACGTCCTGATTACCGACTATTTCTGCATAACGACGTCTCGACAAATGTTTCATTCATTTGCACATCTTCTGATTAACTTTTTTTTTCTGTTTAAGGACGTTCTTTTCTCTGTTCCTGGAAAATTGTTAATGGAAGAGATTGTTGTATCTAATAACTGTATATTTATAGACAGAAATTTCTCTCCCTTTAGATTTTCAAGGGACGAATTAAAAAGTCATTGAATGGGAATGATTGTTAATTATAACGTCGTTATTGAGAGAGTTTTCTGTACGTATTAGAAATAGCTACTAACCAAGAACTCGGGTAATCGATACGTTTATGTATTCTAAGTATATATCCTTAAGTTTTTTTGGTTTTTTTAATTGCTTAAGGTAAAATGACAGTGGCATCTCTGAGATCCAATCATGACTTACAGAGGCAATCAACTTTTGTTTAATACCAATATATTCAACGATTTCTATAAATTATTCTCTAAAAATCACTTTTTACAAATTTCGAACTGAATTTGCGTGCGTCTCATCTTTCTCAAACCTTTCGCTCTTCATTTGTTCACCGACCACAATCACCGCTTTTGTATTCTTCTGTCGTCAGGCTTTTCAGCCGCTAGGTCCGTCTAAGCGGAACCGTCTGCTAAAAAAAAAAATTGCATTAAATAGCCTTGTAACATAGTGTCCTTTTTTTTCTATGGGTGTACGTGTGTGTGAAACTGTGGATTTAAACGCGTTATATGAAATATGGGCTAATGTGGGAAGGCTACTTCTCTCCCTGGAACTGGCAACGGAAGGGCGCGACTTTACAACCCCGCCCCCTTCCACTTTCCCCTAAAATTATTGGACCGTGAGGATTTGAATCCGGAAGGAAATGATGACGTCAACGTGATGCTTTACTACATTGCGGTAATAATAAAAACCTAAATATCTAAATTAAGAGAAAAGGGCCGAATTACATACATACATTATTTACAATTTTATGTTATTGAAAATGGCGAATGTAAATTAATTTAAAATAGGTCTATAGACAATGTTCATAAAGTAAAACCTTTGAATGAAGGAACGGCGGCATTTAGGAGGTGTCCGGCATTCGGGAGGATTATGGGATCGCGGGCAAGCATTGGGAATGGGAATTGAAAATGTGCCCATTAAATAGAGGTGTCCGTTAAAGAGATTTTACTGTAAATATGAAACTTAGTACAGTTGCGTAATGATAAAAGTGGCTATAAGTGTAAGTTCGAGAAATTAAACTTGGTGTGCTACCACAGGCGTAGCCAGGGGGTTGTATACCCCCCAAAATTTAAATGACATTTTGTGTATTTAACATAGAAAAATGTAGCTCTGTAACCTCCACCATTGAACCTATAACCCGCCCTTACGAACTTTCTGCCTACGCCTATTGGTGCAACGGTAAACCTCGCTAACACACACACTCCCAAATAGTGGACACTTTTATTTAAAAATCTTGTCCAATTCCCTGTCCCAATCCTTATTGTCACCTATATCTCTAAATAGCGGACAGATATATATATATATATATATTAAAAAATCCGGAGGTGTCCGCTATTCAGAGTTTACTGTACCCAATTGCAAGCATAAATAGAGAGAAAGGGGGCTTCATCTGGAATTGAAAACGAAAGGTTGGATTCATAAGGACAGAATTCATTTTCAAGCAGCAAAAGAAAGAAGCGTTTAGCTTTTGAGTTTCTTCTTATGGCAAAATGCAAGCCTATATTCAAGCACAGTTAAATCACCAGTTTGAGGAAGAGAAGGAGTCCAAAACTTAGCTGTAAGAAAAATGATGAAAAAACATTATAATTTCTCTGGCCACTTATTTACAAAATGACTATTTTCCTAAACCTGCAAAACAGTATACTGTAATAATACAACAGTTGTGTGTGCCAACATCCCAATAATTTCAATTAACAACCAATTTTCCAAAATTGAGAGCATGTTCCCTTCTTCAATTGAGGTGTGCAATTGCTTATATCGCCATGTTCAACTCATTGGCTTACGCAGGAGAAGTTTGATGGGGTCATAACACCCCCCCACCGCGATGCAATTTTGTAAATGCACATATGACTATCTAGAGTTGTAGATCTGTAAATCGCCCTCCTCCGCTTATGAACTTTCTGCGTACGTTAAAAGTTCAGTTGTTATCAACTCACTGCTACATAGAGATCCCCGGATTTTCCACATATGTATCTTGAACCATGCGTACAATATCAAAAACGTAAATTTTAATAACTTTGACATTCGTATTTAACTAAAAAAAAAAAATGATTTTCCGGCTCCTTATAGGACCCGAACCCACCAATTAACATCTATTGCTGCCAGGGCCTGATCACCGCAAAGGCGTCCAAAGCCCGGGCTTTAGGACTAGACTTTAGTGGGAGTGGGAACTGCACGGTGAACAATCCTTCTGCGCATGTGCGTGGTCCACGCACATGCGCAGAATAGAATCTAACCCCAAAGCTCGGGCTTTGGACGCCTTTACGGTGATCAGGCCCTGATTGCTGCCACATCATTGGCTAATATGAAAAATCGTTGATATAATAATAATATTAATTACAGTTCGTCCTATCAGACGTTCTTGCTCCTTTGACTTGTCGCTTTGGTTACAAAGTAGTCACAGCACCTCAACACTAATAGCGTACTTGTCCATAGAAAGCCTTATATATGCTCTAAGAGGGGGAGGAATAATTGATGCCTGTAGTTTAGTTGGTAGAGAACTTGATCAGCAATCAAGAAGTCGTGGGTTAGGGTTCCACCAGGCGCCGGCAAATCGTTATTTTCTTTACGAGTAATTTAACATACAAGCCAGTTGAAGTTACTTTCCATATTTAGAGTTTTCTGTACTGATAAGCGGAAGAGGGCACCAATATTTATACATTTTTTGCGAAAAAAATTTTTTGATCTACAATTTGCTAATCGAAGAAAATGCTGTGTAGAATAGGAAAACAATAATAAGTAAACTACTAAGGGAGAGAGAGATTTAGACTAAAATTTTCATATTTTATTTTTGCTTGTTGCAGAAATTTAAACGAAATGCCACAGGATGTGGTTTCACAACTTCAGATTCGGTCATCGTTTATGTACGATGTCTGGAGATGTCGCTGACGTTGAAGTTGAGCTTCAACATAGTTGTCATTGTTTTAAGTCGGAAATTGCTTTCAATAAAGAATTAAAATTTTTCTTTTAAATTTATCTTAGTTACTCACTGTTTTATTTTTTTCTGAAATTTCCTGTTGTACAGCGTCATATTTTCTTGTAGAAACTTATTTTCGAACTAAAAAAAAAATTTCTTTCACGTAAGCCTGTTTTCCATTCCTTGAATATACAGTACAGTCCAACCTTGATGTCACGGAACCAGTGAAAATAATCGTTAAATCGGGAAAGTACATTTATCGAAAGCAGTACCCACGATGGCGCAGTATGGACCAGATGCTCTTGCGCCATAAAAAAATCCAAATAAACAAACAGTGCCCACGAAGTGGGGCACATGGGGGGTCCGGAGACTTCCCTTAGGCTGAAAATTTACATGTAAAATGCGTCAACAGTCGTAACTAATGCATTTAAAAATGAAAAACACACTATTTTTTGCATTTTCGGCCCTTCCCCAAACAAAAGTCACTGGTGCGCTATTGATCGGAATTTAAAGAATAAATTATCAAAAAAGAACATTATAAAATGCTTACCATCATTCTGAAGAATATGTGTTCAATCCGGACCAATAGAAACATTCGTTAAATTGCAGAAATCGTTGAATCTGGTATCACTAAATCGAAATTAAACTGTTTGTGTGTGCTTTATGTGAACTAGAGTATGTGTGTGTTTTGTATGATTTATGGTGCATGATTAGTAGAACCCGGATTATATATGCACTAAAAAACCAGGAAAATATGCATTAAAATTCCCAAAATATGCATTCAAAAGGATAAAATATACACTAGAAATGAAAAATGCATGCACTTAAAATGAAAAACAATGCACTTAATTTTTTTTACGTATTTAAAAAAAATGCTTTGTGTCTTAAAGCGAAAGATTGATTTTATTGCTCCCTAGCTGCATAGTTTGTTTGTTTGTTTTTTGGTTTTACGGCTCAAAGACTACAGTGGTCATGCTGCGCCGGGACCTACAGTTTTCCGAGGAATCCGAACCTCTTATGGCCTAGGGAACCAAACCCCGGACTACAGTGAGCAGTCTATCTGCATAGAAATATTTTATACACAGCATAATTTTTATTATATATTATATCACAAGTTTTCTACCAATATTCTGAACAATTAAGCTTTGTCTTCTGTTAATCAATAGCAATTTATGGCTAAATAGATTCTTTCCAGATCTACTAGGGTTATTGGATTGCATTTATAAATTTTTACGGGTAATTTAAATAGATAGTCCGTCCGTAATAGACTATTAGCATTTACTATTACCGATAGTTAATAGTACGGAAATTTATCCTATACAAGTGTTCGTTGACTTTAATCTGACCTCAGATTTAACTACTTGTCTATCATAATAGAACTAAACCCTTCCGTCTTCCTGCTAAAGATAGTGACTAATTCAGCTACGAATGTGACTACATTTTTAACGTCTTAGACGTAATTAAATACATCAAAAATCGGTTATAACGACCTTCAAGGGACCGTGCAAATTCGGTCGTTATAACCGATAGTCGTTATAAACGATATCTTTTTAAAATCATAGTAGCTTATAGTATAATACTGCATTTGGAAGAAACAGTTTTATCCTGAAGGGGAAATTGCCTTTGTGTCTAAAAAGAAAGGTCTTCAACCAGTGTGTATTGCCAGTCCTCTCTTATGGATCAGAGACATGGAGTCTAACAGTTGGAGCAATACGAAAGTTACAGACAACGCAAAGGAGCATGGAGAGGTGCATGCTTGGAATAACTAGGAGAGATCGAAAAAGAAACACTTGGGTGAGAGAGCAAACTAGAGTAGAGGACATCATTGTTAAAGTAAAAGGGCTGAAATGGCGATGGGCTGGGCATATTGCAAGAAGAACTGATCAACGATGGACAACAGAAATTCTGAACTGGATTCCAAGAGACCACCGAAGACCTAGAAAACGTCCTCAAACTAGATGGGTGGATGAAATAAGAAAACAGGTTGGGGTGACGTGGAAGCGAATTGCTCAGGATAGACTTGTGTGGAAAGCATTTGGAGAGACCTTCATCCAGCAGTGGATAGATAATGGTTGAATATGATGATGATGATGATATATATATACACCCTAGAGTTCTATATAAATTATTCTAATATCAAAAATATTACACTTTTTAGTTTCAAAATTAAATAAAAATGGATTTAATTCTAATGAATTTAATTTCCGTTTATGTTAAATTATATTTATAGCCACACTAACTACATAACACTTTTTTTTTTTAAATTGAAAAAATTCTATAAAACACTAAAGTATATAATGTAGAAAACAAATGTAATAAATAGTATTTATTGTATTATACTAATGACTTCAGAACAGTTCCAGTTTAAAAGTTTTGTGGGTCTTATGCTGAAAAAATAAAATAGGCCCCTAAAGAATATGACCTTCGTGATATTCAATTAATAAATCACGTGTTTTTTAAGGTTTATTATCTTCAATATTCAGGTTTAGCAGTAATAAAATTTTTTCGGATATTCGTAAATAAACAAGATTAGAATAACACATTTTGGTAACTAACTTTAAATTTTAATAACTAACCCACGTGGTTCTGCTTTATGACTGTCAAGTCGCGTCGTTATATCCGATACGAATTTCCCTACTTAGAATCTACGTAGACTACAAAATCGCCGTCGTTATAGCAGGTTTCGTCGTTATATACGATGTCGTTATAACCGATATATTTAGTATGGAGTAGAATAGCAAACCAAACTTCTTGTAAAAATTCCGTCGTTATATGCGGTTGGTCGTTATAAACGATTTTCACTGTATATACATTTTTAGGTCCATTTTTCTTTCTGCTCACATGGGAGTAAAAAGGAAGTTTAACTTTATCGTTGTATGAAAAATTTCCGATCAAATGGTAATAACGTTCTTAAAATTATTGAAACCCTTGAAATATGCGTTTATTCTAAAAATTTATCGTTTTTATGCATTTATATCCACTAAAGCTGAAAAGAGCTAAAATATGCAATTGCATATAAATTGGACTCTAGCTATTAGTTATTTATAGCCAAAAATAGCTATTTTCGGTCATTTATAGCCAAAAATAGCTATTTTCGGTCATTTATAGCAAAATCAACCGTTAATCGGACTAGGAAAAGATGAAGACCCCTTTGTCATAGGTGTATGCATGGGCGCCGACGAAGGGTGCCCGTCCCCTCAATGTTAGTATTAGGTTTCCATGTCACCCCCCCCCCATTTCAAAAAAATATTTCATAAAAATTAACATCGTTCAAAATTTAAAATATATATATATTTTTTTTAATCTAAGGAATGCGGTTATATTTTTCGGCGTAGTATATTTAGTGCGAAATAAAAAAAATGCACTTTGTCATTTATTTGATGTAATTATACCTTTTGTTGGATTGTATTATATAGCTCTCTTTTCTGCATGGCAGCGTTTTCATTGACGTGTTATTATTTCAACTGTCAAACGGAATGTTTTTAATAACGTTACAACTATAGTTTCTCTATTTTAATTTCGCAAGCTCAAGGACTTTTTTGTCCAAGTAATGACATTATCAACGACATAAATTAAAAGAACTGTCTACATTATCACCATCAGCGTAATTAATTCGAAATTTAGCGAGAAACGTTGCATGTGAAAATGAAACTGGAAATATAACTAGAATACTAATTTTATGGAAAATGAAAGTCATCAACAAGGAGCACATTTAAATTAAACACTGCTTTGTGGGTGGATGTCTGTTATCCCTGTAAAGAGTTGTTAACAATAAGGCCTTAACCAGAAATTTTTTTGTGGAGGCAAGAATTTTTTACAGCCTCGCTAATGAATAAGTATTGGTATCAAATATATTTCGAAAGGTGGGGGGACGGGCCCTCGGGACCATCCACTGGCTACGGCCCTCATTAACAACAAGCTGCCTTTCACTGGTGTAATCCTCCCCCCAATATTTATACCAACGGCGCCCATAGATGTATGCTCTCATACAATTCATTTTCACATTAAGCAATTAGTCGAGCATGTTCTGCTATTTGATTTATAAATAAATGAAATATGTATAGGAAGTTGACCTGGGTTTTTCTACGGAACAAGAGCAAAACAGAAGGCCCATGCCCCACAAAAGAAGGATTACAGCTCCCTCCCCCTTTTTTATCTAAAGCCCCGCTTTGAATCACACAATACACGGATTTGGGCCACAATGGGGCTTTTCTGTTCAAAGAGCCCTCTTTATTCCGTAGCCTGTCGGTATGAAGTAGTCGAGATTATACTGGTTTTTTTTATTTGTTTATTTTTCAAACGAAAAAAAAAGAGAAGTAAGAAAAAAAAGAACAATTTAAATGAACAGATAGAAAAATATAGAACCCACCGCTGCAAATATAGGTACATTTGTTGCTTGTTTTTGACCCCATTCCCCCACAACAAAATGCCAGCCCGTTACTACATATGTTATAATTACTAGTAATCGCATGGTTAATAATGTACGAAACAATATAAAAAACAAGTTGACAACATATTATTAATAATTCGTAATCGAGGGAGGTTTCCTTTCAGTAAATCTCATTTCCCTCATACGTGATATTTATGAGAGTTTGCGCTCATTACATTCTAATTAAGCTATTAACTAGAGTATAGGGTGGTCCTGAACTCTGCCAACAATTGTTTGTTTGTTTGTTTGGCTTTTTTATGGCGCAAGAGCATCTGGGCCATACTGCGCCGACAAAATAAGAGGCGTTGTTGGCGACACCAAATAAGGCATATTTGTCCATATCCCCGTGTCCGCAAAGGGTCCGGTTTGGCTGTAGAGCGTAACTACTGTTTACGTCCATCACGTTGCTACGTAGCCAATTACATGAATTAAATACAATTTTTGATACATAATTTAAGTAAATGAGCTAATAATACAGTAGAGACAAAGAAATCCGGAATTCAGTTTCCTGATATTTATGTTACTGTTTAGTGAAAATAAGCCTAAAACTGCCTTTTTTAACACACTAGAAAAGAGTTGGGAACTGCCAAGTATGTGTAACAGGTGAAGAACATCAAAATAAACATTTTTTGTTCAGTGAATTTTTTTCCAAAAATTAGCCGTTCGGGCACTACAGTGAATTTAGTATTTGCATCCACCACATTCAAGGTTTTCACAAATGGCTACAATGCGCCATTTCAAAGATTTTTAAAATTATTTAATGTCAACGGACGTCGGGCTCTCTCTGGCGACTTGTTAAAATTAGTTAAATTCACCAGAATTGTATGTGTAGAATTCATACACTCGCACCTGAAGCGGCGAATTCTACACATACAATTCCTGTTATCTTAATGATGAATAAACAACTCTGTTTCGTACCAACTCTTGTAAGTAAACAATTGTCGTAAGTCAATTAAGTCTAGTAAATAAACAATTGTCGCGTACTTAGATTTAATCATAAATGAATAGTTGTACTAAGAATCGAAGATAAATAAACATATGCTGCGTATGACAACAATAAACTAAGAACAGTTACTTCCAGCTTAATAATAAGTAAGAAATTATTACTCATTTACAATTTAATCGTGAGTAAAGGACTATTACTTACTTACAATTTCTTATTAAATGAACAACTACTACTAAAAACTTAATTATAAACAAAAACAAGTTTCTTACTTATGATTTATCAATACGTAAACAAATGTTGCTTAAATTTAACAATAAATAAACAACTATCATTCGTACTTCCAGTGGCGGATTTATAAAATTGCCGCCCTTAGGCACAGCCTGTACTGCCGCCCCCTCCCTCCTTTACTAAGAAAGGAATATTTGTTAAAAAAGAAACGCATATCATACTCTTAACATTTGATATGTGAAGGAGATTTTTCGTATAATTATTTTAAACTAAGTTAGTTAACTAATAAGATACAACTCGAGAGATTATTGTTACCATATCCTTCGACTTCGTGGATTCCACACTTTTTAAATATACAATAATTTTAGTATGGATTCATGAAAGCTTTGATATTTTTGCGTGTATTTGGCGTCACGTAAGTATCCTTGCATGAATTTTTTCGTTATCAGTTCAAATTTTTCATTATTCATTCTTCTACTATTAGTATATATAACAAACGTGTTAAGCCTGGATTTATAAATGGTCACTCTGGGCAAATGCCCGGGGCTCAAAATTTTTAGGGCCCTTTGTCTTTCGATTCTGTAGTTTGTATTTGCAGGCAAGTTAAAGTAGTCGCTTGTATGTCATAGCTATTGGGGAAACAGGGCAATAATTAAAAGAAACATTATTTTTTCAACATTGTTGAGTTTGGACAATTTTATGTTTAAGCACATTGATGCCGCCCTCCGATAAGTGCCGCCCCTAGGCCTGTGCCTTGTATGCCTACTTAGAAATTCGCCACTGCGTACTTATTTAACCTGTTAACCGGGGAATAAAATTTTGTGAAACTCGTTTCACACTGGGGGCTTTTTTTGGGGGGGGGAGACATTTTGGTAGTCTTCCGGGCATGACGAAAAATGTCGTCATACCCAGTTAACAGGTTAAAACTTAACCTTTGGTATACACGCACACACACACACATACACACACCTGTTAACAATAAATGAACAGCTAGTCCATACGTGCAATTTAAGAATAAGTAAACAATTACTATACACATATATATAACGATGAGTAAACAAACGTTGTTTACGACGTAGCCATAAGTAAACATCTGTTCGTTTACACAGACAATCACCATTTTTACGTGAGGTTGCGTTCCCAAAGAATGCCACGTAAAGACAGGCTAACCAAAAACAATCATTCGTAATTTTTTAAATAAAAAAATTCTGAAGAAAGGTAAATTTAAATAATATTAAACAGAATTATTTTTTGTTTTAATAAACATGCATCATTTAAAAATGAACAAGCGTTAAAATGGAATCGTGAACTTATTTTATTTTTGAAAAAATCCGATACTAAAGTAGTTTTCTTTTACCTGACACACGAATCATTTATTTCATTTTTATATTTTAGTATGGTATAAATCAAAAATAACATAATATATTGTTTACAAAAAATACACGTAAAACTAACATAATATATATGTTAGTTTTACGTGTAATTTTTCTAAACAACATATTATTATTATTATATAGCAGACTATTATTATTATTATATAGCAGAGAGCATCTGTCTAAAGTGACCACCTTAGGAATTGGACAGCAATGGTCACCATATACCTGAGCCGTAGCCAAACTGGGGCTAGGGCTAAGCACCCCCACCCCGGAAGAAGATGTAATCAGCCTCCTCTTAGAAAATAACTTTTTTTCAAAATAAATTATTTTAAAGTTTTTAAATTTTTTTTTTTTTCATAAACTGTACATAACAATGAAAAATTGGGTTTTGACATTAAAATATATTCAAAATAAAGTTTTTTGGCAGATGTTGTGTACATCACGTCTTTTCCAGAGGTTCGAGTCTTTATGTACTCTATAATAAAGATAAGGGAAATTATAAATTTAAGTATACCTCTGTAAATTTTCAATGTAAATTTTACGTTAAGAAATTTATTCATTAATGTTAAATATATCAGTATACTTAGATATTTAGTATTATAAAATATATTAATAAATACATCAAATTAAAACATTAATCACTTTTAAGTCCCCCCGTAGCTTTGTGAGTCCCACCCCCGTAACAAGCGTCTCTAGCTACGGGTCCGCCATAGACAGGTGGTCACTATATACAGCAGACTTTGGTATAGGTGTGACTAAGTCCCTACCAGTTTTCTCTCATAAAGCGTAGTCACCTTAATCAGGTGACCAATTTACCAAGAAATGGCGGACACAGACTTTCATTTTGGGGGGTCAAGGACAGAATTTGCCATGGTCTTGGAATAACACCCTTCATTTATCATGAAAGTTGGAATTTTTTACAGTGAAAAAATATGGTTTTTTGGGGGGGGTATGTCCCCTGTGTCCGCCCTTGTTCCCAAGGTGGCCACTTTACCAGGTACCACTGTATATGGAAGTATATTGTATTAAATTGTATTATTATGTATTGAATAACAACATGATGTAGTGAATACATTATAATACACTTTAATACAATATGTATTATAATGTATTGAATAACAACATGTAGTGAATATAGATTGTTGATTATGTATAGATTGTAAGTATTGCAAGATTTTAATTCTGCGTGACAAGTAAATATAGATATTAGGCCTATTATTATAATTATTATTATTATTATCTACTATTTGTATTGATTTCTTTTGTAAGATCGAGATACATTAGAAAGTAATAACGGAAGTTTTTGCCAAAATTATTGAATGGGTATGTCTGTCTACTTCCAAAAAACATTAATTAAAAAAAAATGCAACTGACCCTTTCGATTTAGCGGGATTTCCGTAAATGAAGTTATAGTATCGGAAAATGATATCGTAATAGACAGTTTATCATTATAGACAAATTTCCCTATGTTTATATACGAGTATTATATATAGAAAATAATTAAAATATGTAACTAAGATAATATAACAAAAATATTTAAATAAAATAACATAACAAAGCTAATATGATGTAATGTAACAATAATATTTAAAAAAATATATAGAAAAGGGATGTATGAAACATGTTTCTCGACGAGAATTCAATTCAATTCAATAATTAAATAAATGTATATCTACGCGATTTTAGAACCTTCGTCAAGAGCATTGGCGTACGCAGGGGGTGTTGATGGGAGTTGTGACCCCCCCATTGCGGTAAAATTTTGTATATTTAATATAGAAATATGCGAGTTGTAGCTCTGTAACCCCCCATTGAGTCTATAACCCCCTTACGAACTTTATGCGTACGCCTATGGTCAGGAGCATTCTCTAAAACCACGTGCATGGAGCTTTTTCTGGAGCATGTTGTCAAACGTATAATCTGTAATAAACAAAGTATATAAAGAGTAGAATTTGGTAAATTGACCATTTTTTATAAGATAGAACTTATAGAGACTTGGTTATGACTATACCAAAGTCTGTCGTCTATGATGATCATTGTAGTTCAATTCCGAAGGTGGTCGATTTAGGCAGGTTCTACTGTATCTAACAAGATAAGCAGTGAAGGAAGTGACTTGTGAGTATATCGCTCTACCAAGAAACGGATTAAGGTGACAGTTCTCTAAAAATGTGAAAGTGGAATGACTGAAAACAAGGTGACGTCATTGGAAATTAACCTTATATAAATCGTTCAATTGCAAGTACTTGTATTTCAATACCTATTTGAGTATTCTGAAGCTCTTGAATATGCAATGCATAAACGATGTTCAATTGCAGGATTATTGAATGGTGCTAGTTCAATATTCACTACAAAACTTCTGTAGTTTTTTTTTTTTCAGGAACTTTACTGTGAAGTAACAGTTCATTCAAGACAGCCGCTGCCATTATAGCTTGCAAAGACGTGGAAATTCACAGCGCGAGTGTACTTTCAACTGTAACAAGATGAAGAATGGGGCAATACATTCTCTTCAAAAAACCGTAAAAGTCTCGCTGCAGCATTGATACCATTCAAGTACAGTAGGCACCTCTCCGCCCACGTAGCAAAAAAGGTGTCAATACCACACAAATGCATTGAAATTCTGCAAGGGTACACGCATGGACTTTTACGAGGGGGTCCTTTCATGGAAGGGGTTTGTTAAAGAATGTGTCACTGAAAATTTAGGTATGAGGGAGTGGCCGGAGTGCGGTACAGCTCAGTATGGAGTCCATTAGTATTTTCTGCAGATAGATACTGTGTGGAAGGCATTTCCCCTCCCTCCTTCCGCAGGTACGCTCCAGCGGTCTCCCCAGCCTGCGTGGCACCGAAAATGGGGGGTACCCTCGAAGCATGTTAGGGGGATCATATATGCTTAAAAGTCTATTGAGCATAGGGTAGTTTAAAATTCGATTTAAATTGAATCTCATTGGGCCACGTCTAAATTAAAAATGGACGTCAGCCTTTCCGAAGGGCAATTATAAATGTGTGTGTAAAACATCCCATTTTTTATCTTAAATAATTAAAAAAAATTCATCTGCACAAACTGAATTTTTTTTTATTAATATATTTGTTTTGCTTTTTATAAATTGCGTTTAATATATTAATAGGTCATTATTTCTATAACCATGATGTGAGTTGTTATGAAGTATAGATATTCAGGAAAGTGTAGCCTGTTTTTCGAGGTAATTTTTATCGTAGATTTATTTTATTGTAGATCCCTCTTTTTGCTTTCCGAAACGACGATAGGGGGAAGTTGGTGACACTGGGGGTGGAGAGATCACGAACGTACATACCAAACGTTGATCCCACACCTGCGAACTCCCCCTTCCCTTAACCGTGTGGGAACCGTGTCGTTCATGCCAGCATCCCAGTTTCTGAACCGCATATATTATATATTTCTCAAAACATATATCAACGTACATTCTCCTTCTTCCTTTATTCCTTTAACCTCCTCCCTTGAAATATATTGTTCCTTTCTATATATTGACCCTTTTAATAGTGAATTGTTGACTATTGTTGGCGGATACGTTTGCTATGGCTATCCTGCCTATTGAATATATACACTATCAATAAGCCTTCGCAACTACATACCTGTAAATTATTTATACCTGTGAATTATTTTGTACCTGTAAATTATTTTATAAAATAATAACATGAGCGCCAATGAATATTTCCAGAAAGGCAAACAGTGATTCCTTAACGACTTCGCACATATGTCTTGATGCATTTTAACGATAGCTACATTCAAAAATCTTGGTTTTGGTATCATACAAGCAGCACCGTAGCAAGGTGATTTTGCGCCCTTGGCAGAAGCGTCCAGATTGCGCCCCTACCCACGGACATATTCTTCTTATGAATTATTTCAGCCGATTTTGCGCCCCTTGCGTGGGCCTTCCATGCCACCCCCTAGCTACGGCCCTGCATACAAGGCGCTGGTATTGAGTGCCTTGATCACAAGGCTGGGTATTGTGTATATGGTTTCCTGGACTTCTATCCTTGGCCTTTCATTCATCTAGTTGTGTGGCTTAATGAGTGGTTAGAAAATTAAAATGACAAATTGCAGGAGAATCGCAGTCCGACGACGACGACGAATTGGGCAGGGCGAATTAGGAAGGGTGGCTGCCGGAGGCAGCACTGTAATCCCAGTCCGCGGCCTGACGTTTATAAATCGCTTGTTTAAAAATTCAAACCTGGACAGCGCATCCAGTAGCATTAGCAATTTCAAACTCATGGGAGAGGGTCAGGTAGCTTTAAAGAAGATTATGTGATGCAGCCTTAGAGAAAATAATGTGTTTTTATATATAATGGGGGCTTGAGCCCCCATCCTAAGACTTCCTTTTCTACGTCATTGTGCAGATCTGTATGTGGGGGAGGGGGCAATAAATAAACGACAAACGCTGCAACCAAATTTAGGTCTTTCGTATCGTAGCTGGTTGGTTGTATTTTAATGGCGTTAGGACAACTTAAGTCACTGGGATTACAGTGCCGCCTTCGGCTACCACCTTTCCCAATCCCCCCCTCCCCTATACAATCTACGCTACATAACGCAAGTCGTGCCAAGCCCAGAGCTTAACCAAACTCACTTGGCTACTATTACATACGCACTCGCTATTCCATTGATATTGATTAACAACAAAAAGCTTTGAAATTTCATCTTACGTTAGTGTTTTTAAACTATTTTTCCTATTTATAAAAGATACAAGAAAGTAATTTTTTTTAGAAATTTTAAATTACATTTTTTCTTGTGTATCCGTATATGTGCAAAATCAATCATTGTCACTACGTTTCAATGTTGGATTTGAACATATTAATAT
>QLNU02014176.1:164456167-164479113 GCA_006491805.2 Dysdera silvatica
TGAATGTTCATTGTATATACAGTTGAACTCGGAAATAACAACATTAGAAACACTATGGAAATACAGTCCCATAGAAGTTTAAGATATAGGTAAACACTAGGACCGTACACAGGATTTCAAAAGGTAGGGATTCGTTGAAAATGGGGGGGTGATAGAATTTTTTTTTTCTCATAAGGAATTTGTAATAATATTGTTCAAATGAAAGAGGGGCTCGGATCCCCAACTCTCCCCCTTGTGCACGGCCTCGGGAATCACAATTTTCGGTAACGCATTCAGTTCTATAAATTTTTAAAAAATACGGCAGTGTTACAAAAAGTTACTTTTTTTAATCACTGTTTTAAGAAATGTCACTTAGGGAGCGTTCGAGTATTACGTAACCAATATTTCAGCCATTTTATACACCCTCCCCCTGGTAAGCAAAAATTAACATTGGCTAACATAGGAAAATAAGCACAACGGTAACTCCCCCCCTCACCCACAAAAGATGCTTACGTGATACTCACTTATGCTTACGCGTTTGGCATGAATAGGGTCGTGCAAACCATTGTTCTATATACTTTTGTATCATGCAAAATTAGTTTAAAAACATTAGAAATAGGCGAAGAGACGTGAGGGAAATGGGTGATTTTTGTTGCGGAAGCCTCCATATATTTTTACCGCAGCCTGTCGACGAAAGTTCCGTTGGGAGTAGGGGACGCATCATCGAAGTAATACTGTATGAAACATAAGATGACCTCTGATTATCGCTTTTAAAGGTTATTTTTTTATATACTTAACAGTATTATTATACTATTAGTATATTTCTTGATTAGTATTTCCCATATTATTTGTATATTTACAACAATCATTGCCTATACTAGAATTCATATTCGGGATTTCAAATTATTCAATCAGAAAGTTTGTTGTTTTCAAGAAAAATAACGAAAATTGTGACGTTTAAATGCATAATTACGTAATAATATAATAAGGATTATTCCCTGATGTTTATAATTTTTATCAATTTAAACATCGTGACATTTCGAACCATTATAAATTTTTGGATGTTAAATTACTCGTAAAGAAAAGAATGATTTTCCGGCGCCTGGTGGGACCCGAACCCACGACCTCTTGATTGCCGATCAAGTGCTCTATCATAAGCTATAAGCGTCAATCCCCCCCCCTACTTCTTTACGAGCATATATATAAAGCTTTGCGGCAAGTTCGCTATTAGTGTGGCAATGCTTTGAGTATTCTTTGGTTAACAAAGCGACGTCAAAGAAGAAAAAATGTCCGATAGGACGGGCTAAAAATTAATATTATTAAAATCAACACATTTTTAAATTATTGATTTTAATAAAAAAATTTAATTTTAATAATTATAAATTTTTATTTTTGATAATTTCAGAACTCTAATATTATTTGTTTAAATTATGAAAGCCCTTGCAGTCGAATATCATAACTATAGGCAAGGGCGTGAACTTTAAGGGGCACATGCCCCTTTGCCCCTCCCTTTCAAGAAATATTTTTTTGTCCATATATATAGCGATGAGAAGTTTTGGGGAAACGAAACCAACTTTACTTTTTCGGGGGGGGGGGGCTTGTTTATTTTTTTCCGTTTTTTTCTCATAGGAAAAATTGAAAATTTATGAAAAAAAAAGTAAAATATTTTAAATTTTATGAGAATTTTATTCAATGTAATTTTTCCCCCCGTGCTCCGTCGGTCCATCCGATAACACGGCCCTGACTGTAATCACCTGACCCAAAAAATTGTCTTGGTAATCCAAAAGATTCCAAAAAAATAATTCAAAAAATTGGGGAGGGGCTCACTTTGCTTTATGACATATCATATTATATTACATTAAATAGGACAATATGCCTTGCTGTTCAGTGGGGGGGGGGGGACTTGAGTCCAATGAGCCCCCGTTTTCTACGTCACTGACTATTCATTGTTTCGTATTTCAACACAAAAAGGAACTTTTCTTACTCCAGCTAGCAACTTAAAATTGCAATAAATGAATTAACAATAACTCTAATTCACGAAACCCAGAAATATAGATTGCATGTTCCCTCTAACTCACGTCCACTCGTCAAAATGGTCGTTTATTTTTTGGCAGAGAAACGAAGGGGCTCATTAATAAAATTTCAGAAAAGCTACGCCTTCGTTATTACGTGTACATGGTGCTTGTATTCACTTCACGTATACGACAAGCTTTAAATTAATATTTTTATTATTTATTAGCTGGTTTCAATATATATTGAACTCGCCATTACTTTTGGTTTTTCTGTCTGTTTGTCTGTACGTACGTACGTATGTATGTATGTGTGTCCACAATAAAAGGGTAAGGTGAAGGTCTTCCGTAAATGCAATAATGATGGTTATTGTTAACGTTGAAAACCTACCGAGTTACTTGAGAATTAGAGAGTGACGAATTAGAGAGTGGAGGATTATCGAGTTGCGAATTAGAGAATTGCGAATTAGTGTTAATTGAAACCCGGTAAATATAAACCTTAGGCGATTTGCTCTCACTTGCTTTTTTTTTTTTTTATATATAAACACAACTGCCGGTGGATCTTTGAAATCTTGCTTTTTTGATACCAGATCTATTGTCCGCTGCCTCACTCTTTATTTGACTAAATAGGAGGAGGAGGAATTGTGCAAGGGTTTCATTGGGAAGGGTGGCCGCCGGAGGCGGCGCTGTAATCCCAGTTGACTAAATAGGTGATTCAGAAAATGAATAGGGGATCCAGAGAGTGTAGTCCACTACAAAGGGTTAATCGTCTGAAAAGCTTCTACAGAGAGGCACAAAACTGCGTCCATTCAAGAAGCTGAATGACTTCCACGAGGTGTAAGGTCTAGACGCCATTGTTGGAGTAGGCTTAAGTGGCGTATTGCCACTATCTCCGTTAAGGGCAATCTCGGTACTTAAACTATAATGTACCAAAGTATATATTATACCATGTATATAAGCTTGAGTGCACCTTGTGGTATAATTAATACTCTTACCATTGTCCAGAGCATCTGGAATTAATCTTCAATATACAGGGTGTCTACCAGGTCTTGGCGCAGTATAGCCCAGATGTTCTTGCGCCATAAAAAATCCAAACAAACAAACAAACAAACCAGGTCATAAAAGTCACGGAAGTATCAAGAAATAAGAAAAGGTCACGGAAGTCAAGAAAAAGTCATTAAATCGGTATTGTAGATCACGATTACACTGTTTTGTTTTTTTTTGTTTTTTTTAACGCTTGCGTTGAATTTCAATTTTCATACGATTTTTTAATGGTGCAGCTATTTTCAGCTATTTTTTTTGTCATAATTTAGCAATTTTTAGTGATTTTCAGCAATTTTTTATGCAGCTATTTTATCAATCATAAAGAAAATCAAGGATTTCTTAAGGTCCTGAAATGTATAAAAATAGTCAAGAAAAGGTCAAGGAACTGGGTTTCTTATTTTCAGCATATACCCTGACATAGCTGTATCATCCAAGAAAGAAATCAGTATTGATTAATCACAAGGATATCGATATTTTGTGAGATGAAGCAATATGAAATTCTATTACTTCTTATTGTAGCTTAGGAATTATTCAAGTATTATGTAAGCACTTTGGGTTGAAATGACCAAAATATTGCTTACGTAACACTTGAATTTCCCTTAAAAACATCATTATTTATAACTTGCATGTGAGCCAGACATTTATACACCCCCAACACTGCTCCAGATTTTTGATACATCCCTCTTAATGAAATCTAAACACACACAAATTCTAATCCACACCCTCTAAAAATCTTGAGCACCCCCCCCCAGTTTATGAATCCTGGGTAAGCCCCTGATGTGAGATCAAGGTGTTTATTGGGGAATTTTACAGGGCAAGGACAACAGGCATCATGCTGCGATGGGACCTACAGTTTTCTGAGGAATATGAGCCTCTTACGGCCTAGGGAACCAAACCTCGAATCACAGTAAGCAGCTAAGCGTTCGTTCTGGGACCGTTAGGAATCAAACCCGGGATAACTGCGAGCTACCATTTCTCCACTGTATAATAATATATAAATAATAATATTATCTTTTTATTTAGCACTCAACATCCCGTTAGTCGCGGGTGTTTATGGGACAGGGATGATCACGGTGTCCCGGAAAGGCGTTTGTCTATTTTATGACGCAAGGACAACAAAGGACATGCTGCGTCGGGACTTACAGTTTTCCGAGGGATTCGGACCTCTTGAGACCTAGGGAATCAACTCCTGGACTACGGTGCACTGTTAGTCGGTAATTTTTTCCCCGTTGTATGTTGAACCCTCGTAAATGGTATTTATGTAAGGTGAAGCGTTACCTGAAAGGTGTTCCGTCAATGTATTCAAAATAAATACATATATACAATTAATCATTTTCGCCAAAGTATTTATAAATTTTACTTTTATGGCTTGCAAGCTATATGATGCCTTCGCACAAACGTCTCTGTTGAGTTTAAATACAGACCCATGTTGGGAACTGAACGAAAGGGAGTCGCAGTTAATTTCCACATGTGGTCATGTGTTACCCTTTTCCCACCTCGAAACAGGGAGAAAGTCTTCCAACTGCACACATTTCTTGCATTTCTTAAAATTTTGTATAGCTGCCGCTAGCTTTGTTTGTTTGTTTGGCTTTTTTATGGCGCAAGAGCATCTGGGCTATACTGCGCCAACCTGCCGCTAGCGCTCAAGCTCTACATTATCTCGCCAAATTCGCCAATCCCTGAATAAACCCTACGTGCCATTCTGATCCCTAAAAATGAGCAGGACAAAACTTGTTCACGGGAACGCCAATCAATTTATCAAAGTAATGGGAATAAAAACTTAACTTACATCTTGGCTACTGCCTTGCCTGTGTTTGATTCCGGCGTGTGTCTTTTATCCAAAATGGCCATTGTTCAGCTTGCGGAACCGAAGAAAAGGCAAATATGCTTCAAAATGTGGTTCGTTTGGGCATTTAAGGGTTAAATCTTCCACTTAAGTGCTTCTAAGCGTTAAATCCTGAACTTTGGAAACAATCCATTTGTGGATGTACATTATTATTGTTTGTTTGTTTGTTTGGATGTTTTATGGCGCAAGAACATCTTGGCTATTCTGCGCTAAACACGGTAGAACATTATTATCATTACTCCTGATGAAGGACTGCTGCTGATGCGTCCGAAAGCTTGAGTGATCTTTTTCATTGCTATTTTACCAGTGTTTAACCGTATGTAAATTATTATTATTATGATATACTTGCGGCGCAGCATGACCACTGTAGTCTTTGAGCCGTAAAACAAACAAACAAAACAAAAACAAATGATATACTTGCATAGTAAGATTAACAGCTGGTAGTCAGAGGCGCTGAGACCCAACGCGGGGCCCCCCAGGCTCACTTTGAGGGGCCCCATGATCACTTCTTTGGGCCGGGTCCCCCACAGATTAGGTCCTTGCCGTCACGGGCCACTAGACTTCATCTGGGCCCCCCGGAATACAGCCTCTGTTGCTCCCCCCACCTCTCGTCGGCTCTGCTGGTAGTAGGTGCTACTTCACATTCGAGAAAGTATTGAGTTTCAAGAATGTCTGAAGAAAACTAAAGCTTACCTACCCCATTTATAGAGCAATAACGTAGCCTTGGGACCGAAACCCGGACATTAACAGCTAGAGACAAAGAACTGCTGAGCATATGGGAGAGAAAAGTACTTCGGAAAATATTCGGGGCAGTTAATGGAAATGGCGTGTGGATAATTAGGAAAAACAGGGAAATATACCATTTATGTGGAGGCCATGAGCTTGTGACAGAATTAAGGAAAAAAGAGCTCAGACATCTAGAAAGGATGGGAGAGTCTAGGGTGGCTAAGAAAATTATGAGAACCAATCCAATAGGAAGGAGAAAAGTGGGACGTCATAGGAAAAGATGGCGGGATAGAGCGCAGGAAGATCTGAGAATACTCTTAAATATACTCTAAATTACTCTACCTTTATTGTTATGGTTATAATGATTATATTCGCATATTTTGTGCCAGTTTCGTCATGTAATCAGTGCTATGTAATCGTGTCGTATTCATCATGTAATCATTGTGTCAGATTCAGCATGTAATCATTGTGTCAGATTCAGCATGTAATCATTGTGTCAGATTCACCATGTAATCATTGTGTCAGATTCACCATGTAATTAATCATTTGTCAGATTCACCATGTAATTAATCATCGTATCAGATTCACCATTTAATCTTTGTATCAGAGTCATCATGTAATCATTGTGTCAGATTCACCATGTAATCATTGTATTAGATTCATCGTGTAATTAATCATTTGTCAGATTCACCATGTAATTAATCATTTGTCAGATTCACCGTGTAATCAATCATTTGTCATATTCACCATGTAATCATTGTGTCAGATTCATCGTGTAATCATTGTATCAGATTCATCGTGTAATCATTGTGTCAGATTCATCATGTAATCACAATGTAATCAATGGGGACTTTTGATGCAGTGAAAAATTTATTAGTGACATTCATTCAATTATTTTCATTTCAGAAACTGAGGAATTGGTATTTTACAGAAAGGGCGAAAAATATATATACAAGTGCAGTGTTACCTCTCAATAAGGGACACCCACAAGACGTACATTTGATCCTTTAGAAAGAGATGTCCCTCCTTCGGAGGTACCTGTGTTGATACATATATATGCACGGAGGGACCCTGGTTCGAATCCAGGATGGGGAAAGCGTCTCTTTTTCTCCAAAATTAATAAGCTCTAGTTTGAGCTGTAATTAATACGTGGGTGGCAAAAATTATTGTATAATAAATATGCAGTCCAAAGTATTGGGGAACAGAGGAATCATCCCTTAAATAAATGTCCATTCTTCGAAGGTGCCCCTTATAGAAGGCAACACTGTATATCGATTTATTTTATTTTAGAATTTTATTTCTAACGTCGCTCTACAAAATTCTTACATTTAATCAAATTTTAATTTCGCATTTTGTCCTTACTAATTTGTTGAAAGATTTCCTTGATTATTTTATAATTATCTATTTTTACTTTTAACAGAAACCTGTCGTTGCTTTTTTCAAAAATAAATAAATGAATAAAATGATTTGAATTAAATATAATATAAATTTACAGCACACACTGCAAAATTATGCTGCATTGACACCAGCTTCCTATATTTGAGAGATTGTATTACTATCATGTATGAACTATTCACTATATATGAAATAATATACTATATGAACTTAAGGTAATACCAAGTTAATTAATTTACATTATTATATACAAGGTCGGGCAAGGGCAGGAAGTTGCCCCCATTTGAAAAATATTGTTAATTGCTAAATAAAATACCTTATTCTGCCTTCACTTGACAAAGGGAGCAGTTGGCTCCCGAAACGTCGTGTTTTTAAACCTTACGCCAGTGTCGAAATAACTGTTTGTTATAAAATACATTATGGCAGAAAATCTTGCTTTTATCAAAACTTCCTTTTTGATAAACGCATCCTCATTTTGAAACCCTCTGCACGCGCTTGCTTCGTGAGTTCGAGGCACCTTTTAAACTCTCAATAATTTTGTTGTGGGTTCCTCGAACCCCTAATATTTTTGCTCGTGGGGAAAATACGCGTACGGAAATATATACACAACGTTATTTGACTTCTTTTTCATCTAAACGTTCTTGTAAGATATATCATTACCCTACTCAGGGCTAACACAATTTCTAAATACTATTCAACATACAAAGCCACGGGGCGAGATGGTTTTTTTTTTTTTTTCGCCTACAAAAGAAAAATAAATTAAATAAATAATTATCTAGAGAAAAAATATTTTTCTATAATTAACTATAATTTGCTTCATTTTAACATTTCAGATGTCTTATTGTACCAGATAATCTGATAATGAAATTTAAATTACACTTACATCCTTTTAAAAAGGGCGTGGGTCAATCGATTTAAAATTTTTGGAACCCACAATAATTTTTCAAGTCGGTGCTAATGCGCGCTTGTGTATATGGTCGCCCATACAATAAGGCCCCAATCTTTGTTTAAAAATTTTATTTGCCCGATTCTGCCATGCATTTACTTTCAAAAGATTTACAGTAGTATTTTAAAATAAGGTACTTTTTAGCTCATCTACTAATTATCAAGCAGTATCAATTATTTTTGTAGCATTTTAGTGTGTTACACATTTAGTAAATTGTTTAACAGCTTCGAAGGCGGTAATGATTTTTCTCAGCCCCCCCCAGAACTACTCATATGGGCGCCACTGCTTGTATATCAGATATATACTTGTTTTTGCATGAGGCAAAATTAAAAAATTTAAATTAAAAACTCAAGTTTCTGGAGATTTTTAAAATTTTGCTTTTAAGTAGATAAATTAATTTTAAATTGAATCTTAACTTTTTGGTGAAAGGTGTTAACAATATTAAAAACAGTGTAAGACAAAACGTCTGAACATAGCGCTTTTTCTAAAGCTCTTGTAAATAATGTGGTAAACATATATTATTTTTTATATTTTTTGATGGCATTTGAACATTTTAAACGACCATACTAACCATACACATGTCTTTAATTTTTTCTTTTTCTTTTTACGGAGAACTGACTTTTACAGTCGCTTTTGATTTTACCATGTTTGTGGCAATATAGCCCATATGCTCTTGTTCCATAAAAATCTAAACAAACAAACCAGCAAACAAACCATCCATCCATCCTACCCGAGTTTATTATATTGTTTTATTTGTGGCATTTGCTTTACTTTCAATACATTTTTACCATTTTAGTTTTAATTTTGTCTTTTAAAATCGTATGTGTTGTCTCACCTCGATGTCCTCGCTCCATAAGCATACAACCAACCAACAAATCAATGCAATGACTTGCCACATAATTGAAGTAAGCAGACCAGAGTGTCGAATTTAGTTGCCGAAGGGTGCAAAGGAGTTATTTTGTCGGCAACAAGTCCTTGGAAATCAAAGGGCTAAAGTGAATAGGGAACACGTGCCCCGTAATGTCCAAAGTGCAGAACCAAGCCCTCACAATTAACTTAGCTATCAACTGGACAGAAACGATGTATGTCAAACCGGAGGCATTTTCTAGGGGGGGTGGAAGGAGGCGGTGGGTGGGTCGAATACCTTCAGGGCCCTAGGGAGGTGACCGTCAATGTTGAATCCCAGCATCTGACATTAAAGCTCCTATTTTTGGGGGCGAGGGGGTGGCGAAAGGGCCGGTAAAGCATTTTCACAGGGGGTGAAATTCTTTGTGTGAAACAGAGGGGGGTCGGCCGAAATGGCCGGGAGAGGGGAGTCGTGGATAATGGCCAGAACCACTCCCACAAGGTCGTTTCGACGGGGGGGAATTTACCGAGGAGAGGGGGCTGCAAAATTTTAAGGTAGAGAGATTTTCCGTGCACACCTGTGCAGGTAATACCCTTTCAGTGTCGCTGCGGGGGAGGGCATTCGACCCACCTGGGGTTTGAAGAGTAATGGTATTCCGAACTGCCCTGATTGATCTTCCAAGGTGGGTAATGGCGGGAGTTTCCAGTTTCATTGAAGACTTAGGTGTTGCCAGTTTACTTAATCTAAACGAAAAAAAAAAAAATAGCCCTTGTCTCAATAAACACCTCGCATCGTCTGGCACGAACTCTGGCTTATCTATATATTTTAAGTCCTTTAAAAAATAACAGAAAAAACTTCGGCATAAATTGTTTAATTTAGTTTAAGCTGATTTTGATTGATATTATACGATTAAGCGAAAACAATTATAATTAACTACAATCTGAACCCCTATTGCCTGCACATTAAAACTAATTTTATTAAGAAAAACATTTAAATAACCAACTTAAATCATTCTTTGTTCGATGCTTTCGGAATGCAAAAATCGGCTGGTCATTATCACAATTCTAGTTTTAGAAAAGTACTGTTTTTTTTAGCGACTCATCACAAAGTCTCTAAATTCGTAACCAGACGAAGCCTCTAAATTTGTAAGATATAAGCAGGTGCTTCTGCATGTAAAAAAGAGATAAAACTCTAATGAATTGTATCCTTCCTGACTTCGTTTTTGGCACGGGCGCCGTTAGCGGGGGGACTGGGGGGGGGGACCCGTCTCCTCAATAATGGTGTTAGGGTTCCATGTCCACCTTCGATTTCAAACAAAATGCCTTCTACTGGTATATTGTCCCCTCAACATTTTTATGCCGTCGGCGCCAATTGTTTTTGGGTTCATAGGCATAGAGTTATATGGGTAGGTGGGGGCCAGTACCCTCTCCCCCCATAGTTTGAAATATCTTGCAGTTTCACATATATTGTAATATACAAATGTACATAATATGTGATTAGATAGATGTTTGAGCCCCAAAACAATTTGGAAAATTTTACGTTGATGTTTGGGTCCCTTATTTTAATAAAAAAAAGGGGGGGGGCTCCAAAACGATTTTTTTGCCTAAATGCTAAAAAATTCCTGTTTGTAACAGGTCAAATGCTCTAACAAACTATTCTTCGAAGAGCATCAACCTGTTTAAAGATAAGCAACAATAGTTTTAAAATAATTATACGAGTGAAGTCCTCTTGGACAAAGGCAGATCTAGAAAATTTTGAGAGGGGACGTAAACTTGAAACTCAATATAGACCAATTTCGTGAAATTTGTTTCCGAGTGGGTAATATTAAGTGTATGTGTGTTTGTTTGGATTTTTTATGGCGCAAGAGCATTTCGGCTATGCTGCGCCAAAATATTAAGTGTAAATTTGTTTTTCGTAATAGGGGACCTTCCCCCCCCCCCTCAACCATCCGCCCTTGCTCCGGAACAAAGCCTCTATCGGAAGCAACAAGTAACCATATACCGCACAAGTGACATCATAATTAAATTAAGCTAGGTCCTAAAAAGCTCAATCCTTTTATAAAAGAATTATTGTGTATCAACATGGGGATTGTATTCTTCACTCGAAGATTGTAAAAATTGGCCCACTCGAGCTTGTGTTATTCTGTTTAGCCAAAACTCAACGCCCAACAAAAACGAACAAAACGGCTATAGTTGATCGTAGTTTTGTGCCTCTAAAGTCAATTTTAATGCTTACAATGGCCACGGGGTCGTCGCATTGTGCAACGCAACACTTTCGGTCTGCATTGTGCCCTTTTTTAGCTATTATGGCCACTTTTGTTACAATTGGTGTGAAAGCGAGTGTTGGAGAGATATGGCAAGAATCGTGTAAATATAACTGCTTCGTCCGCAAACGATTCTCTTCCCCTGCTTCCCGGTTTTCACGTACACAGTAGCAGATGCCCCTTTCAAGCTCTTTTCAATTCAAGGATAGCTTTTTTTTTTCCTCTCTCTCTCTTCTTTTTTTTTTTTTCAGTGGTTGCTGACACAGTCCATTCAGTAACTTCAGCAAGATAGCTTCCGACAATTTGGCGTGCATTGAGGCGACTTATCGCCAACTTACGGATTATACAGTCGAACCAGTTATCCGAAATATTAGAGGCGGACGCGATTTCGGATGAAAGAAATGTCGGATAATCTGGAAACAGTGTAAAAGTAGAAACTACAACATTTATCCAAAAACACGTTTAATTACGCGTTATTGAACTTCTATACTGACAGCGAAAAATGCCGTAAAGCATATATATATCCCGAAAAAAGAAGTTAAGATGTGAATTGCTTTGGAAGTACAGTCATCTCTTCCGTTGGCAGCTTTCAAAAAATGGAACAAAAAGTTATTAAATGGGAGGGAAAATGCTAATAGAAATGTGTATCTGATTCTAGGAAGAATTTATGGGGAACGTCGCAAAACAGAAATTGTCGCTAATTAGAATGACGTTATTCAAAAGTTTATTCTCGTCTATCATTTGTATTTGGATTGCTTTCTTTCTTAAAACTGGAATATAATGGGAACCGAATATGAATTTTTTTGGGGGGGTTGGGGGGCAGAAGACCATTTCGATTAAGTGAAGTTCAAATAATCGAGGTTCTACTACCGTTTCTAAATTTATTTATTGTTCGTAAAATAATCGATTAAACAATCGATGAAAGACAAGTAATACGAGAAAGAAAATAGGAAAATAAAATTTTGATCTTCAAGTAGTGATGTTGAATTTTTATGATGTTGTCATTCAAAATTTGGTTGGAAGAGAAATTCTGTGTAAATTTTTTGTAATGAAACACAACCGTGAGTTGAGACCTAAAATTTTGCTAACAAGGTAAAGTTTTTATTTATTAAAAAATAAATTTATTTGAAATACTAAAAAATTAATAATTTTTCAAATATATTATTACATGTATTATTACATCCCTACTGTATAGGTTTCTCGTATAAAAAATAAAATGTTATATTTTTTGAAAAATCTCATTTATAAAGCTTGAAAAATCGTCTGTTAAAACAATTTTTTTTAAATGGATGACTAGAAATTCAGAAAAAAAAACCATTGAAACAGACGAATAAACTTGTCTTTGTTTCCCAACCAAGAATAAAATCTTTCTGATTATAATTTTTCCTCTTTCTTTTATTAATCCCAATATCTTCTTAAATATTAATCATTTTTATTATGTTTTTTAAATTGCTTTAAACTTAAGAAACGAGGTTTGCATTCAAGTGAACCAATATTTAAAAAACATATAATAAAATGGAGGGTTTGAAGTACATCATTGTTGTGTGCGCCATATTTAAATTCTTCATAGTTGGCTTGTACAATTTCTTAACACAAGTCATTGTGAATTGTGGGGAAGGGGATTCTCTGTGAGGCGACATTTGATTGGGGCCCAACGTTGCATTATTCCCTTGACATCTGCCCTCAATGGTTTTGCATACACAAACTTGAATCGTTCGGGACCCCGTAGCAAAGAGTGGAGAGAGGGAACGGGGCAATTGCCCTTTTTTGATCACACAATAGACCGGCCCTGTTATAACGGTCGTCTGTACGGACCGTTCATAATAGATGACAAAGGACTCAAAATACGTTATAACGTAGGCACGTGTCACACTTCCCTTGTTTCATTCGAAAACTGGCAGTTCTCTTGAAATTCAGTCTATAAAATCTATTAATACCTTCACGTATAACAAGATACTAATACCATACTGGAAAATGCGCCATTATTGGCGCATTTTCCAGTATACAGTTTCCAATCTATGTACTGTACTTGAGATGAAGTGGCTTCTATATCAGAGGTGTATTACAGTATATAAATAATAATAAAAAAAAAATACTTTTACTAACTTCTATTGTATGTAGTAATATATATTGTGGTATAAAGTGGTCGTATATAGTCTAATATTGTAGTATGTAGTGTAATCTAGTATTATGTAGTAGCATGTAGTAGTAGTATATGCGTGTAATACGCAATATGATGTATGTAGTAGTGTGTATGTGTAGCATATAATATAATATATATACAATCAATCTATATTCCACGATTGTGAGGGTATTTTACAAACATGTGTATATCTTATACCCAATACGCGTACGCAGAAAGTTCATAAGGGGGGTATAGGCTTAAGAGCTACAATTTACATATTCCCATGTTAAATATACAAAAGTTTAGTGTAATGGAAGTTACAACTCCCATCAATAATTCCTGAGTACGCAAGTGCTTATACTCATATTCTGCAAAGATATGCACTTTAAAAGTACCACCAAACAAAAAACAATAGGCTGCAAATAAGCTGGGCAAAAGCCTCTAAAACAAGCTGCAAAAATTTGCACTAGATTGCCAATAATTGGGGAAAAATTTCGCTTATACTTTTATATAGTACCGCCCAAAGACCAGCAACCATTCCATATACGGCATGCCAGATCCGTGCTTGTTATTGTTATTTATTATAAACTTTAACCATTCATTTAAATAGTTAAATTTGTATGGCGCCAGGACAGCTATGGCCATACTACTTCGGTTTCGTCTAAACATTTATCTACATAAAATGAACATATGAAGTCTAACTAGTGTTCTTCATTTACCGCCATTGATTGACTCCCTCTGCTGTCACTGTTGCCACATTGAATACCTAGAATAGCGACAATTTTCTAAAACCTCATCTGCACAATAGTCGCAGAAATGAAAAATCTTTTTGGCTTCAGTCATCCCTCCAACATACATAGCCCCCCCCATCTTACTCTTATGCAGAGGGTAATCCGATGCTAGGTCTTTCTTTTGAATCCTTTGTTATACGACACAATGCAGAAGCACCCGGGATCTATAAGGTTCAACGACGAGGAGTTCAATACGTAGAGATCCCCCCCGCCCCCTGCTACCCGAGTCCTTTTCTATAGTGGTTGTATTGAATTTTCGAAAACTTCAGCTGTTGCGCCCTGATGTCACTTTTGGGGACCCCGCGACATACCCATGGACGTGGGAAACGGGACACATCTTTTTTTTTTCCTTTGCTTTTTTTTTTTTTTTTTGAATGTATTTATGCATCCTATCCCCTCATCTATGAATGTTTTAAAACGCTGAATGTAGAAAAATCTCAGGGCACAACTCCAATTATTGATATTGCACATATTTGACCGTTGTGATGGTTAGTTTATATTTAAATTTATATTTAACCGCGACTGTATAAGCGCATCTTATTTCACCGCCCTGGTTCCCAAACTGTAAGCCGTGAAGGGTTTTTTAAATACAAAAATGTTGTGATCATTTGAAATTATGTATACTAAGTACTTTGTATACATAAGCATTTAGTATACACGTGTATACAGTATGGCCTACGTTAGTAAAGACTATTACATTAAAAAATACGATTGAAGGGTCAGAGGATGGCTGTAAGGTTGGTAGAAGTCTATATCGTATTTAGAGTTACAGAAAAAATTGTTTATTTTAGTATTGTACACTATTCAGACCATACAGAGGATTTCAAAAGTGGGGAGGTTACTGAAAACGGGAGGAGTTTCGTATAATTTTTTTTTTTTTATGTCATAAGGAATTTGTAATAACATTGTTCAAATGGGGGTTAACATTCACCCCCCCCTTGTGCACGGCCTTGACACTGCTACATTATTATGTGGAAAATAGCTATTACCCTTAAAAAAAACATTGAATTCCAAATATGCATTCTACTTCTTAAAAGATTCTTATTTCTTTTCAATAAATGAGTGAATTGAGATGGTCATTTTCATTAGGATCGTAGCCAGAGTTGGCCCAAGGTGGGGAGGATCGGCTCCCTGAAAAATATTCATTGAAATTTTCTTTTTCTCAAAATAAATTTTTTGTCTTTGGGTTTTAGAACATGTCAACGGAAACTGTTTTTTGACGTTCAAAATATATTCAAAACTGATGTTCACGGTAGATTATGTATGTCATGTTTTTAACAAAGGTCTAGGTCTTCATCTAGTTTACAGTAAGGTGAAAGGAAACTATAAATTTCTGTATACCTGTACACAAATATTCAATGCAACGTTTACCTTGATAATTTTATTCATTAATGTCAAATGAATTAGTTTAATTTTATTATTAAAAATATCTCGTTCACATAAACCATTTTGAATATTAATTGTATATCAAACAACAATATCAACGTTTATTGGCGTAGTGATACCAGTGGAAGGTCGTGGATTCAGGTCCCACCGAACGCAGAAATATTTATTTTCTTTCGAACGTTTCACCATCTAATCACGCCATAACATCGGCGCTGGTATCACTACGCCAATAAACGTTGATTTATATTGTTGTTTAATTTAATCTGCGTAGTGTTCGATTTATATAAATTAATTATATATTCCATATTTATTGGCATATGTCTTATAAGCTTTGTCCAAGCGTACTGTGCCGAGAATTAATTAATTTCATTGAGACATTTTATGCTTATATTGCACACACTCACACACATGTTCAGTATCCTAACATCCGCGGTAAACTTTCCGAGACTACACGCAAATAAAGCTCTCTAAGCTATGGACCCTGATCCCCATCGGACTTGGGAACGATTACAATTACCACAGTTACCAGGAGCCTCCGCAAGCTAGAGGACCTCCATAGATGTGTTCTCTTGTAGACGATCCTTTTGAACTATTTTACTGGGGGCCTCACAATACCAGTAGCCCAGGGGCCTCAAAAACTTTACTCCCCAACAATGCATATATGTATATTAAGTCATACGATGCCACGTAGACATATTACCAAGCTATTACTCAAGCGAAATTGATTATTTATTTAATTAATCGATTACTTAATTAATAACCAGAAACATACAAATAACCGAATGAATAAGACGAATTAATTATAAATTAGAGGTTTATATATATGAATTTAAGGACAGCAAAGGTCGTGATGCGCCAGGTTTTACAGTTTTCCTAAGAATCGGAACCTTTTCTGCCCTAGAGAACCTGGCGCAGTATAGCCCAGATGCTCTTGCGCCATAAAAAATCCAAACAAACTCTTCTGCCCTAGGGAACCAAACTCCGGATTACAGTAAGCAGTTAGTCGGTAAATATCCCATTTTGGCACCGTTGAGAGGAAAACCAAACACTTTGGTGCAGTATAGCCCAGATGCTCTTGCGCCATAAAAAATTCAAACAAACAAACAATAAAACCAAACATATTTAACACGTACTGCACCTAATAACAAATTACACTTTATACCTGCAGTATTTCAAGCCCTGCCTACAGTATTGCAAACTATTTTAAGCAGTAAGGTTTTCTGCTTTCTGGGGACAAGCCAATTACAACATCGGAAGAATCTAAAAGAGGAATGACAACATTTGCCATCTTATCTAAAGTCATAAATTCTAGGAAGCCGTTTACCCCTCGCGGCTAGAAACTAGAGACAGGCCAGGGTGCAGCCATGGCCCATCGGCAAGTTAAGAGGGTGCCATAAAAGTGTGGTCTCTTCTGCGCAATAAAATGTAAAATTAGGAAAAGCAAGACCTTAACGATGACCCTCGGCTTTCCCGAAAACGAAACCACGAATCAGATAAAAAAACAAACACCCTTTTTAGTCGTTTAGATGCACTTAGTGCTGAGACATGGGGGAGGGGTTGGATCATTGACAACTACCTATACGGCCTAACGCCGCTCATCGAAACCAATCGATTGCTAGCAAGAAAGCTATCATATCGTCTTAAAGGGGATATCGATATTTTAAACCGCTGTAATCGATTCAGTTGATTACGTATAATTTTGATAAGAAATGAATACGATGTTTCATTTTATTGGATTTTTTCGTACGCCACCCAATATAATAATAATATATTTTCCATTTGTTTACACTCAGAGCCGACGAGGGGGGGCGGCAGTCCGGGGCGGATGAAGTCTAGAAGCCCGCGCTGGGCAGGACCTATGCTGGGAGTGGGGGATTCGGCCCTGAAAAAAATATCTATGCCACTGCCCAGGGAAGGGGTCATGGGGCCTGGTGGGTCTGCGTTGGCTCCCGGCGCCCCTGTTTACAATGAATATACCTTTCTCTCTTATATCAATAGGCACCTTTGAGCAGTGATAATACATATTATAACGCATATTTCTTAACCCTCTGACTGCTTATCCCGCGATTTCCACGGGCAACATGAAAGTAACAAAATTTGCTCATCCCGCGATTTCCGCGGGTATGAAAGTTTTCCATCTATTTAAAAGCGCATCCCGCTTCTCCACCGTTTAACTGTCGGTAATGCATTTTCTACAATATTTAGACTTCTAGTCGTAGTTTGGTCAACAAATGGCGTTATTGTCGCCTAAATTTTCGTATTTGCATAGAGTTCACTAACTGATTTTGCAAGCGCTCCCTTTGTTATCGGTTTTTGTATTCAGAATATGGCTTGCAGGAAACGTTCAGCGGATGGTTTTTATTAGTATACATGCTTTATATTTGTATTCTATAAAGTAAACCGTAATTTAATCAAGATTTATTTTCAGAATTTTTGTCTTTATACGATTACTCTTAAATTTGATTTTTATGAACGCACGGGCGCCGTTAGAAGGGGGGACAGAGGGACCTGTCCCCCTCAATATTGATATTGGGGTTCCATGTCCGCCTCCCCCAAATTTCAAACAAAAATTTGTAATAGGTAACGTCGTTCAAAATTTAAAATATTTATATATTTTTTTTTTAATTCTAAGGAATACAGTTATATTTTTCGGTGCAGTGCATTTAGTTCAAAATATAATTTTCCTCGTGGGGGAGGAAGTTGTTAATGAACAGAAAGACGCGTGCTTGCTATAGGATTATGCATTTCGCCCAGCATTAGAGAAAATCGCAACGAATTTATGACTTTCAGCTTTCATTACTTTCTGAAAACCTTGAATGACGGCAGTGGCGTAGCCAAGGGGGGCGTTTAAGTGTTTACAAATCCCCGTTTGAAATTTAATTTGGGATTTTTTTGATACCTGCAAGTTTACGAATATTTTCTTTTATTCTATCTTACATCAATGTTACAGATTAGGGAAGGGAAAATCATTATGGAGTAATTATTTTGCTCGACCTCCTCACCACCCACGGTACACCCAGGGGCACCGTTAGCGTGGGGATAGAGGGACCCGTCCCCCAATGTACATTAGGGTTCGATGTCCCCCAATTAAAAATAAAATAAAATATGTAACGTCGTTCAAAGTTTAAAATATTTTCTGGGTTTTTTTTTGTTTTTTTTTAATCTATGAAGCGCTGTTATATTTTTTGGCATAGCGTATTTAGTGAGAAATAAAAAAAAATGCACTTTGTCATTTATTTGATGTAATTATGCTTTTCGTTGGAGTGTATTATAAAGCTCTCTTTTCTGAATGGCAGCGAATTCATTGACGTGTTGCTATTTCAATTTTCAAACGAATATATTTAATAACGTTACAACTACAAGTTTCAATAACGTTACAACTACAAGTTTTAATAACGTTACAACAACAAGTTTTAATAACGTTGCAACTACAAGTTTTAATAACGTTACAACTACAAGTTTTAATAACGTTACAACTACAAGTTTTAATAACGTTGCAACTACAAGTTTTAATAACGTTGCAACTACAAGTTTTAATAACGTTACAACTACAAGTTTTAATAACGTTGCAACTACAAGTTTTAATAACGTTGCAACTACAAGTTTTAATAACGTTGCAACTACAAGTTTTAATAACGTTACAACTACAAGTTTTAATAACGTTACAACTACAACTATAGTTTCCATATTTTAATTTCGCAAACTCAAGGATCGTTTTAGCCCAGTAAGCTCATTATCAACGACATAAATTAAAGGGACTGTCTACACCATCACTATTAGCATAATAAATACGAAATTTAGTAAGGAGCATTGCATGTGAAAATGAAACTAGTAATGCAACTACAATATTAATTTTATGGTAAAGTGAATCAAGCAGATCACAAATCAGGATCAAATCAAAATCAAGCAGAAGCACATTTCAATTAAACACTGCCTCGCTATTGGTTGTTATTCCTGTAAAGTATTAACAACAGGATCAAATCAAAATCAAGCAGAAGCACATTTCAATTAAACACTGCCTCGCTATTGGTTGTTATTCCTGTAAAGTATTAACAACAAGGCCTTAACCGTTGATACAGTGTTGTTACCTCGGCGGCCACTATTCCCACTGCCTCCCCTGCAAAAGAACGACGAACAAGGCCTTAAACCCAGAAATATTTCTGAGGCCAAAATTTCACAACCTCCTAATGACAAGTTGGCAGCAAAACATTTCAGAAGGGGGAGGGGGGCGATGCTGACCACGGCCCCTGATTAATAAACAAGCTTCCTTCCACTGACATACTGTCCTGTCCCCCCCAATATTTTTATCCCGGTCCGCGCCTATAAAAGAAAGCCCGTTCCTATGCGCACGAAATTTCATATTAAAAATCTGGTTTGCAAAAACGTTCAACATAAGTTATGACTCAACACATGTAGATTTGAAATATGTAATAAAAAATATGCAATTTTTGGAAGGACTGATAAAAAATGGAGCAGTCAGAGGGTTAATCCCATTGTTTGTTTGTTTGATATTTTATGGCGCAAGAGCATCTGGGCTATACTGCGCCACTAATCCCATTGGCCCTGACAACATAAAATATTGGAGGGGACAATATGCCAGTAGAAGGCATTTTGTTTGAAATTGAAGGGGGATATGGAACCCTAACACCAACATTGGGGGGAATGGGTCCCCCTGTCCCCCCCAACCCCCCGCTAACAGCGTCCGTGGTTAATCCTAAAACTGTGTGTGATATATTAATTGTACCAAATTCAACACATTCTATCCAAGATTTTTATTGTTTGTCTGGATGCTTTATGGCGCAAGAGCATCTGGGCTATACTGCGCCAGCGGAGATTTTTAAAAACTAACTACATATTTCCTTCATATTTAACGCTTATACTCTTATTTTCCTATTAATTATCCCGTTCATATGTCTCCCCCCCCCTGCCCCTCGACCAATGTATTTCATGTTTTCCGTGTAGAGGATCCTTGGCGCAGTATAGCCCAGATGCTCTTGCGCCATAAAAATCCAAACAAACAAACAAACATGTAGAGGATCCCAAGTCAATACCTTGGTATAATCGGCTCTAAACGGCGCCTTCGCGAAATTCCAAAACCCCACGTGGACTCCAAAAAATTTATGAATGTTCGATTATATACACGTCGAAAGCGGGTTCAGTCTAATTTAGTTCAGATCCGACTGTCCAATTAAAAAATTAGTTTCGGGGGGAGGGGCGGTCACTAAGATCCCCCCCTAGTATGCTGTGCACACTATGAAATAAACATGCACTAAAGCAATCATTTTCCGAGGACACTTCGACGTAGAGACATCTTCCTTGAACATTAATCTCATCGTTGCGCATTTATTTTAATATTAAAAATATTGAATACAATTAAATATTTCATATTCTAACATTAAAATCAAAAACTATAATCTTAAAATATATTTATTTGCCATTGAGGGGGCTTTCGATATAACAGACGATCTCTAGCAGAGAGGAGCAAAATCGTTCACTGACGGAATTAATGAACGATTTACTCATCTCTAAGAGACAGGTAAAATTGTTAAATCGATTCGCTTAGTGATTGAGTTTTCCCATCTCTAGCCCTATGCGTCCCTTAACTGGGGTGTTTACTGTGTGTGTATGCATATTGCATAATTAGTTATCGATGTCTAAAGTAGTTACCACGTTAATTTCTCATATTATAATGACACCTCTGTATATACAATGTATGAAATCTAACGTTTTCCCGTAACTTTTTAATTAACAATGTGCTCGTACATATATACGTACACAATATACGAGTAACATGTATACAATATGCGTACAATACATGTGCAACGTGTATACAACACGTGCATGGGTATGCTATATACACAATGCGTATACAACATACATATAACACATATATCTATTGTATACATATATATATATTCTGTCTGTCTATACGCAATAAAAAGGGTAAGGTAAAGGTCTTCCGTAAATGCAATAATGATGGCTATTGTTAACGTTACAAATCTACCGAGTTACTTGAGAATTAGATAGTTGCGGATTAGAGAGTTGTGGATTAGAGAGTTGCGAATTAATGTTAATTGAAACCCGCTAAATTTAAATATCGACCTTGGGCGATTTTCTTTCACTTGCTCGTTTTTATATTTGAAACGTGTAATTTGGCATCACTTTATATCCTAGGAAAATCATATTACTATGCCTCTTAAACGAAGAATATTGTCACCCCGCTCCCTCTGAGAAGTGTCTCTCAAAATGTGGTCTCCGGCGACCTAGAAGTGTCTCTCAAAATGTGGTCTCCGGCGACCTACAAGTGGTCCGCGAGATCATCACTAAATTTCAGAAGGGAAAAAGAACAAAAACGAAAAACGATGTGTTTAAATTAAGGCTCGAAAAAGAGTTCTTTCGTAACGAGTAAGAATCCGATGCCGACGGGAAAATTTCTAAACGTGACGTGTTAGCGGAAGTTCAAATAATTTAATAAATCTGCATTGGAATGTCAACATTTGATATTAAATTCCTTTAATATGTTGTTTTAGTTATCATAAACAGAGCAAAATTAATCAGCTGTGTAATGGATAAGAATCAGTAGGGACTATATAATATTATCAACCAGTTGGCAACTGTTGTTTCATGCTATATATTTTTCAATTTTTGTCCGGGGAGGGGGGGGGAGACCCCTAGGCTAGCCCACACCCGCTGATGGTCCGTAAGCCGTCGAAGTCTAAAAAATATTACTTTAGAATCTAAATACGTCTACCTTCGTCATTAAGACTCTTTTACCACGTGATATATGAGTCTAAATTATATGTACATAAATATATGTTAAATGTTAATTTAAATATGTTTTCCACAATAATTAGATTAATATCCACGCGTAGAACAAATGAAGAGAAACACATTACCCGCATGATAGATCTAGTAATGTAATGCCTCTTAACGGAGACTTTCACAAACTGTGAAACCTTTATTTAACGGACACCTTTTCTCAAATTCCCAGGGTAGGCGGAAAAAAAGGGCTGATGAAAAATTAAATACAATAAAGCACGTGTTGAGGTTGAAAGGTCAAGCCTAACAACGGGGGCCGACTAAATTCTCTCAAAGGGCGCATATCTTGAATTTTCGGAGGGCGCGAGTCAGTGCTGGATTAAGTTTTTTATGGATCCCAGTCAGAAAAGATAAAATGGGCCCCACTGGCGTATGCAAGGAGGGGTGATAGGGTTGTGACCCTCCCAATTGCGATGCAGTTTTGAATATATATACATACGAATATACGGAGTTGCTAATTTTTAATACTTTACATATATACTATATCTACCAGTGTTTCTTAAAGTGTGATCCGCGGCTTATCAACTGCTCCGCTGGATCATCATCATCACCATCAAATTTCAGTAAAAAAAAATGAACTAGAAATTGCCAGCGTAGCTAGAATTTAGGTTCTGAGATTTAAGAAATTTCTGTAAATATGACTTGTTATAAACCTTACCTTTCAGCGTTTCGTTTGTTTGTTTGGCTTTTATGGCGCAAGAGCATCTGGGCTATACTGCGCCAACAGCGTTTCGTGAAAAGCTTTGACTCCTGAATACACTCATGCTGTC
>QLNU02014176.1:164486673-164502728 GCA_006491805.2 Dysdera silvatica
ATATATTTATTATAATGTTATTAATGATAATATATTTATTATAATATTATATAATAACTATATTTGAAAGCTGAGTTTACTAAGGTAGAAGTTAAAAGCTTTCTGAAGTTTTATTTAGTGGAATACATTTCGTACACTTTCACAAATTTCAGAAATGAAACTTTTACGAAGAGAAAAAGTGCGTTTTACATCAGAGAGAGAGAGCAGGAGTTAGTGTCGTGTGAAAGGGGGGGTTGGGGGCACAAACTCCCCATTGGATAGCAAAGTACATTATTCTTTTCAACGCCGAACTACTCTGTCTGGGATTACAGCGCCGTCTCCGGCGGCCACTCTTCGCATTAAAATCCATGCACAATAAGTGAAGTGAACATCGAACTACTTGATCTTTTTAAAAGCTGCTTGAACCCTCCATAATTTTTGAATTTTTACGCCCCTGAAAGAAGTCACGTAGGCCGAACAATAAGCCCCCCCACCCCACCCATATCCGTATCCAGAGCGGGTATTTTAGGGGGTTAAAAAAGAGGGTTCCTTTTTCGGGTTTCCCCGAAACTAAATTTTTAATGGGACTTGGCTACGGCCTTGCATGCTGTGATTGTATCGATACTTGATGTAAAAGGAAGGTCGTGGGTTCAGGTCCCACCGAAGGCAGAAATATTTATTTTCTTTCGAACGTTTCACCATCTAATCACGCCATACCATCGGCGTTGGTATCACTACGCCAATAAACGTTGATTAATTGACATTGTTGTTTGATGCTGTAAAATGTTTGAACCCTCCCCGAAATTGAATCCTGACTAAGGTTTTGCCCCCTCCTCCCCTCCACTGCAATAAATTGAAATTGATTGATTGTTTGGCTTTTTTATGGCGCAAGAGCATCTGGGCTATACTGCGCCAAACACAGTGCAATAAATTGAAAAGTTAAATATAATGTAATATATATGGGTATGTAATGTGTGCTTGCGTGTTCCCTCCCTACCGTCCTCATAATTTTGAGGGCTCTATGTTGAAAATATCAGCTGAAATGAAATGAAATAAAATAGGAAGAAAAAGGGCCACGTGACCGATCAGTATCATTTAAGCGCAGCCATTATAGTGTAACATAGAAAGGTTATTTAGAAAAGATAGACCATGAAGGCAGCCCCCCCAAAGTAATTGTGTCTTGTGAAGTGAATGGAAAGGGGCATTGAAAGAAGAGCAGAAGGTCTAGCATAGATAACACTCTCTTTTCACAATTGTAATTTAACAATTGAACCTCTCTACCACTCTCTAACTCTCTACCACTATATTGCACAAAAATTGAGCTAAACTCCTTTTTAAAACGATTCAGACGAATGTTGACTTCCTGCTTTCCCCGGTTCCACACTCTGAGAAGTAAAGATACATTTTTTTTTTCTTTTGCTAATGTGAAAATTTGCAGCCATATTGTCATAGGCGTAGGCAGAAGGTCCATAAGGGGAGGGTTATAGACTCAATGAGGGGGTTCAGAGCTACAACTTATTTATTCCTATGTTAAATATACAAAATTAGGGTGTTACAACGCACAACCCACCCTGGCTACGCCTAGGCACAGGCGTCGAGCTATATGTTCCCGTGGGGGTGTCCTTTGTCCCCCAATGATTAAAAATAAATTGCAATTTCACATATAAGGTAATGTGCGAATGCATATGCTATGTGCTTGCCCCCCCCTCCCCTCCTCCACCAATCATTTTGAAAACTCTACATTGATTCACATGCTATTGTCTACTAGTGGGAATTTTGGTAGCTATGTTGTATTGTTTACTAGTAGAAATGCTAGTAGCCATATTGTACAATTTATTGTTCCACATTCTCTTGTCTACTAATGGGAATATTGGTAGCCATGTTGTATTTTCGAAACGTTAGTAGCCACATTGTACAATTTATCGCTTCATATTCTATTATCTACTAGTGGGAATATTGGTTGTATTGTCTACTAGTAGAAATGCTAGTAGCCATATTGTACAATTTATCGGTGGAAAAATTAGCAGCTGTTCTACTAAATTATTTCCATAAAAAAAAACAAAAAAAAAACCAGAGTAACCAAGTGGCACAGTGAAACCTTGTTAACACGAACACTTAAGGTAACTGGAGGAACTGGTTTTTCCCGCGCGAAAAACCAGTTTCGGCAAGACGCCCTTCCCTAAACTGCAATGGACTAACCCGTCTGCTAACGGTACCACACGCCAAGTGAGCGCGAACGCGCAATAGGTATAGTCCGTTCGCGCAGACCCGATGCCCGATATCGTTACCAGACGTATTGTTTTATTGCAGTTTAGGGAAGGCGCCTTGCCGTAACTGGTTTTCCCCACGCGAAAACCCAGTTACGGCAAGACGCCCTTCCCTAAACTGCAATGGAACAACCCGTCTGGTAACAGTATAGGGCGTCAACTGAGCGCGAACCCACTATTGTTTTGCTGTAATATGTTTAGTGACCATATGAATAATCTAAGTTCGATTGCAGAGCGTACTCAGCGCTTTCTACGACTCCGTAGTCCAGGGTTTGTTTTCTCAAAAGAAGTTCATAGGCCTTGGAAAACATGGTATTTGCTGTCCTTGCGGCCTCAAACACGAACAAAAAGATATCCCGTACACTAACACGTGTCCCTCCCAAAAAGAAAGCTTAGTAAATATATTATAGGCTCAACAAATTTATTTACGAGAAATATGTATTTTATATAACTATACTAGGTCCATTATTCTTTTTATTGGCAATAAATGATTTTATGTGCTTAGACGATAATTTACTAATATTTGTTGATGATAAAAATTGGTCCATAAGTGGATCAAATACTGAATTACTGGCAAACATAATAAAAGTTAAATTAAATTTGATTCAACAATGGTTCTATGATAACGATCTGATACTAAATGCTGAAAAAAAATGATTATATAATATTCCATGCTAATAAAAAAACATATAAAATTTAATGGAAAAACACTAGAAAGAATTAAGTCAATGAAATTTCTATGTATTAAATTACACGAAAAACTTTTATGGAATGAACAAATAGATGATATAAATAAAAAAAAATAAGAAGAATAAATGAACTATTAGCCAGATTAAATAATAAACTAATTTGAAATGCAAAAATTGATATTTATTATTCAATAATTTACAGTATACTACTATCCCGAAATTCAGCATGGGGAAAACTAAATAAGACGAACTTAATAAAAACAAATAATTCATTAAATGACACAATAAACAAAATAAAAATCACCATATCAATCAATTGTTCAATTTAGAGAAGAATATCAACTACTTAATATAGAAAATATACACAAATTAAAAATATCTCAATATATATACGAAAGAATAAATGAAGGAAAACACATAGACATAATAGAAATAATAAAAGAAGACCACAAATATAATACTCGCCATAAAAAAGAAATTAAAACAAAATATATTCGAACTAATTATGGAAAAGATAATATGAATTATTACGGATTAAATAATTGGAACAACATACTAGACGAAATAAAAAATTTAACACCAATAAAACAATTTAAAAATACACTCAAAAATATTTCTTATTTAACGAAACATAAATGGCTAAAGTTTTTAGGTTGTATGTATATTAACCTATAGTTTTAGCATGTAATCCATCATGCATGTATGTATATGTAATCTATACACATGTGTATGAAAATAAAATTAATTTGTATTTGTATAAAAGGAGCTGCTTAAACGTAAGAGATTGCATGGACGCCCATACGAGTATTTCCAGGGGGGACTGAGAAAAATTAACAAGTATTTCTAGGGAGGAACTGAGAAGAAATATTACCTCTTTCTCAAAGCTGTCGAGAATTTTAGTGAATGTACAAGATACCAAAACGCTACAAAAATAATTGATACTGCTTGACAATTAGTAATGAGCTAAAAAGTACCTTATTTTAAAATGTGACTGTAAAACTTTTGAAAGTAAATGCGTAGCAGGTTCGGGCGAATCAAATTTTTAAACGGCTAGGGTGGGTGGGGCTTGAGCCCTATTTGTCCCCCATATGGGCGCCCATGAGGGTTTCTATTAAGAGGGGTGGTCCCTTCTCGTTATATCGGAATAAGCCATGGCTCCTATTATCATTTTTAAGCAATTACCCCCCCTTGCTTAATTAACAGTACGCTGCGGGGGCGTGTGGGGGGGCTAATCGGTCAGTATTTAATATCTATTGTTTGTTTTTCTATATATGATAGTGCCTTTTACCACTATTATGCATCAATATCTTTTCACAATTACCCCCTTCCGATTCATGGGGGGGAGGGGGTATCTTAATTGGAATTTGAAGAGGAAATGGCTGCAGTGTTATCCCGTTTTATATAATCGTTTTATATAAACCCCCGTGTCTACTAACGTTCAATATACGTTTTCGCCTCCTTCCATACAACAACATAAAGAAATTCCTTTATACGTATTTCAAAGATACCTTTATTTTTCTGGAGAATTGTTGGAAAATTCAAAACGTACGATTTTCGTTATAGGTTCCCGATACAACAATTCTCACTTAAACGAACTTTCCAATATAACCGCCACCGACTATGGTCCCGAGAGCTGTCCCACATAGAATTTGTTTGTTGACTGTTATAGCAAATTTTTATATAACAACTTCCACTTGGGGTATTCTATAAAGTTGTTATAGCGAAGGTATACTCTATATTCAAAGATGTATAATACAAGAAATATACGCAGCAAATATATACAGGCATATCAATGTTTGGACAAATAAGAAAATGCGTATGGTAAATGTGCATATTAATATTAATAGAAACATACGTAACAAATATGCGTGAATGCTTATTCTAATAGAGTTATACGTAGTAACTACACATTTACATAGGCGTAGGCAAAAAGTACATGGGGGGGGGGGTTATAGGCTCAATGGTAGGGGTTACAGAGTTAAAATTCATGATATTCCTATATTAAATATACAAAATTTCATTGCGATGGGGGTTACAACCTCCAAAACCACCCCCCCTGGCTACGCCTATGCACATTAATATTTATATTCACAGCAATGTGCGTAGCAAATATATTAAAATTACAATAATTACATAATCTGAATTTTATAAAGGAATTAATCTTTGTAACAAGGGAGAATTCAAGTATTATGTAAGAAATATTTTAGCCATTTCCACCGCCCGGGTAAGCAAAAATAATCATCGGCCAACATAGGAAAGTAAGCACAACGCCCCCCCCATACTTACGTAATACTTGAACGCTCTCTAATTTATAATTAGTGAATGACTAGAAAATTAAAACGTCCTTATAGTTTATTGTTCCTAACCCCAGTGTATTAAGATATTAAATTCAGTGTGCATTTTGCAGATTTCTATGTATTTTACTAGCGTAAATATATAAGCAAAAGCAACGACATCCATTTTTTAAAAATCAAATGTACAAATGAAATTATTTTATTAATTACCATAAATAAGGTCATTTTTAATTGTTATATTGAGAGGGAAATGAAGTAAGCTTAAGTAAATTAAAGAAAAATGAAAGTTTTTATTATTTAATTAAATTATACTATGGTTTATATATAGATTTGTTTATAAAGTTCCATTTTTTTTTTTTAGAAACGTGCTATCTCGTGAAGTAGCAAATAAATTTGAGGTGGGGGAGAGGGGAACAGGACTAGAGAAAACTTGAACATAAACCACGCCCCTAAAACTTTTCAATTGGCTACAAGTTTTCGTCACTCTGGTGATTAGCCAATCGGATCGCCGGAAGGAAAGCCCCGCTGTTGAATAGACTCTACCTGCACGTGAGTACCATTCATTTCGCGCTTGTCCACCGTCAATAACAGTGCTTAAATCTTTCTTTGCTGTTCAAAAGCCGTGTTGTTTGAATTGTTATCGACTTAGCGTACAACAATGCTAACATTGTCGCTCATTGAAGAATGATAATTGCGATTGTCAACTCTGCTTACTATTCTGCTTAAAGACGCTTATTTTTTGTGAAATTTTTAATCGAACTTTGTTTACCGAAATCGAGTGAAATATGTTATCGACTATGTCCGTCCAGCATCAGCATCCACCCAGCAATGCATCGAATGCTCTCGCTAATGCCAAAAATAACCATATCAGACGTCCGATGAATGCCTTCATGGTCTGGAGTCGTGCTCAAAGAAGAAAGATAGCTTTGGAACATCCCAAGATGCACAATTCAGAGATCAGCAAACGACTTGGTGCTGAATGGAAGCTCTTAAGTGCAGACGACAAACGACCATTCATTGACGAAGCTAAGAGACTTCGAGAACAGCACATGAGAGATCATCCTGATTACAAATACCGTCCTCGTAGGAAACCTAAACCAGCCAACAAGGCGCCTGAAGCCAATGTTCCTTATGGACTTTCGTATTTTCCAACAGGGTTGGATCCCCGAGCTTTCATGACTTCCGGCATGCCACAAGTCCCTGCTTACGATGCGGAGAACCGATCTGTCATGGTTTCGAACGCTATTTCCAATTCCATCAATCCATATAGTGCTGTTACTTTCGGACATTATACCCATAGTCCATTTGGAGAACAGCCATCCTTGGATCCTCAGCAGAATCTGACATCAGGGACATTAGGATCCAACATCAATCATTATAGGATGTTCCCTTATGGCAATCCATCTGCTTATTCTCAGGATCGTACCGAAAACGCTACATCTGGTAGCAACGCCAGTAGCCCTGTAACCATGCCTCAGTCCAGTCCTGAGCCACCGCCAACCTCACTTCCAAGTGCCCCGAGAAGCATGATACCCAATGGGCAATCCCCGAATTCATATCCGTCTTTCAATCCTCCTACCTCCAACATGTACAAGCCTCATGAATTTGCAAGTCAAGATTTTGCTAGATCCAACATGCCAAGTGCTGCAATGATGACACCTTACGGTATGTCTTACGGAGGTGCCCCGTCTTTCGCACCTCTGCCTTTGAGTCCATCATCTTCAGAATCTACAAATTCGACTGCACCACGAATAAAGACTGAATCTCCTCTTGAAGGGGATGGATCTTCATCAGTCCCTGGAATCGCACATCAGCCGTCACCTCCTATGTACGGCAATCCATTGTACTCATTGCCGCCGCCAGCACAGATGCCAGAATACCTGCCATTCTCAAGTGGACCCAATCCGTCAACAAACCCATACCATCCGCTTTACATGCCAAACGGAAATACCCTGTACAACCAGGGCGTACTGCCGCCACAAAATCAACGACGAAGCGTTCCAGTTCACACGTAAGTCAAACTTTCTACTAAAACGTTTTCAATTGTTTCTAAAAATATTCAGTGTTCATTACATGATTGTGCACCTATAAACTTCAAACAAAATCTCATTTGCATTATGGAATCATTGTTTTCATCCATGACATTTTATGTGTGAAATTTTGAAGCTTCTAAAACTTTCATACCATACACGAAGACGGCAAGATGGTGTCAATAATTACAAATATAACTATATTGTGTTCGTTTATACTTGTAGGCACCACAGTCGATCGTAGAAAACCGATAGGTTTAAAATCACGAATTTGCGGAACTGGAATTGTAGTAATTACGATATTCTGCATTATGTTTCCGGGATTTTACTATTTTATGTACTAGCATAAACTAATCTGTTAACTAAAAGGGTAAAGAGGCTTCTATATCTCAGATTTTGCTCATTCTAAACTTTTGTCATATATGTATGCATTTTGAAAAACAACTAGTTTTTGTATATTCACATGACGAATTATCCCAACTTATGATTTTTAGTGATTTTGCTGAAAATGAGGTTTTAGTTTAACTTTGAAAGAACTTATTTTTAAAACATTAATTCTTAATTGATCTACCATGACTCACGTCATATATTGGTTGTAATTTGAAATAATGAAGTTTTTTATTTTGTTTATGAATTTATATGGTTTGAGGTTTCAAAAAAAAAAAGAAAAAAAAAAGTGGAAACTGAAGATTTAATAGTGTGAAACTTTAGGTCTAATTTACCTTTGAAGAACTGTATTCTGTTCGTAATCTTCCAAATCTGTAAGGGAACGTTCAAGTGTTACGTAAGCACCTGGGGTGGGGGTTGAAATGACCAAAATATTGTTTACGTAATACTAGAAAACTCCCTAATTAGTGAATTGTTTGAATTTATGGATAGTAATAAGAACTTCACTTCGCTGCAAAATTTTCTATTGAGCATAACCAAGCTTTTCTTCCATTATTTTAACGTGCAAGGATTCTCTATAATACATTTAGTTCTTTGTCATAAAAGTAATCAGTGGCGCAGCTAACTTCGAGGTCGGGAGCCCCCACATATTAATTTGTAATTTTCGTTTTATTATGGGGGCTAAATTTTTACAGCGAGGGCTCAGTTCCCCCCTAGTTACGCCTCTGACACTATCATCATACTATCTTACACCTATATCCTACCATCTTGCACACTAGAGATGAGTACGCGCTCATTTTTCGAGGCCCGAGCCCGAAATATGAGTCCGCCCTAGCCCGAAATTTTAAATATAACTTTAGCCTCTTGACATATGACTTAAATTTTTAAAAAATTGATAAAACTACACCATATAATTTCCTTCGAGTTTTCATATACACGTATTTCTACAATCCTCGAAAACAAATCATAGTTGTATTCCTTGGTGAATTTCGTTATAGAAAAGTCAATTTCCGGCTTCAGTTGGATCCGTCTGATGAGCCGGAAAAGAACATGAAATATAGAGCTCGTCTCTACCTTACATAAGTCACATAGTAACGTAGAAGTAAGGCGGTCCTCTATCGTATAGCTAGCTCAGGTTCGGCTCCAACCGTACCGTAGTTCCTGGTTTGGTTTCCCATGCAATAGAGGTTTTACGTTTGGCACAGAATGACCCTGTATGTCCTTGCGCCATAAAAATACAGCCAAACAGCAATAGACGTTCAATTTTTTCGAAAGACAATAGGTTCTTGCGCAACACGATCTTAGTAGTCTTTTACGCCATGAGACGAACACTTACAATTTATTTGATGATTTTGCGAATATGCTGTGTTCTATAAAACATTTCAATTGAATAGGTGATTTTATGTAATTACATTTTCAATCTTTACCTATGTATTGTCATAAATTGCTATGGATTTTGATTTGTGTAATCAAAATGTTAATATACACTATACTGATTGAATGATGTAAAAAATAGATTATTATTACGAATATTAATTTGTACGTTATGGATTTTGTACATTTTTAATGGAGTTTCTGGAGGTAGTTGTAAAAAAACGGGAATTTTGGACACATTGGAAACTTTGATGGGAAGAAACCAAGATAGCTAGAATAAAGATGGTATTGCCATCCTCACCTTTCTCCCTATTGGTCGATTTTGACAAATCGACTAACAGGAAGAAAGGTGCGGACGGAACTACCTCCTTTATTCATGCTACCTTGGTTTCAATGTTCAAAGCTTCTAATGTGCCCAAAATTCCTGGGTATTTTACATTTATTTGGAGGTGGTTTAGTTTCCCCTTCTGGAAAACGTTTAGTCCATTCTGTTAAAACGAATCTACCAGACGAATATTTGACGTAGAATGACCCTCGCTGTCCTGCCACCATCAAAATCCAACTGATCAAATGACTTTAGGGGAGCATTGGGTGGGGGGGGGCCGTTGGCTGACCCCCGAATCTGGAAGCAAACAACCAGCCAACAACTGTCTATAGTTTTTCTGCGCCATTCTCTTACGCTTCGTTCTTCCTGCAGTCATCCTTATACCGTACATACAATGTCACCTTGATTGGCGCAGATTGACCCTGACGCCATAAAAAAAAAAGCATCCTGCAGCCATTTTTTCCTAGGACTTTTTCTAGGTACTAGGGGCGTAGGGTCGGTTGCCAGCGCCAAATTCAGTATTGCGCCCGCTAAAACCCGTTAGCACCCCACTTTCATCAGTCTAATATTGAAATTTTCCGCCAGGGGCTTATAACCGTGTGCACGTTCTCACCTTGTTTGGCGCAGAATGTCTCTTGCGCCATAAAAATACAATCTTGCGCCCGGTGGCAGCACCCATGCTACACCAATACCATCTCACTCTTCCTTCATTCTGAGTTCTCACGACCATTTCTTCCATGCTTTCTGCATGTGTCCTAGCCCTTTCCTTTATTTGTTACCAGTTCTAGGTAGGCGTAAGCCAGTGCAGAAACCTAGGGGTACTAAACTCGGGGGCTATAGGCTCAGTAGGGGTTACAGATCTATTTTTTTTTTTCATAAGCCAGGGGGGTGCATTTGCCCCCCCCCCCCTTAGCTTATGAAAAAGGGGAAAAGTATTGAATCTACAAGAAACTATAGTTCAACATTATTCAATGGGGATTTTTCCTGGATGCACGCACTTCCGTATAATTCTAGGGCGCCCATGCCATGCGTTGATGCAAAGCCTTCGCCTCGCGTGGCTTTCGCTCTCGACTCCCAGTGGATCCAAAATGGAGCGCTTGCCGGAAAACGTATCACTGTAGTCTCAAGACGTATTCCTTATGTCTTAAGAGGTTCGGCCTCCTTGGAAATTTAGGCCCGGCGCAGCATGATCTCTTGTCCTTGCACCATAAAAATCCAAGCTTAGGACTCAGACTGTTAATCGAGCACAACGCTGGCATGTATTTAAACGCTTTTCTGAATTTTACTATTTATTTCTTTTATGAATTTTTTCAAATAAAGAAAATGTTTTTAAAAATCACCTTCAAAATTACCACGTTAAAAAAATATTTTTAAAAATACCTTTTGTTCCTCTATTGTTTGCCAGATTAAACTCGTTCATGTGGCTTCACCTTATTCGTCGCAGAATGGCCCTTCCGCCACAAAAATCCACCCAACAATTTGCCAGAACGCTCCTTCGTCCAGAAAAATAGTAACATTCAAAGACATAAACAAGTGGAGTTCGGATAGTGCAGAATGACCCTTGCGCCATAAAAATACACCCAACTTGAATTCGGATAATTTGGCATTTTTTTTTTCAGACGATTTAAACAAAATTTTGGTATTTCGGGGGTTGACTCCCCCATGTTTGTAAGACTGCAAGAGGGCGTAATTCCAGCCATTCTTGCACCATAAAACAGACAAAAATTTGAGCCTAAAATTACCTTAATTATTTCAGCGATCTTCAGATTTATGTATAGCATAGGCCTACGCAGAAAGTTCGTAAGGAGGGTTACAGAACTGCAACTCAGATATTCCTGTTAAATATACAAAATTTCATCACAATGGGGGGGGAGTTGCAACACCCATCAACACCCCCTGTGTACGCCAATGATGTATAGATATAATTATATCACAGCAAACTTTCATTAATGACGTTCAAAGGACTGACAAACGTCGCTAAATGTTTTGTATTTTTATGGAGCAAGGGTCATGCCATACTGAAAATTATTCAGAAAATGTTTAATTTTATGAAGTTCTTGCCGAATTCTCTCCCTTGCTGTCCTTGTGCCTTGTGACATAAAAAGCGCCCACGAAGGCTTGTGGTTTTACCGAATTGGCGGTCGCATTTCATTTTTGGTCCCCTTTTTTGTTTATCAAAATACAGGGCCCAAAAGTGACTTTTTGCCCAAGGGATCAAAATATTTAGCTCCATCACCGCTCTATAATCTGTCATCTCGCCTCTGACAGCCAGAAAGTCTGAGACGTAAATTTATGTTAACCAAGAAATGTATAATATCAAATTAGTCATTTGTAACTGTTATATTTTTTTGTTCCTAAGAAATTGTACAAAAAAATTACATAAAAAAAAATATTCAGAGTAGTATTGCATCGAGATAACGTAAATGTTCACTATCATGCTACAATCGTATTATATGTACGGCTCCTGTGAAGTCGATATTTTGGTACGATTTTATATCGATTGTCTCGCATTCGGTATCTGTTCGATTATCTCGCATGTTGTATATGTTTAACTACTCAGGGAAAATACAGTGCCTGTGGAAAGTACTGTCTTGTGTGCATTTATGTCAATTTCTGTAAATATGCGTTCCTTGTGCACGTAAATGAATACTACTAGCCCGTGCGATTCGCCTTATTTATTGTGATACCGGGAACTGTACTATTGTGAATTTTGATGTATATGTTGAAATTGTTGATAAAAGATCATTTTTTGTGCCTGTAAATAGCGATATGTGCCTTTTTTTTTTTTAAATAAAAAACCTTCAGTGATTGAATTTTCTTGCCTTTATTTTTCACCAAAATTAACGCAACAAAAAAATGCTGAAGTCAAAGTTGGGAACATCATTTCTTTTTCTGTGGTGATTGAATTTAGTGAGCTCACCTTGTTTGGCGCAACATAAATCTTGCTGTCCTTGTCACATGAATTAGGCGACAAATCGTGACCTTATGTTCAAAATTTAAAAAGTAAAAAAAAAAAAATCTTGGAAGAGCGCGTCAGTTTCTCCACTATCACTTTCGAAGCGAAAATGCTCGATTTGAGAAATAAAATTTACATTTAATGTTTACATTGAAAACTTGAGAATCATTACTGCAACATCCGGCGTATGGAGCCTGAAGAGCGATATACAATTTCATGATCAAATACAGTGAAACTTTGTAAAGTGACAACTCTTTAGAAGAGTGAAATGGCATGGACTTAGCCAAGTCATGTATAGTGATTACCTGTCTATGGTGAACATTGCAGTCCAGTTCCAAAGGTGGTCATTTTAAACGGGTTCTACTGTACGTTCTAATTCTTAAAGACATACTGTGCCGAATGACCTTTGCTGTCCATGCGCCATAAAGGGGAAAAATCAATCTCATGTTTTATGGCGCAAGAGCATCTGGGCTATACCCCATGCTGTGCCAAATAGTACACAAGTGCAAACATCGTTATGTCAGCATACGGAACCGCCAACTATTTCCAGATTGAAAGTACATCGTAGTCTGGGGTTGGTCCTCTAGGTCGCAAGGGACTCGGAAAAATGTAGATCCCGTCGCAGCTTAACCCCTGGTGTCCTTGCGTCGTAAAACGCAAACAGAAAGGTAAGTTAGGGTCTTCACAACCCTGTGGTGGCATAGCGGTATCCAGTTGTCCATTGTGGTGTGATTCCAATGACGTCTTAGCAAAACCGTCATTTTCTCTAGACCGGGATAGGGTCTCCAGGCGACAGAATTCAAGGAACTGGAACAGTAGTACTTTAGCTGTACCTGCGATGTAAAACACAAACGGGTTGTATGTTGGAAAGGTTTAATATTTGCAGCGCGAAGTGCACACAAGAAACGCGCAACGGCAATAGGTAAGAACGTTCCATTGAAATTAATAATGCTACATACGCACGTCACCAAGCAAAGAAATTCCTTGATTGATACTTTTAATGTCTTCAACTTTTAACATTATAGTTTCAATTTTTAATCATTTTAAACCGTATTTATGATACCTTGCTTCGCACAGAATGACCCTGGCTGTCTTTGCACTCTAAAAATAGCAAATCTATAATTTTATAAGGAAACTGACTGAATTGGACAACACATAAATAATTTTTGGCAAGACCCCTCCCCCTCAAGTGCCCCTCTGGATCCGACACTGCCTACAGCATATAGCTTCGGGTCATATAAGCATAAAATAATGTGGTACTAGCACAAATGCCGAAGCCGAATTAAACCTGGAATGCACCTCCGAAGTGAACTAAAAAAAAAAAATAGGGTGGCTGTTGTACTGAACTAGAAATTTGTCAAAGCCGAAGTATGGCTATTCTGCTCGCGGACGTAATTTCCAGACCACTAATTTATGTACAAGCACTATAACAGTGGTTTCATTCCCGTATCCAGAGGGGCGGCCATAGGAATCGGTTCCACTCCCCCCGAAACTAAATTTGTGATAAGCCTTCAAATATACTTAAATGTACTTACTTGCCAAACTTGTAAAGAGAGAGAGAAAAGAAGACTCAACCCTTGACTAATTAGGACCTCGAGATGTCGTTTTGCAGACCACTAATTTGAAAATCTTTTAAGGAAAAAAAACCATGGAACCATTTTCTTTAAAGGGGAGGACATTACAAAAAATTAAATTTTGATGGTAAAATTACAAGATGATGCCTGAAGGCAAAATGGATATTTTCTCATTTATTTCTTGTATTATGTATTTATATTTCCTCATTTCAATAAAGGTGATACATCTTTATTCATCGTTATTTTTGTATTTTAATTTTATTTTATAATTTATTGCAATTTATACAGCTATTGCAAAAACATAAAAACCTGTTAGTGAATATAAAACGTGTTTTTTCTAATTAATAACTGCCAAATATAAATTTAAAATAAATATCAATGCTGAAGAAAAACAAGAATTACACATTTTCCATGCTTAGTGCCCGTATTCGATGTAAAGTCTATGTTAATAACAGGGTGTCTATCCAAATACCATTTCAAACTTACCTGATTTTTCCAGGTTTCAAGACCAAATGTTAATCGATTTCCAGTCGCTAATTACAGTAAACAACACACAAGGCACTCAAATATGCGCAATCAAAATAAGTTTGAAGGCCAGGAAATCGATTAACGCAAACCCCAACGCCATTTATAACTCAATTATAGTGAATTTACAAATTCAAAAGCTGTATTAAAAAGTGTATTTCTTTACACTAAAAACTTGCACTAATTAAATATTTACAGCAACATTTCCATTTGGCCCTTTTTGAGTTCATTATAAAAGAGTTTAACTATATAATCGCAAAGCTGATGCTTCATCTTCTATTTCATTTAAAATGTGTATGACTATATATAAGGCAAAGGAGATTGGTATGATAAAAATTCCTTACAGATTAAATAATTTAGCTAAAAACACTTTTTTTTTCAAGTTTTAGTTATATATTTGGCAAACATTTTCTCCTGAGAAATATATAGGCTTAATAATTTTATATAAATTATATTAGTTTTGGTGCAAAATGGTAACTTTTGGAAGAAGTTTATTCAAATTTTTCAGTAGGTAATGTGGTATGAAAAGCACAGTTCAGGAAAATTATTTTAATAAGTTATTTATTATAACAATGAATTTCAAATTTCCCTGACTTTGGCCTTTGTATTTCAAATTTCCCTGATTTTTCCAGGTATTCCAGATGAGTAGACTAATAAATGGTACAGCTGATCATAGAGCTATTTTTCGAGAACTTTGATTTACTTTCATAACAGCTGAATATTCCGTTTGGAGCATAAGTGTACGCAGAAAGTTTGTAAGTAATGGGAGGGGTTACAGAGCTACAACTCACATATTCCTATGTTAAATATACAAAATTTCATTGCAATGGGGGGTTACAACCCTCATCAACACCCCCCTGCCTGCGCCAATGGTTTGGAGGAACAATTGGATCAAAACAGATGTTACTTCCAGACCTGCTAACGCAATGGAAGCACTTATAAATACAATGTGACTAATCTTTTTCCAAAAGCATACATGTTATTAAAGGTTATTGCCACAATTCCGATTTCTACTGTACCGGTAGAAACAACATTTTCATCGCACATTTAAAAGATGGAAAACATAATTAAGAAACTTGGTAGGAGAAAATAAGCTAAATGGATTAGCACTTTTAGCTACTCATCTCAATATTGTTGTGTAACTAGAAGAAATTTTAAATCAGTTTATTAAACTTCAAGGCGGTCTAATTTTCGATAAGGTGCGTGTAAATCTGAATTGCACTTTTTCTGTATAAGAGGGGAGAGATTTTGTTCTACGCTTTTTTTTTTCTTTTCAGTTTGAGCTTCCACTGCTTTACAAATGCCATGTCATCTACTGAAGAATTTCTTGGATTTGCTTATTTTTATAAATATGTCTAATGTTCCCATTGAAATAGAAAAAAAAAATATATATATATAAAAGTTTTCCTCGCCCATTCTTGGCGGAAACAGGCTTTGGGACGGGCAGAGCGCCATGTTCCCAAGCCTCTTTTTACATCACTTCTTAATGTGCCATGTCTAGAAACTTCCTGACAATGTGACACGTGTTTAGGATTGTGGCTTTTTGTATTTCAATGTAGGTGTTTGGGTCAATGTTGAGTATCTCCAAATTCGTCGCAAGCGTTTTTGGTACTATCCCTGTTGCTGAGATGACTAACGGGATGATGAAGATCTTT
>QLNU02014176.1:164502828-164535894 GCA_006491805.2 Dysdera silvatica
ACTAATATTCAAATTGGAGAATATGAAATTATATACATACCCGTAAAGGTATTTATAATGCTATCAGGGATCACAAATCTGCGCCAAACTGCGCCAAATCGAAAACGCTGCTACGAAAGCATGAATTTTTCCGTTTTTGAAAAAAACGAAGATGACTTGCCAAAACGAAAATGTTACTACAAACTGATAACAAAAGTGCAAATTTTTCCATTTTTGCGCCAAAATCACTTATTTATTTCACAAAGTGGGCCATTTTTCTAGCTTACATCATTATTGGTTATACTATTTAGCACCTTTTCTCTTCTCCAAATCATTCGCACTTAATCTCGCCAATTATAACCACGTAACACGTCGATTGATGAACTGGTTATTTGCTACTAGGGTCTAGAGACAGGATCGGCTCCGCTTTCTGCGCATGTGCATGGACTCTAGGAAAATTCCTACCAGTGTTTTGATCCAATAATATTTATTTGGCTAGAAAACCCTAGCATCAGGCAACAAGAGAAAGTAGCTTCTGTCGCAGTTCTGCGCATGCACGTCCAGATAACGCTGAGTTGTACGGATTTTCCGTAGTCTGTACTGTCGATACGAAGAAAACTACGGAAAACGTCATTCAAGGCCCTCACGTACAATTTTCTATTAGCCCCTCAAAAACTCTTATCTTTTTTATGGTTTTTGGTAAAAAAAAAGCAACAAAAAAACACACTTTGTAGATGGCCCATGCCTTCCATGTTTGGACGTGACGCTTTCGACTTGTATACTTGTTTCTCTGCTACTTTTAGCACCTAGCTTTGTGTATGGAAATTGCTTTGAATTTGGATTAAAACAACGAAATGAAACGCAGCCGTGATTGTGAAACAGCTGGGGGAAAAAAAGGGGGCAGACAATTTACCTGCAAGTGTATCGCGATATTTGTAGTAAGGAATGGCCGTTTTGCGAAGCATCAAAAGTATTTAAATTTTTATGTGAACTCGCAGTTTTACCATATTTTGAATAACTTTTTACTTGCAGCATTTTATTAAAAGTTCGTAAAAATTTCCTCAGTGTACTTTAAAAAGTAGTACGCGATTTGCGCCGAGATTTTGCGGCATATATTTCGGGATATTTCCCCCTTATGCTTTCGTTATCTACACACGCAGAGGCTTGTAGATTAATTTAAAAGTAAATTTACCTATTAAATAAATTTAATTAATTTACGTAATTTATAATTCTATTCCGTGAAAAAAATAAAAAAAAACGCTACCCGCTGCCTGTTTCTAGAATTTAAAAAAAAATAATAATAATAACGATTTCACTTAAAAAACGATTTTAATTAACGAGTGATGATTTCTTTCGATGTGCGATTTGGTCCTTGATGCGCCACCTAACGGCAAAATCGTGAATTTTTTTTAATGTACTGTAATTAATGACTGTTGGTCATTTTTTAGTATTTTTACATCAAAATAGAGGAATTTCTCCCTGATACGCCACCTACCGGTGGTGTACGAAATTCGCGGTCGTTAGTCATATTTTTGCTCCTGTGAATTTCTATTCAAAGAAATAATATATTTCTGCATGCCAAGTTAGGATATACAGTGAAAATCGGTTATAATGACCTTCAAGGGACTGTGCAAATTCAGTTGTTATAAACGATATATTTTTAAAATCATAGTAGCCTATAGTATAATACACTCTAGAGTTTTATAAATTATTTTGATAGTAAAAAGTATTAAACTATTTGGTTTCAAAATTAAATAAAAATATATTTAATTATAATGAATTTAATTTCCGTCTATATTAAATTATATTCATAGCCTCACTAAATACATAGCATTTTTTATTTTTTTAAATTAAAAAAAATTCTAGAAAATACTAAAGTATATAATCTAGGGAAAACAAATCTAATGAATAATATTTATTATATTATACTAATGACTTCCGAACAGTGCCGGTTTAAGAGCTTTATGGGCCCTACGCTGAAAAAATAGAATGGGCCCCTAAAGAATACGACCCATGATATTCAATTAATAAATCACGTTTGTTTGTTTGTTTTTTGTCTTTTTTTTTTTTTCTTGTTTGTATAAAGTTCATTATCTTCAATATTCAGGTTTAGCAGTAATAAAAATTTCTCGGACATTTGTAAATAAACAAGATTAGAATAACGCTTAAATTTTAATAACTAACACATGTGTCCAGCCTTTGTGATGAACGGTTTAGATTACAAGCTGAATCATCTGTACATATTTCAAGCAGCTGTACTTTATTATCTGATGAGAATCCATTGGTATCTGATGAGTACCTTACTGAGGATGAAATGGAAAAAACATTAGTAGCTGCTTTAAATCTTTCTGAGCCACTTGGCTCATATTGGACAAGGATTTTTAAAAGATTCTTTGGGAGCTTCGAAATATCCCCATATTTCAAAATTAGTTAAAGCCCTGCTGTCTTTACCTCATGGCAATGCTGACATTGAGAGGGGTTTAGTATTGGTAAATGCATGATTCAGAGCAGGTATAAATTAAGCTTAGAAAGTATAAATGCACTCAGAAAGATTAAATCCTATGTCAAGTGCTGTTGTGACAACAAAATGGAAATTTTTTCCATAAACCCAAAGCTTTTAAAGTATGTTAAAAATTCAAGACAAAGGAAAATGGACTGGATACAAGCCATCAGAGTATGTCCAAAAAGAAAAATGAATGAAGAAAGTACATGTAATAGAGAAATTCAGTTAAGAGAAGAAGGATGTGAACTTAATAAGGGACTTAAAGCTGTACAAATGATGCTGAGTAATACTCAACATCATGTAATAAAAAATTAAGCATGTCATTTAATAAAAAATGGCATCTAACGAAACGATATGTCTGCTGTGGAAAGCGGGCAATTTTTGTTGACAGAAGCTAATTTACGTATTTCAACAATTTTAGCTTCTCAAGAATAGGGAAGAGGTTTTAAAATTACAAAAAAAAGAAACAAAGAACTTGATAATCAACAACAAATTTTCAGGTAGTCAGTTTTTCAGGATTATTTATTGCTAAAACTTTATGTTTCGATTCGAGCTGTGCGAATCATCATCAGAAGAGGTTAAATTACATGAAAAACTTTTGAGAAAATTGTAGAATATACATAAGTTGCGGAAACAGTATAAATACGTTGAAATAAATTATTATGAAATTTTAGAGACGAATATCCTATCTGCTCCTGGGTGTTTAGATTTAATTACTTATTTTAAAAAGGGAATTTTCAATTTTCACATTAACTGCTGATACCTGAAATTTGTTGATTAGTATAATGTGCTGTGAAGTCATTAAGCGAAAGCGATGTTATGAAGTTCTACTTTTGAATATGGCCCTCGCGGTGGTGTATGAAAGGTGTGTGCTTAGCGTTCTCCTATTGCGCGGCTAATCCGGGTTCGACTCCCAGCAGTGCAAAAAGAACGCTTACTCAGAGATCTCATAAAAGATCGCACTGCTCACTGTAGTCCGGGGTTTGGTTCCCCAGGCCTTAAGAGGTTCGGATTCCTCGGAAAACTGTAGGTCCCGGCGCAGCATGACCACTGTAGTCTTTGAGCCGTAAAACCAAAAAAACAAACTTTTTTAATGAAACATTTGACTTTTCATTTTTATCGTGCTCATTCATTTGATTAACGTTTTTTTTTTTTTTTTCTGCTACAAAACTGATGCGAGAACCAATATTTTGTACAAAGTAATAAAATTGTGATGTTTACCTGCTACAAAATTGATGCAAAAGTTTTTTCCTGCTACAAAACTGATGCAAAGCCTTTTTATTTTTGTGCTACAAAACTGATACCGAAAGCCATTTTCCTACTACAAAACTGATACTGAAAGCCATTTTTCCTGCTACAAAACTGATACAAAAGGTCATTTTTCCTGCTACGAAGCTGATACGAATGGTATTGGTGCGAGTGTGGTCCCTGATATATGTATGTGTATATATATGTGTGTGTTCCTTGTAATTTATATGGCTAGAAATAACGTTCCCATGCACCAGGAGAACATGAAATTGTCAGAAATTTTAAAACCGTCCCCAAAAGTGTTCCACATCAATTCGTAGCATTACGCACAATTTGTTATGGGACAGCTCATTGCACTTGGTTTATTATAATTTGCAAAATATTTATTGGGGGTTTCTTTGCTTACAAATGCAATAGAACCCCGGTTGTCCGAACTTTGCTCAACTGAAATGACTTGCTATTTTTTTTTTTAATTTAAAGTGACATCCGTTCAATGTTTTACTTATAATTACAGTAGAACCACAGTCATCCGATAGCTTAGCAAGTCTTTTGGTTAATCGAAATTCAGATGACTGGGATTCTACTGTATTTATAAGTTGAATATTGAATGAGTGTCCACTCAAAAAAAATAATTAAAAAAATAGCATAGCAAATCATTTCAGTTAAGCGAATTTCAGATGACCAGGCAGGGATCCAAGTTGAGGGCGGGATTTGAATAAAAATTGAATCGGTGACTCCCCTCACTCCCCTAAATAAATTTGTAAGATGTGGGTGTCCCATCGCGAGGCCGAATCTAAATGCATCCATTATTGTTAAAACTCTGAAGGCAAATTAAATCCCAAGAGATCTACACCATCTGAAGAGTTTCGATTTTTATTAGTCTTAAGTCATTGGACCGAAAGCACCAAACAATTAGTGTGGTTGCCCATACCCGTTTTTCCTGTTGCATGTAAACAAAGCTCCTTTTTTGGGGGGTAATGGTGAAAGATTGGGAGGGGGGAGTGTGAATGAAAAGATGAAGCCTCACAAACACGTGGCCCAGGTCGTTGGGAAGTCAGAAATATGGCAGATATCAAGAACCAATGAGAGTTGAGCAGTCTTTGGAAGTAGCTACGTGTTTCCTATAGATTGTGTTTTAACTCATAGTGTATGATCATCTCAAAATTGTTGTTTCTTTTGTTTTAATACCTATTTCTCTGATTAATAATGCTGAAAATACCTGTTTTGTAAAGAAAGGGAGCAGAAGATGGAAATAGCGATGTTAACAGACAGTTATTTTGACACTGGCATAAGGTTTAAAAACACGACGTTTCGGGAGCCAACTGCTCCCTTTGTCAAGTGAAGGCAGAATGAAGAGTTCGTGAAAGTCCTAAGCTTATATACCCGCATGTTGGGAATCCCCATCTGACGTCATCTGGTGTGGGATAGTTCTGGCTAGGGACCCCCCCCCATACCCGACGATGTCAGATGAACACCCCCAACTCGAGGTTTTGCAAAAATCCTGTAAGGTTCTGGTAGAGGTTTTGCGATGTTTATTGCACGACTCCTCAAACCGTAGGTTTCCCATGATTCCAGAAAAAGTCTACTCCCCAGATTCGTCACATTCTGATGTAATACTTTCATCGAATGCCAATCTGGTTCGTGACCCTCCCTGAAGACATGTTCAGCCAACTGGTTTGAATCGTCTCCCCTAGCTACCGCACGCATATGCTCCTTCCCTCGTAGACGTATCGATCTTCCCGTCTGTCCAACATACACCTTGTCACAGTCTCCACACGGTATTTGGTAAATAGCACCAGATTTTTCCTCCTCAGGGACGCGATCCTTAACTTTAAGTAATAGATCACGCAGGGTGTAGACAGGTTTGTAGTAGGTCTTAACATTCACACGACCGAGAATTCGGTAAAGTTTTTCTTAGAAGTTAGTTAGCGATATTGAGAAAGATGGCTCTCTTGTAACCTCTACTGATTTTATATCTGAAAAGGAACTCAAAAACTATCAGGATAAATTCCAGATGGTCTGGCCAGCCCAATATAAATGGCTGTTTTATAACTCAGATTCAAATTTTGTACAAAATTTGAGTGTGTAGAATCAAAAGCTTTGAAATAGAACACTTCTAATGCAAGCTTTTAGATGGATGCTTTTAAAAGCACATGGAATCGGTTTTCGTTTTTTGTTTTTTTTCTGAAACAGGTTTAGATGTTTTTGTGAGTGAGTATTCACTGTTCAAACATGTTGCTGACAGATACAATGAATATTCATCCCCATTTCTTATATTTTATGCTCCTTTATCCATTTTAATCAACTGCACAGGCAATTTTCAAAATGTAACAAAAGTATTAAAAGCAAGTTCTGTTTTGCACTTGACAAGTGTGCCAGGTGAATGTGGATTCAGCGCACAAACTCTTATTAAGCATAAATTTAGAAGCGTGTTGAACATTAAAAATTTAAATAATCTGACGCATATATCAATGAATAATTCTGATAAACTGTCTGAAGAATAGATTTTGTGACCTATGGCAGAACATGAAAGATAAGTGAAATTTTCTTTAACGTTCTGTTTGGGGTTTTTTTTTCCCCCTATAAATAAATTTGCTAATATTTTATCTATTTCTTTGCATTTATTTATATGGTTCAATCTATATTTAGAAATTTATTATGGCTTGCTTTTAACCAAGTTTGCGGTCAGTTTTACTCTTCCCTTTGCTACCAAATATTGAGTATACCCACTCTGCCTTGTAAAATCCCTCCCTTTTTGTAATCCACTTTATTCACAAGTAGTAGAGGGGAGACTCTCTTTCAGCTGAAATTTGAATCTCTTCCAGGGTTCTACTCTATTTACAAATAAGATGTTAAATGAGTGTCCGCTGAAAGTAATTCAAAAATAAAAAAGTGTATAGCAGATCATTTTGGCTAAGTAAAGTTCAGATGTCCAGGGTTCTACTATATTAACAAGCAAAGAAAACCCCCAATAAATATATTGTAAGTTATAACAAAATAAATATAACATGAATTTTGTCAGAAAGAATTGACGCGACACCCCTAAAAGTCAAGAGCAAAACAAGATTCTTTGGCCTAACCTTGGAAAAGTTAGGAAAAACCTTTCCCAACTTCTGTTCTAAATGACTAAATTTCATGCGACTGCGAAGCTATTTTCTTCGAAATCGAAGTTCAGTTCAAAGTTTTGTTTGCGATTAATCTGGGGCCTTCCCCGCCCAAGTTGAATGGGAACCCAGTAGTAAAGTGTAATTCTATATTCTTGTGTTGTTTTCTTACAGAAAGTCCTGGTACAGCAACTCAGAACAGGCCAGTTATTGCCACATACAACGTTCAACGACACGATGCATCAGAAGAGGTTCGTTTAAACTTTCTTGATATTTAAGAGCATCGATTGTCCATTGGTTTTTTGATGGAGCATAACTTTCATTCAGTTTAGTGAAACTTCTTTTTTCTTTAATATATAGGTGCTTTTTCCTGAGTTAGTTAAAAGCAAAACTGAATTAATTTTTTAATTGGTAATCGTTGAACACTATGTGACATATTGAAATTTACTGGATTTTTGTTTTATTTCATAATCATTAGTGAATGTTTTGTGTATAAATGCCATTTTGGCATTTCTCTTTGTTCTGACGTGTTTCCATTATAACTTTAGAAAATTATTACAGTAGCCCTCGTTATATTATGCTTGTCAGGCTCACAGCAAAATGCACGATGTATCGGGCAATATATGATAAAAATTATACTTTTATGAACATATGTAATAAAGGTTTCGGAGCAAAAGTGCAATAATAATCACTTACATAATAAAGACGTAGAAATTCCATTTACTTTTTAATTTCATGTCTAAATGCACATTTAATTAATTATTGTACACATCTTATTCTCTTGCGAAGAAGGTAGCTAATGTCAACTACTTCGATTTTGCTTTCACAGCCTGTTTTTCAGCAAATGAATCACCTTCATCTCACTTATATGATTTGAGTTGCATCTTTCAAATGCTGTGTGGGCTTTCTCAAGTATAACAACGGATTACTTCGTGGTGACAGAGGGAGAGCTCACTTCATCATCGCTGTCATCGTTTTATTTTTTGTCCAATTTTTCTCATGCGTTAGCCATCATCCGAAAGCGAAGTGTCTGTTAGTTACAATCTACATTAATCCAATCTTTGACTTCATCTTCGCACACATTTAAATGGAGAAATTTGGATTATTGAACTAGAAGTTCTATTGAGTCTTCATTGGAATTGAGTTTGACATTATTTAAAACTCCCAGCTAGCATTTGGAAATGGTTTCTGATTTAACAGCGGACCATGCCTTTTGAGAAATGTACATGACATCTTTTAAGCTCAGGCTTTTCCTTGCCTCAGGCAGTGATCATTCTTCAATGAACGATAGGTTTCTCAGTAACTCACATCGACATTTTTTTTTTTTTAACGTGGCGATTACTTCTTGGTCTATTGGTTGAAGACAACTTGCACTTGGTGGCAAAAGCATGGCTTTGATATTTCCATCTGACGACGTAAGTTATTCTTTGCCAAGTGGTCTATTAGGAGCATGGTTTTTTCTTCCAAACCTATGTTTCTCAGATGAAAATGAACTGATGGTTTGAAATTATCAAAAATCCAATTTTTGAATAAGGTTTGTGTCATCCAAGTGTTTCTTTTGTATGTCACTGGCAGATTCTTCCTATTTACATTTTTCAAAACTTTAGGGATTTCTGCTATTTCTCAGAAGGAACTTATCTTCGACTTATGGCTTCCTGCTTTATTTGATACAAAAACAAATATTACCCTGTCTTTTTTGCTTTTGGTATCCAGAATTAAATATGCTTTTTTTAAAATCCTGTATTCCGTTTAGCAATAACATCCAGTATAGTGCAGCTTCATCGGCATTGTATATCTGCTCGTCTTTTATATCCAAATCATCCAGTTGCTTCTTGAGTTCAGCAGGAAATTTCAGAGAAGCTTCTTGGTCAGCTGATTGCTTTTCTGCATGAATTACATTCTGCCCAATGCCATACCGCTTTTGCCACTGCCAAAATCAACCATCAAAATCTGTTTCTTCATATGGCTTCAGCTTTCTCATCAAGATTTTCGCCTTCGATTGATGATGGGGCCTGATAAAGGAGTTCCTAGTGCATGCTGTTTTTTTGAACCATAAGAATGTCGCTTTGTCCAACTCATTGTCATTTGACAATCAAACCCATTTTCTCTTTAATCCTTCATCTTGATCAGTTTTCCACAAATTTTCTTAATTTAAGTTCTTCTGTTAGCCATTCTCTCACAGTAGAAGCTCGTTAGCCACTGAAATATTTGGATTCCATCCAATTTTAATTTTTTAGCCAGACAGACTCGTTCAAGAGGCATGATTAACTCAAGAACTGGTTCATACTAATAAATGAACTTGGCACTTCTTCCATCGAGGGTATCCACCAATGAAATAAATAAATAAAAAAAAAATCCAACACTGATTAGCCAATGACTTGGTGTTTACCCACCTGTTTTCTTTTCACCCTCATTCACTCCCACCCCACTGACGACTCACATTGTAACACTTCAATCCTGGGAAAGCAAAGGAATGTAAATGAAAAATCAGGAAGAAAATTGGGAGACAGAGCAAAAGCATGATGTATCAGAATGTGCGATATATTGTCACGATATAACGTGGGACTACTGTATATGATCGTGAACACAAATTACACGTATTTTTGTTGCTTCAATTGACAAATTCTGCTCCTCATAATTTTGTAACGAAGGCCCACGCATGCTAAGTCGAAGCTTCAAGGAGAGCTTTATTTACTGGTGGTAGTCAAATCAGCATCGTAAATTACTTAGTGGCTGTCTCATTTTCATGAAATAGCATACGAGTTAAATGTACTTATTACATACAATTTGTATTTGATGTATTTAATAGTCCTGTTGTGGTATTATGGTAACTCGTTTATCCATTATGCCATTATATAATCCAGGTTCGATTGCCATCGAACTGTAGAACGTGTCCCCCCACCGTAGTCTGGAGTTTGATTCTGTGGATTATAAAAGTTTGAATCCTGCTAAAAAATGTTGTAGGTATACCCTAAAATGTAAACAAATGAAATAAATAATTGTTTGTTGATTGTTTATTTAAATATAATTAGGGGTGAGCGAGAGCTGGTATACATGAACCCGTTAATTTTTTAACTGGATACTTACTGAACCAGTTGATAAAAGTTTGATAGTTAAGCAAAGCAGTTGCTTTAATTTTGGTAGAATTTTTTTTTTACAACATGGCATTCATAATCATTATTAAATTATAAATGAATTTCTTAATTAATATTTAGTGTGTAATTTTTTAAATATAATTTAGATGGATGCTTGCGAGAAGGCTGCTTTGGTGACGGAAATGCAAAAGCAAAATGACGAACAGAAATTACAATTAGATGCAAAGCGCGATGAGGATGTTCAAAAACGCTTCCATGCTGCAATTAACAAAGTTCGCATTGAGAAGGTTTAGTCAATCATATAAATATATTTCAATCATATTTCATGTTATTTGAATTAGTATATAATTTATATCACAATTCTATAACCTTTGTGTATTATTATTATTAGTTCTTGAAGGTTTTTCTGTCGTGACGGGATGTTATTTACACTTGGTTAACTCTATGTAAAGGGTTTTCTGGGGGGGTAGAGATTTCAGAATTTATAGATTTTGTTTTATATTTTCGGCTATGTTTTACGAATCGCCTGTGGAACTCCTGGGGTTCCAAAGAACACATTTCGCGAAATACAGGTGAAGCGTTTTATGTCTGTGGTGAGGATTAGACCCCTGCACAGTCTGGGCCTACAAACGGAGCCTGGCTTAAAGAAACAGGTTCCGATCTGCACTGACTTTTTCCAAAAATGTCTAGGCCCACACAAGCGACTCAAGTCAAATAAGAACCCCATATAGGTAACGAGATTACTCGCTTCAGCTGCCACCCTTCCCAACTCTTCCCTCTCTGCCTAATAGTGAGTGAATTGAAGGACTTCCCCCTGACACTACCCTTCCCAACTCCCCTCCCCCTGCCTGAACACATTTCTCCTCCTCCTTCCCCGAGGTGCTCATGTATAGGTAGGTCTCTCTGTACTCCAAGTCAGGAAAGGCCAGGCTGAGCTGACTTTTGGGTTTCAAGCTGGGCCTAAAAAAACAGGCCTATGCAGGGCTCTATTGTGGATACAAAGATGGACTTATCACACACATTGCTTTAATATTAATTATAAATTTTTGTTTCTTCTTTGAAACATTTATTAATGAAGATGTTGTATATTAATTATTATTTGTATATGCACCTTATGCATATATAACTTACTAATGCAGTGAAATCTTGTTAATGTGGCTTAGGTCCATCGTAAGATGTACCTCTCGTTAGCGCAAACAAATTCTTTTTCCCTGTCTGAGGCATATGTACATTCAACGTTAAAGACTTCACTTAAGTTGGGGACATGACCTTTACACACTTAAATTAAGATGACTTCGTGCTGATTTGTTAAACTTTATAGGTTATAAAATACAGCAAACACAATAATAATTTTTTACACACATATTCATATGTCTCTTGCCTATGTAATTCAATGTAAATTTTTTAAAAAATATGTACATTTTCAAAAAAATAAAATATTAAACATAATCTCGTCGTTGAAAACTAAAAAGTCAAGTTTTGTGTGCATGCTTACAAAAGTATGAAATTACATAAAATAATTATTTTGTTACTAAAATGTTTGTAAGGTCTTACATATAATATTCCACCTAAAAAGAGATAATATAATTCATAAAAAAACTTGTTTAAGTAATTAATGTACAAAAAATTCACCGGATGTACATATAATTAAACCGAATTACTTATTGGTGTGAAAAGATAATGCAAGTTTTTTCTATAATATTGGGTTGTGGTCATAGCACTTGACATTTTACATGAGTATATCAAATGTAAAGTATAAAGCTATAGTGTGTGCAATATGCAAAACCGTGATTTTGAGAAAAACATGTTTAAAGTTTTAATCATAAAAAAGCAAAGCAATGAACAGGGCACTTGGGAAACAACTACAAATAAAAGTGTTTCTTTGAGTTGTCCACTTCGTTTTAGCATGGAAATGTTTCTTCTTTTCGGAAGCATAGATTAAATAATACCGAATGTCAAAAATTAAAACAAAATGACGATAACTAAATGGAAAAAAGAGTCAATGAAAGGTGAAAGGGTATTTAAATGCCCTTTTATTTACAAATTTCTTGAGCGTACACCTTCAGATTTTTGTCAATAACTTCTGAACTAAGTGGGATTTTTTGACATGGTGAATTTCATTAGATTTATAAAGATTTAGGCATTCAGAAAAGGTAATGGTATTTTTTTTTTTATGTCTAAAGGGTCATTTCCCCCCCCCCTTAATGCATATGGCTGATCAAATGATGTGGACAGAAATCTTGTGCAAAGAAAAAATTCCTTTTCAAGAAAAACTTACAGAGGTATTGATGAGAGCGTGTTCTTAAATGATCAGGCCACTTCGCAAATTCTTTCAGATTTTCTTTTAACTCTGGCCTGGTGTGAACAACATGGATCTGACAACTGTTGCATTGGTTTGTTTCATTGTGAACTTCCAGAATATTCGTTCATAATACACTCATTTATTTTAGTAATTTATCCATTTACATTGTGTACTGCATTACTGCATAGGTTATTGCCGAATAGCCAGAGGTTTTATCTACTAAAATTTACCTTTCTTTTAATATGAACTTCTATCTGTACAGATAAAAATGGATGATCCACATTATTGAGATTTCACTGTACTACGATTTAGAAACGTTTAATGAGTGTTAGTACTGGTTGTAAAAAAATTTCAAATGACGTTTTCCATGAAAAGTTTGTCAATTGCAAATCGAACAGGACTAATTAGCTTTATTGCTACTTGAATTAATAAAGCAATATAACTTAAACGGCTATTACTTTTTACTGTTCTATTTGGCAACAGAATAATGAAGCATTTGTGTTAGAATTAAAGTATAAATACCATCCTGTGCGTGTATACGTTTAGTCCATGGCCATATACATGCAGACATCTATGTCTGTGCTTTGACTCGTATTCTTTTTATGTAAATAGTGTTGCAACCCATTATTTAAATCTTTTACGATAATGTTTTCTCATCAATGCAGGAATATACCACCACCATGGATCAATTACGAAAAGCTGGAAGGCAGTGTCAGATGCGTGATGCTTTGTTGGCCTCCAAAGCGCCTCCCGTAAGTAAATTACATTAAACATAATCAATAATTAATCTCTTTCTTAGTAGATTAACAAATCTACAGTGGAATCTTGATAACTGAAAGCTCTCGGTGAACTGAAGTGCTTCTCATTCCCCCTTTAAATCACAATAACCCAAAGTAAAACCTGTTTCCCTTGAATTTTAAGTTATTGAGGTCCGGCTCTACTAATAAAAAGAATCGTCCATAAAATAAAATATTCGACTGTTATCGTGGCGCACAAATAAGTGGTTGGTCACTGATTGGCAGTTCTGTATTGCTAGAGAGCACCTCGGTGGTTTTATCTTACCACATGGCACATCTGTATTTGAATCCTGCTGGCCTTTTTTTTTTTTTTACCGGTCCGTGTTGTGAGGTTTGATTTCCCACACAACGGGTCAAGATCCCTCTGAAAACTGAGCTCTGGCGCTGGGCAATTTTAATTTCTTTTGCAACGTTAAAAACAAAATCATAGAGTGGCATGAAGGTTACGTATTTGCATATTATGTCATCAACCAGAGTTCATTCAATCCCAGTAGTACCGTACCATGTATGACATTTTGCCTGCTCTGGGGTTTTGTTCCCTGAGTAACTCAGATTCCTTGGAGGTCATGTTAAGTTCACTGTCCTATTCCAAATGACCCCCAGTACAGACTCGGGATGTCAGATATGCACATCAATATCGGTTACGCATAGTTCTGGGCAATGATTAAGAAATTTGTGAAACGCTGCTTTGTTTCCTGCAGGGACCCGTAAATATTGTTTGCTGACATGGTTGTAATTTGCTGTTGATTGCAATTTTTATTAAATCGTTCATTTCATTTTTAAATTTAATACTTGTGTCAGAGTTGGCCCATCGTAAGAATAGCAGCATTGTGTCCTAATTGGCATAAAATAATGTCAGTTAATAACTTTTATTAAAAAATTAAATTCGATGAAATAAATTAAAAAAAATTATTCAGATTACTTTGTTTTGGTTTCACCTTATCTGCCATTTAAAATCTGCATATAAAAATAAATTTTATTTTTTTTTATATGGAATTTGTCACTGTAAATTATAAATTCTCAAAAACTGTATATACGGCCTCACCTTATTTGGCTCAGAATGACCCTTTGATGTCTCTGCACCATAGAAATACAGCCAACCAACTATAAACTCTCATAATGAGTTACAAAAAAATTTGTTACGGAATTGTCAAAACAAATATGTAGTACCTAAATAAAATTAATTCAGTGAGCCTAAAAAATATTCTACCTGATGATCTAAATTTTAATTTTTTTAATTAAGAGAACCTTCAAAAGATTTTATGAAATGGTAAAGAGATTTTTAACGGATCAAATTCTTAACCCGAAGATCAAATTTTGAAATTTTCCTCAGGACCGGATAACTATGTGTCCACCTGTCGATAAGCTCATCAAAGCAGACAAGCAACGGAGACTGGAGAAGGGCTTTGAAAAGGTGTTACCAAAGACCAAGGGTAAATAATAATTATTTTTATGATTTTAGTATAATGCTCATTTCTTTCGTAAAGCGAAGTTTCCACGTGGGAGAGCATAGCCTTGCATTATTTATTAAAGTGCCCTGAAGTGGTTTCCTTAGTGTGCCGTTAACCCAGGTTCCGCTCCCAATGGTAAACTATCAAAAGAATGCTTACCAACCAACCGCTTCCTGTAGTCTGTGGTTTGATTGTCCTGGGCTTAAAGAGGTTTGTATTCCTCGGAAAATAATAGGCCCTAAAGTGCCATGATCTTTACTATCCTTATGCTGGAAAATACATCATTTATTAAAAAGTTGTTTTACATGAAAAAAAAAAAAATCTGATTAATATTCAATGATAAATTGCTCGTAAAGAAAAGAATGATTTCACGGTGCCTGGTGGGGAACAAATCCACAACCTCTTCGTATTCGGCCAAGAGCTTTTCCAACTGAGCTGCAGAGGACCTATCATCCTCCTCCCCTCTGCAAGCACATATAAAGCTCCACTATAAACGCGTTTTTGAAGTGGGGCAGTGCCTAGACTGCTTTTTAAACCAAATCAAAGCGAACGTCTGAAAAGCTAGACTACGTGATGTTAAAGTACAGTAAATTTTTCTCGTTGTAGTCGATAATGTGATAACATTAGATGATAAATTGCTTGCAAAGAAAAGATGTGATTTCATGGTGGGAACTGAACCCAACCCACAACCTCTTGGTATCCGGCCAAGGGCTCATGGGTTCAGTTTCCACCAGGCATGGTGAAATCATTCTTTTCTTTGGGAGCAAGTTATATTACCACATTGTTGACTATGATGAGGAAAATTTTCCCTACTTTAATCGATTAATTAATTTGATGATTAATAAAATTAATTAATCGATTAAAGTAGGGAAAATTTATTAATAGTACAAGTTCAACGTCTATAACCATAAATGCTTGCGACTGAGAATGTTTTGTGTTTTTGAATGCATGATGCGGTAGAGTCAACAGAAAATTCTAATTTCTTTCACATACAGCCTGTAAATGCTGTTTTGGTATCGTGAAAATAATGATCACATGGAAATTCGTCTACAATGTAAAAAATATATATAGCTGAGTTGAAATCCAACTGGTATAAAACGTTTATTGGTTTTTCAACTTATCCGTAGTCAGGGGTTCGATTCCCTGGGGTGGCAGTGTTAAGAATCCTTCAGAAAACGGCAGGTCCTAGTGCAGTGCATAAGCATCTTATCACCGTTAAACACAATCTGAAAATGCTTCACAAGAGAATCTTCTCTACTAACAGAAAGAATTCTCTGAAATTTGTTTGGCACAGAATGACCCTTGCTGTCCTTGTGCCATAAAAATGCAACCAACCAATTCACTGAAATGTGGCAGTGGCATTCGTAAAACAGTGGAGGTTCTCTTCAACATCGCAGTAGACCATAGAAGTTGGGGGGGGGTAAATAATTGGTCTACATTAGACCACAGAAATTATTGAAGAGCCCAAACTTATGGATTTCAGAATTAACCTGTAATCTGTAGATTATCTATTTGGAATAATTGTAAATAAATATGCGTGAAGCTCTTAAAATGCCTTGTGGAGGCATAGTGGCAAAGTGTTCATCTGTCGCACCATTAACCTGTGCATGCTTACTATAGTGCAGTGTTTGGTTGGCTAAGCCTTAAGAGGTTTGGATTCCTCGGAAAACTGTAAATTCCGGTGCAGTATGAACCTTGTACCGTAAAACTCAAGGCAAATTGTCAGTTTAGCAAATCAATTATGTTTTTATCTTCTCTTTGTTGGTTACAAACATAGTCTTTCGTAAATGCGTGATATGATGATTAATGTATATATATATATATATATTATCTTTAGAACATGCTATTGAAGACTTGGAAGGCTATAAAGATGAACTCGAAGAGAAATATTTAGCAAAACCGAAAGCCAGTCTCGAAAAACGGGAACAACTTCAACCCAGAAAAGAAACCAGTTCGCTGAATTTTGATACTCTACTGGCACCTGATAGCTTCGAAGAAAGATATTTTCTCACTAGAGCTAAAAGCATTGATGATATTTCTCCTACCGACTCTCTGAATATGGCATATATTGATCCATCTTCACCTGGTACGATATATTAGTCTCCTTATAGACACATTAAAGCTCACAAATCCCCATTTCTTTACAGTGAATTCTCGTAGCAAACTCCATGGGACCATTAAACTAATTTATTGTAGTGGAATTCACATTAACTTATTAATATTGTAGTGGAATTCACATTAACTTATTAATATTGTAGTGGAATTCACATTAACTTATTAATATTGTAGTGGAATTCACATTAACTTATTAATATTGTATATATTCACATAAATATAATGTGTAAAGCATTTCTTACCAGATACGATTTTAATGGAGAAATAATTAAATTAACATAAAATAAATTTTCAAAAACTCAAACTGCCTTCTCTAACCCCTCTCACAGAAAAAGATTGCATATTCACAAATACATAACTTTGAAAATTTCTTTTAAACAGGAGTTATTCCTTTTGCAGTCGCTGTACCAGTATTAGAAATCCCTACATATCCTGTAGTAGCATAATGGTGATGCATTTGTTTCTAATCCCGGCTTCCTGTATTGGTGAGGTAGTCACATGTTCATTTAACGCACCATTGCTCCTTGTTCCAACTTCTAATGGTTCCCCCACAAAAAAGGTTTTCGATCACCTGTTCACTCTAGTGTGGGTGTTAATTCACTACGTCATAAGAGATTATTTTTCTATTCAAGTTCCCCCCTTAGGAAACCAAGTCCTAGTGCTGTATGCCCTTAAACTATCCTCACACAGTAAAACACAAACATGAAGTAGTTCAGTGGTATGACGATAACTTTGTTGTCTACTGTTCAGAAAATGGAGAGTTTGAATCCAAACGGTACCAAATGCCTTTTTTTTTTTTCCCTATTAAGCCATAGTCCACAATTTATTTTCTGAAGCAACAGAGATTTCAATTCTTCTTAACATAGGCATACATAGAAAGTTCATCAGGTGGTGGTTATAGGCTCAATAGGGGTTTAGGCTACAGCTCGCATATTTCTATGCTAAATGTACAAAATTTCATTACAATGTAACAATTGCACTATAATTGCATTAAAGCACCTCCCTGCGTACGCCAGTACTTCATAACATGACTTTTTATGCCTGTGCACCAGGAACAGATCCATAAAATTTTTTAGGTGTTGATGTAGAGGAAGCACAAAGAACTTGAAATGATTTGTTTGTCGGGTTTGTGTATATTATAATAAGTGTACATTTGTGGGGGGGAGAACAGGGTGCCCTACAGATCCTACCCTTGCACTACATCGTGCAGCACAAATTTCCATCTTGAAGGCATTTTGAATGCTGTACCTATACTGGCTTGTACTGTTAAAAACCTAAATTTAAAATTGTAACTTCTATGATTATGTTTTTTCTATAACTTGGCAGATCAACCACCTCCTTCAACTTCATCTCCAATATCGAAGATTAAGTCCATTGCAGAAGTTGACAAGCGAGATTTTGGCATACAGGTGGATGAAAGCATGTTTCCTGTTACGAAAGGTATTCAAGTGAATTTGCTGCCACCGGAACAAAGGTAACTGAAGAATTTCGATAATTATAGTAGCATTTTCATATATTGAACTTTCATATATCAAAATTTTCTATATATATATCTCGAAATTTTGGTGAACATTGTAATTTCAAGTCCTGACTCCTTACATAACTTTTTCTATATATATATCAGAACTTTTTTTTAATGGAATTCTCAATTCATATAGAAATCCTTCCGTAATTTTATTATGCCCTCATTTCTTGTACTGATTCTATTCCCAACTCGTCAAAGTTAGGAAAGGGCCTTGTGGTAGTGCACTAGCAACGTATTTGTCTAACAAGTCATTAATATAGGTTTGTCTCTGAATGAGGCCCCAAAAACAGAACGCTTACCAAAACTGCTCACTGTAGTCCAGAGATTGCTTCCCTGGGCCTGAAGAGGATCAAACACATCGGGAAATAATAGGTCCTTGTGCAACATGACGCACTGTTTAAAAAAAAAATCTTGAAAAGCAAGAAGCAGACCTTTCTTGCGGCTGATCTAAACTCAGTTGTCTTCAGATGCATTACTTCACACTCTATCAGCATTGTCTTGAATTCGTGGGCCTTGTGGTGATGCCGCAGTAATCTAGTTTGCCATTGTCCCCAGGTTTGACTTCACCCACTGTAGTCCGAAGGTTGATTCTCTAGGCCAGAGGTTTTCAAACTATGGCCCGCCATAGTTTATTTCGATTACAATGTAAATAAATCATAAAAAAATAATAATCACATGTTTTTATTTAACGACCAATTAAGAAACGCAAGAATTGACATACATAATGAAATTGAACATTTTAAATGTAATTAATGACATGGGATTTATCCTAAAAACTTAAAATAAGTGACATACATAGGTAATCCACATAATGAAATTAAACATTATGATTAATGAGATTTATGTAGCTGTAACTTTCCACTAACAATTGTTTGCAGTTATTGAAAAAAAACATTTACTATACTTTAAGTCTTAAAGTATGCTCAATGTTTTCTTGCTTTCATACATATGTTACATTGTAATATATGTATATTCAGTTCCAGCGGTGGATTCAGAAAATATTTTCGGGAGGGGCAAACCAATACAGATATTTAAAAAAAAAAAAAGCAACAAAGGCAAATCTAGGAGGTTACCCTCTTCACACACACACCCCCATCTGCTTTTGTTCGGTCCTTACATCACCAGTATAGTTGTGCGGCCCACGAGTCGACAAGAATAAGCAAAATTGACCCTTGGACTGAAAAAGTTTGAAGACCCCTGCTCCAGGCCTTATAAAGTTCAAACTCCTTGGAGAATTGCAAGTACCGGTGCAACATAATCCTTGCACTGTGAAACTTATGAACAAACATAAAAAATAATCTGCTACTCAGTTTCAAGATATAGATTGAATTCTTTCTCAGCAGATACATATATATTGGTTTTTTTTTTAACTTTAGCTACAGTAATATTGTGGACATGAGAAAATATTGTGCTATGGTAGCCCAGTTGTTATAGGTTTATCCCTTGTGCTGTTAACCCTAGTTTGATTCCAATGATACCATTGAACAGGGGTGGGAAAGCCGCTGCCTTATGGCCACATGTGACCTTTGAGGCTCTTTGATGCGGCCTTTTCACCAAATTGAAATTTTGCAGAAAAATCCTTTTAATTTTATTAATGATTCTTTTCATCCTTTTTATTTGTATTATAACCTTAAATTGAACCTAAGTGTGAAAAACTAGAAGAAGATTTAACGAAATGTTCTTATTTGAGTGACTGATACGATTTAAATACATGAGGCTTTCGTGCATTACAAATGTGGCTTTCTAACATTTATTTCTAATGTAACACAGTCATCCAACATGAAAAGGTTCCCCTACTCCTGCCATAATAGAACATGTCTTTTTTTGTCTAGTGTAGCCTTGGGTTTGGTTCCTGGAGCGAGGGAGGTTGTGGTTCATCAGAAAACTGTATGCTCCAATGCAGTATCGCCTTATTTGCTCTTGCACCGTAAAACACAAACAGAAGGCATCATTGTTACTGCTGTTAAATGTTTACTAATTATTATGTGTTATTTATGTTCTATATATATATATATATTCATGTAGTATGATTGTATTGTTTCTATGGCGATATAAAAGAAGTTTAATGACAAAATTATAATGAATAACATATGGCAAAACATAAAGAATTTAAAATGCTGAGTGTATGTGTAACACCAAACAGCCAGGACCATATGCTTGTTAAATCTGCTTACCCTGAAAAAAATGATGGGCAGTTGCATCTTGCCAATAGAATAATGGAAATGTTCCTTTTTTCTTTTTTTTTTTTGAAGTTTAATTCCAGAAGTTTCATTCAAAACTTACGTGCTTTATATTTGCTAGGTATGAAAGTCCAATTTCTGGATCATCTGTTGACGAAGTTGGCCAACGGGAAAAGCTTGTGAGCGTTGGCATCCAAACTGATTATGTCATTATTATTGATCAGGCAGCCACAATACCAGTATCGTCCATTTCAGCTTCCAGCTATCAATCTTTGCCTTCAAAGCAGGATGTGCCGATGTTTCCTTATCTTTTCATATCTCAAAATGGATCAGATAGATCAAATGATATCAGTGCTCCACGAATAGATGCTCCCGAGTTCCATTCCTTACCAAGTACTTCCCATGAGATGGATCAACCAGAATTTGACACTCTTCGTCAAAAGGTCGAAGCATCTTTGACGAGAAAACGCTTGAAACAAAAGAAGTATTTTCCACCATTATCAGCAAGACCTTCGTCCGAAACCTCTATGCATTTAAAACAGCCTCGAAAACATATTGAATCCACACCAAAGAAGGATGCCATATTTCGAACTAAGCCTCCTGTCCAGAGGGATATTGTATCACGAACTGAACCTACTTCCCAGCAAGATGTATTTCAAGAGGAACCTCCTGCCCAGCAAGCTGTATTTCGACCTGAACCTCCCATCCAAGCTATACCTCTGTCAGAACCTATACGTGATCCACACATTGTTGCTGCGAGTTCCTTTCTGGCACCCGTTGTTGCTGAAACGACTACAAAAGAAAGCACTGTAACAGGTAGTTATGCTGATGTTAACAGTATTGATGTTTTGAATGAAATAAGAAAGCAGATAAGTTCTCGGATAGATGGTGTAGCTACGCCCATGATCGCATCTGATAAAGTTGGTGTTCCTTCCCGAGATGGCAAACGTGTAGAAAGCACTTCTGCGATTCCTGGAGTTTCAACCTCCCAGGATATTCGATATGGCAGAAATGATTTCAGGTCTTTCCCGATGCTTCCACCTCGTATTTGTGAAGAACCATTTGATAATTCTCAAAGTTACCTTGATATTCGGAAAGAGGAGCTGCCAAACATTTCAATGTTAGCCAATTTATCTGAGGTAGAAATCAGCCATTCTTCTTCTCTTGATGACACCAAGGAGCAAACTTCTTCTGCAGCAGCAGCACCACCACCTACCTCAATAATTGCTGACACAATTCCTAGTTCTTCAGTCGTCCCTTCAGGGTTACCCAGTATTAGAAGCACAGTGAACATTGAAAACCTTAAAATGGTTGCAGCTATTATTCACAAACAGATGCGAAACTTGCACCCAGCATTGGAAGATACGCCAGTTGAATATCGTGAGTACCAAGATGATAGCCAAACTTCCATACCAAAGGTCTGTTGGTTGCGCAATGGCGAGCCTTTCGTTTACCATGAGCTTAGTACTATACAAGAGGCAGACTCAGCTTTAGCTGATACAACGATGAAATCAAATGATGATACCAAAAGTGAATCCAGCAGTTTCAACAGGCTTATAGACCATATTCAGAAAACAGCTAAGGAGGATATCGACTCATCACCATCGAGCCTAATTACTGAATTATCGGATCTCTCACATGTGTTGGATGGAGTTTATATTTTACCTCAATCCCCAGATTTTAATGCTTTGGCTGAAAGTGAAACAAAGGAGCGCCAACAAAAAAGCACCAAAGACATGGTTCTTGATGTTCCTTCTCCTCCATCAAATAGTTCCGATGAAAACGTAATTCGCCAATCACCTATGAATCTGCTTTTAGAAAAGTATGGCAGTGGATTGAGCCGTAGATCTAGTATTACTCCGTGCTATCCTCAAAGCTCAATTAAACCTTCCAGTTCTACTTCAAGTGGATATTTACCTACTGACGTCGATACAACCACTCCTCAAAGTACTTCTTCCAGATCAGTCAGTCAGAAATCAGGGTTAGGTGAAAGAACGTCGCGGTCATCAAGTCTGGACGACTTTATCCCAAAATTGAAGATACCTTCTTATCCAGTGGAATATAGCCAAGTTATTGATACTTTAATTCGTAACTACTCACTTTCGCCTCCTCCCATGTTCCATCTTCCCAACTCTCGAGCACATTCAGATCACGACATGAAACCTGTAGCAACAACTTGTGTGTCGGATGAAAGCAAAAAACGTGACATTTCTGATGTTTCACAGATTAGTCTAGACTTGAATCAAGGTGATCTAACATTGACATCTGCTGATGGTAATAGAGGTCCTTCAACTAAATCTACACTTATAGCGGAATTGTCATCGTCACATTCTGAGACGGAACGAGTAAAATTAAGAAGCCCTGCTTTCGAGACACCTGTACTATCACCTCAACAAGGAAGCCATGTCAGTTCCCAATCAACCTGTGGCTCTTTTCAGCCTCTGAGCCTTGTTGCATCATCCAATTCCACTAGCAATGATTCTGAGGATCTGCCATTTGCTAAAAGACCTTCCATGCCTATTTCAGCTGAGCATATTTACGATACAGTTGACGTAAACGTAGCCCCTAATTTGCTGTCTCCTCCGCAACCAAGCGACGTTATGTCACCCCTGAATTACGTTGCAGAAACCGAGTCAGATTCGCCGGAATCCAAAACACTCAGACCAGGTTCTTCCATTATTTCAAAGTCATCGGAAGACATTGATGTTGTTAGTGTACCTGCTTCAACTGATCAGGTATGATTTTTCTTGTTATATGCATTGCATTTAAATATAAGAAATTTAACCGCCCTTAGCTTTTTTCTTTTTTTTTTTGTAAAATTTCTGTATTTACCTACAAACACCCTATGAATTCTCCTTTCCTCCCTCCATAAAATTACTGCCCTAATTTCAGTGTTATTGATATATACTGATAAACTTTATATTTTATTTTCTGCTCATATTTACTCCTACGATAAACATAATTCGTTCTTTTGGCTGCTTTCTAAGTTTACGTTTTTCTTTATCATCTGAAGTCACCCTTAGAAACAACGCTGTTTCATTGTTGTTAAATTAGTGCTTTTAGGATCGATTTCATGCAAAATGTCGTATTGCTGTTCTTGCACCATAAAAATTCAACCAACCGTTGAAATTATCATCTTCCCCCTACTTTTAGACATTCGTGTTTTAAGGAAAAACTACTCTGCAGCTATACTAAGGGGCCCCAGATCCTATTGTCTCTCTCAAAATATATATATATTTGGGGAGCAAAGCCCCTTTCTAAATTGATCAATAGATAATTAAATGTAAAATAAGTGAAGTTAAAAGATACAACATATAAAATATGCTAATTGCTTTTATTTTTCCTGTCTTTGGTTGAGTCCTTTGAAGGGTTCTCCCTTCAATCCCCCCACTTTCCCAATATTCAAATTTGCCACCCTTGTTTGTGTGTAACCTTAAGCACTAAATAACTACGACCATGTACAGAACAGTCGAAAAATGTATAATAATATTTTCTCTCGGTCCCGATAGATAGAAAGTGCATTAAATTCAATCTTGTTTATAACGATAACTTTCCCTAGTCCTTTGGGTAGCAGAAAATGCGAGAGACGGGAGATAGACGTCGCAGAGTTTTCAGCATCCTGCAGATTATTTTACAAAACTTGCGACGAAAAAAAAAAAAAATGCTTTGAATCCGATTTGCCAAAAAAACAGAAAATAAACGCGTTTGTGATCGACCTTTTTCTTTGACCCCTGTTCCCACATTTTTTTCACTAAAGGCGGCTATACACGTGCCGATTTATCGTACAGATTTTCCTTGGGTGTCCACACAAACTCGGGGTTCACCGCGCCGTCATTTCCTGTTGAGGCTAAAAGAATCGTTTTTCGATCTTGCTCCAGATGATCGCAAAGCCCATAAAACCTGTAGTTTTCCCTGCTTCCGCCTGCCTCTTTGTGATAAACTGCTATGCGCATAGCCGCTTTTATACTCTTTTTCCCATCCCAACACCACCTAAAGAATAGGAACACCTAACACCTGCTGCAAAGTGCGCAATTCCAATGGCATGGGAGAATTCCATTTTATTATCACTTATCTCTACCGGTCATCAACAGAAGTTCATTTCGAGTCGAATAAAATTCGTATTTTCGATGTCGCACTAAAATGGCCGCCTAGCTGGAAAAAAATTCTTGTTTGTAGTGTAATGAAAAAATTCTATATAAAAATCAGAAAACGCATTTTTCGAAATTTCACGCTGGTAAGAAGTTATAATAATATAAATACACATCAGATGTTAATGTTTTATACAGAGTTTAAGCTGCGTAAGTTTTTTTTCGCATTTTATGAAAGGATATTGCATTTTGAAAAAAAATTTAATCCTATTTTCGCTAAAAAGCAAAAGCACTGAAAATTAAAAGTTTCTACAATTCTATGTCAGTGGCCGTCATACAACAATCTTGAAGACCTTCTATGGCATCATGAACGGATGTATTGAAATCAGTTTAATTTTGTGAATGTCTACAAATTATCGTGGGTAGCAAAGCCAAGGAGAATTGTACAATTATATGGCTTGATTGCAGGGGACAGAATGCGTCCTGTGAGAGGACAGAATGCGTCCTCTCACAGGGCGCATACCTTCAATTTTCAGAGGGCATGAATCCTATCGCCCATGAGGGCACACCGGCCCAGGGACCGGCAGGCCCAGTCCGTCCCTGGCTGATTGTATAATTTTGTACAAAATAAAAAGCGCTATCTGTAGTAAATTGTAATTCTGTGATTTTTTTTAGCATTCTTCTAAAATACAAAATTTTCTAAACAATCGCAAGTATAAATCTAAAATTTTTAGATTTATTTTAAAAAAAAAAGGGAAAATAAAATATTTTGAACAATCAAAATTGGTCCTCAGACTGAAAAAGGTTGAAGACCCCCTGATGTAATGAATAAATACTTTGATAACGTTATAAGCAAAACATTTAACTGGCAGCATGTTTTACACGGGAAATGTTCCCTGTCCCTATCGATTGAAGAATTACTCTCGTATTGATTAAATATTCAACTCACGTGTTGAAATTTTTATACTTTTACTCATTGGTATTTAAAATTTCTTGAAACGTAAAAGGGATGTAGCGGGATTCAAGTTTTAAAGTTAAATGCGAGAACAGCAACAAATTATATGAGAACTATAGAATACAACTCACACAAACGTAAATACAGCAGACCAAGTCTTTTGATCATCCCATAATTTTTAAAGAAATACGAAATTATGATTATTTATTCCTTTGATATCTTGTCCATTTAAGCCTAATTTCATTAAATAAATTAGAATTATTAAATATTTTGAAAACCTTAATTGTATGCATAACATGTTTAAAGTTCATTTAACATGTGTATAAATTTAAATTCTGCAAAAAAATTTTAAAAAACCTTGTCTAGCTTTCATTTAATTGTGATTAATGTATTGGTGTTTAATTTGTTATGTCATATTATGCAAGCATATCAGAGAATAAATGAAATAAAGGTGTATATATATATATATATATATATATATAGTTTGCATACGAAAAAATTATCGAGGAAATTTTTGCAATTTTGATTTTACTTGTATTAATGAACTGGTAATTAAGTATTCCTTCCTTAGGCTGCACCAACTTCTTACAAAGATGGCACTGCCCCTCCTTCAACTGAACTGCCACACGCATCACCTCCATGTGCCACCAAACATGTACCACATGATGCCACTAAAACTCCCTCTCAATTTCAGCCTCTTACGTGGCACGGGATGAGTTCAGTTGACTCTTCATATGGTACTCAAATGGAAGATATGAGCACCAAACAAGGCTCAGTGGAAACTGTAACTCCTTCGGCAATTGCCCCAAGTAAATTTTTTTAATTTCAATACACGGAATTATAATATTATTGCAATATGTACTGTGTTTCAAAATCTAAATCCTTGGGAATGCATGGAATCTAATAGATATACATGTCTGTTAAGAAGCGGCTAAACGAATCAGTAATAGAGCGTATTTGAGACGATGGTAACGTATTCATCTGACATGGCATTAGCTCAGGTTCAACTCTCAACAGTATCCCCACTGTTGATATGTACCGAATGGTGTGGTTTTTGTCTGTGGAGATGTTACCAAAAATCTCCAACTACCAAAATTAACCATAATAACACTTTCACGTGTTGTGCCATTAATGTAGGTTCCACTTTCAAGGATATCGTAGAACTTGTGTCGTTTTTCTACCCACTGTAGTCCTGGATGTGGTTCCCTTATCTGTAACGATTTGGATTCCTTGAAAAACTATAGACCCTGGCGCATCATAACCTTTGTTGCCCTTGCATCGTAAAAATATAAACAAACATTTGGTTTTATGGACGGAAACGCACAGTTGGTTACTTTGGAAAACTAGGTTCATCAAGGTTCCCACTAAACCTGGGATTGTCACGGAATTTGAAATCGTCCCTGAAGGTCAGTGAAAAACAATGTTTTTTGGTCAAAACCTGGAAAAGTCATTGAAACTTCTTAACTTCCGTTTTGAATAGCCAAATCTCCCTCGAACTAGAACCCATTTTGCCTGCAACCAAAATTTGGTTGGAAATTTTGTGATTGGTCAGTGAATATTATTGGAAAAGTCAGGGAATTTTTTTTTCTTCAATATGAATGGGAACCCTAGGTCCTGCATAGTGTGACCTTTGAGGTCCTCATGACCTTTAAAACACAAACTTTTTTTTTGTTTGAATCTTTTTGACCTAAAAGAGTATTTAAAAGAAAAAATGAACATAAAGAAATACTCGTATAGACCTACTCTGGCTTCACTCAATTCAGTGAACCTTGCTGGGCACAGAATGACCATTGCTGTCCTTGCACTATAAAACTACAACCAACGATCGAGCCCCTGATCATTGAGTTTGCCTCTCAGTGCTTTCTTTAATTAGAGAATTCTTTCTTCGGCAGAACGTTTGAAGTGTGAATGTTATGTATTTGACCTATCATTTCGGAACTGCACTCTTGGAGATGTGTTCTTATTAATTTTTCGTAGTTTTAGATATCACACAATCATCCAAAATGGTTAGTCCTTATCCAGCTGAAATTTCTCTGCCGTCCTCATCAGGAACGGGTTCCTTTCATCCGCTAACCCTTGTAGATGCTTCTTCCGTTTCCAGCTCTTCTGCGAAATCTGGGGACAAGCCTGGCAGCACATCTTCGTCACTTGCATCAGAAAGTTATAAAACTGTACTCCACAAAGCAGTGACCAGGGTTTCTAAGGTATTTTCATGATTTCAGAACTTAATAACTAATCCATTGTTGTATGGAAATTAATCTGGGACGAAACTTATTCAGGCTTAATGAGGAAACCTTACGAGAAATCATCATCTGAGTTTTTACAAAATTACACACATGAAAGAGGTTGTCAAATGACGAATAGTGGTGCAAAAAAAAAAAAATTCTGACTTGTGTCTGAGAGCAAAGGCATGGCCCTTTGAAATTCCTCAAATTTTAGAAAAATTCAGTAGATCGTACTGAAATTTCACATATCGTTGCCATATGAGCAGCAAATACTTGTGTATGTTTAATTACTAGGTGAAAAAACACTAGCATGCGCAGGATTGGATTTTGGTGGGGGCTAACCTCAGGGTGTCTACTCGTCTAGAAAACCTGGAAAAGTCAGGGGAATTTAAAATAAAAAGGCCCAAGTCAGGAAAGTTTGAAATTCATTGTTATCGTAAATAACTTGTCAAAATAATTTTTCTGAACTATGCTTTTCATACCACATTGCATACTGAAAATTTTGAAAAACTTATACTCTTGACTAAACTTCTTCCAAAAATTACCCTTTTGCACCAAAACTAATATAATTTATATAAAATTATTAAGCCCATATACCTCTCAGATAAAAATGGTTGCTAGCGTATAACTAAAACTTGGAACGAAAAAAGTGGGGGGTGTGTTTTTAGCTAAACTATCTAATATGTAAGGGATTTTGATCATACCCATTTCCCTTTCCTTATATATAGTCAATACACTTTAAATGGAATAGAAGAAAAAGCATCAATTTTGTGATTATATAATTAAATTCTTTTATAATGAAATCAAAAAAGGGCCGAATTCAAATGCTGTAAATTAACTTGAATTAAGCATGGAGCATCTGCTTTTTCTCCTGACTTCTGAACTAATTATAGACAAATCAAAATTTTCTGTTACTTGTTTTGCATTAAAACCTGTCATAATAGTTCTCCATATACATAGGATCTTCATCCTTCTGATTTCAAACTCGTTCAAAAGAAACTTCACTGGCGAATGGCAGAATCTAGCAGTAGTGGGTGAGCTTGTGTTTTTATTATTAATGTAAATTATAATTAACTAGTAGCCTTAGTAATTAAATTAATTACTAAGGCTTCTATTAATAATTAAGTAATTAAATTAATGTAAATTATTATTAAATAGTGGCCTTCGTAGCCATTTTTGGCATAGCCATATATGGAGTCAGCAGCACTGGAATTCCTATGAATGAAAGCATATATAGTCAAACCTTTATTTAATAAACTATGTCTATTTTGCAAATTTTTCTTTTTTTTTTCATTTTAAACTATTTACAAATTTCCTTATAAAAATATCTCTAAATAACGAAGACGATTCCCTATTTAACAAGGTTTTTTCCTTCTAAACACTATGTCTTCATTCCCATAATAGGTTTTTCACGCCTTCCAAATACACAAAATGCATATTATGACAGGAAAAACTGGTTTAAAACTAACACTCTAGGCCACGTGAACAGATTTTTTTGTTCTTACATAAATTATATGTAGTACTTTCGTAGTTGAATAGATACGTATATGTATCTAGCCCTACAGTGGTACAATGGTGATGCATTCACCTAATTTATCGGTAACCTGGGTTTAATCCCCAGTGATACCCCGCAAAAAAAAATAAAAAATACTAACTCATTATATTCCAGAATTGCTTTCATAGGCCTTAAGATACTTAGATTCCACTGAGTGCTCTAGGTCCCTGCACACAGCATGGTCTTTATTGTCCTTGAACTGTAAATACAAACGTGTGTATCTATACAATCCATGTATTAAAATTCCATTTATATTTGCAATAGATACACAGCAATGTTGTCCAACCTTTTTCGGCAGCCTGCCACTTAGAAATTTTTCACATATCTCACGGATCAGCAGTTTCAGCAAGTTTTGTAAAAAAAAAACCTCATCAGTTTCTTCCGATTATTTATTTGTTCACTTACGATATGGAAAGGGGTCTCACATGCGGTTTTTCTCGATTTCTGAAAAAAGAAATCTGAAGTTGTTTTTTTTTTTGTTTTTTTTCATTCCAAACAGTTGTCAGCTGGCCAGATTAACCCTGTTAGCGGGCTCAGGTTGTGGCCTGCAAGCCATATATTGGACAACCCTTATATATATATAGTGAACTCTTCATTATCCATATTAGTGAGTGACATAACTTCCACCGCTAATTAAAAAGTAATTTGAGGAGAAATATTGAGCAAACGTTACATTTTAGAAAAACTATGCATTACTAGTACAATTATGTACATACATTATTATGTAGCAAAACTTTAAGCTATAGAACCAAAAAAACTTTTTAGAAAAGTCTTTATCTAAATCTTGCAGGAATTATCGCCTATGCAGTGAAGCCCTGTGATGGCACAGTGTGGTAATATGCTTACTCAGAGATCTCATAAAGATCACACTGCTCACTGTAGGGGTTTGGTTCCCTAGGCCTTAAGAGGTTTGGATTCCTCGGAAAATCATAGGTCCAGATGTTCAAATTCCTCGGAAAACAGTAGGTCCCAGCACAGCATGACCACTGTAGTCCTTGAGCCGTAAAACCACAAAACAAACAAATTCATGCAGTGATGGGGTGAATTTTCGTGTAGTGATCTCTGATTTTGAGTTGCTTGTGGACTATAATCTATTTTGTGAAATATGTTGATCAGTTCATCAGCATGTTAAATATGATTTGACACACTTTTGAGCTTCGCTGTCATGGATTCAAACGGGATTAAATTTTTATATACAGTATTTCTGGCTTGAGTTTCTGCAGTATGACTAATTGGCAATCTCTAGCAGTGCACAATTATATTATTTGCAACAACCACTCGCACACTTGTGTTTAAAGCATGGATAATTGGGAGGTTGCTGTATTTAGAATTATATGATGCAGAGTTCTCATGCACCCCGAGAAACTGGAATTATCAAAATTTAAAAATTTTCCCTAAAAATCAGGGAAAAGCAGGATTTTTTGATCAAACTTGGGCCTTAATGCTATATTAGGTATATAATTTGGTGTTTGCCAAAAGTACAGTAGAACCTGGTAAAGTTCTCATTATCATAAAGTCATCATCATAAAGTCAAAGGATTACATGGGTAAGTTGACCACATTTTATAAGAGAGAACTGGTAGGGAATTAGTCATGCCTCTGCCAAAGTCTGTCATGCATAGTGACCATCTGCCTGTGGTCGCCATTGCCATCCAGTCAAAAGGGCGGTCACTTTAGGCAAGTTTTACTGTCTTGAATTTACTTGTACATTTTTGTTTTACTTGCATTTTATTTATGCAGTTCTGATGAGAGCTTATCCCGGATGTTCACCCGATCAAAAATCCCACATCAGTCAACACCTGTAAAAACGACAGATGACTTACCCCAGGTATTTGCATGAAGTGGCATTTAACTACTTTTTTTTTTTTTAAGAAATACATGCATTTTTATATGATATCGTAAATGTCTGTTTTGATGTAGGTGATCCCTTTATCAGATGCGAAAGAAAAAGAAACGTTAAGCAAAAGTCGCCATTCCTTCGATAGCATCGAACAGGCTCGGTGTTTCTTATCTAGCAATGCTTCTAAATTGGTAACAGAAGAAAACCAAGTGAAAACTCTTATGAAAACAACTGAAATGATTTCTGTGGTCATTGAAAACGATGCGGACGAGTATCGTTCACCTTCAGCTGAGGGCAAGATGTCACAATCGATGATCTCTTTCCTTCAGCATGAAGTGAGCATGCTTGCATCACCCAGCGATCATGGTAAGCGTTGCGTTATGCAATAACGTTCTCAGAACTTATGGGACTATCCAATTTGAAGGAGGGCAAAATCATTCACTCCCGTGTGAATGTATTCCTCCATTCTCAGTCTTTCAAACGAATGATTTCCCATTCACTGTACACCTTCAATCCAAGTGTTCTATGATGTGAAACATTGAATTTTCACGAAGCCTTGTAATGGTGTAGTGGTGAACTACATCGCTTACCTTCGGTTTGGCTTCCATCAGTGCAAAAATAGTGTTACTCACCGACTAACTGCTCACTGTAGTCCGTGAGTTGGTTCCCTAAAACCTCAATTACATTGGGAGAGTTTACATGCTCCTCGCTGCTGATAAACTCGCTCAGTGTCATGAAGTTTTCTATTTAACTTGCTACGTGCTCGGCTAGTGAAGTTGAGGAGTGGGCTGCTTTACAAGATACTCGCCCGGGTTTTCTCGAATTTGATTGGCTGAAACAAACCCCTTGAAAGAGATGGGGAGAGTTGAAAGCCAGTTTAGAAAAATAGCAGTTAGTAGTCGTCTACTGAGTACCCCTGCTGTGCATTTTTGCTGAGCGAGGTTTATAAGCTGTGGATATAATCGAGACTCACTAAGCGAGTTGCAACTCACTCGCATGTTGACTAGTTTACAAGCCAGCGAGGAGTGTGTAAACTCACCCAATGTAATTGAGGCTTTAGTCATCAGAGGTTCAGATTCCTTGAAAAACTGTAGGTCCAGGTGCAACATGACCCTTGCTGTCCTTTCACTGAAAAATTCACAACCAACAAAAAAATTTAATTTTATGTTAATTTCAAAAGATGGGAACAGAAACTGTTTCCATGATATACATCTTAATTACGATTTATTTAAACGTGTTTTATAAAGTTTGCGATTTTGTAATATTTCATTTGTTTTAGCACGTATACACACACACATACACAGCTAGTTCTCATATGACGTATTTCAGTTTTCCTGAGAAAGTCTGCATTGTAAGAATTTGCGTTATAGAGATGTGTGGAATTTTCTCCCATAATTATATTTATAATTAACTATTTATATTAAAAATTATTAATTATGTAATTAAAATAACTGATTGAAAAATAACATAACTTATGTAGAAAAATCAGTGTCAAATCTTGAAACACAGTGATAAGCTACTTACCTAACACAGAGTGACTACTAGGTTGTAACGACGATAACTAGGCAAAAAATCACCAGATTTGAATGGTCGAGAAGGAATCACTTTATAGTCGATTGTTCACCAAAAGTTTGCATTTTAGAAATACTGTTCCTCTAATAATAAATTGCCTTATAATAAATCATTTTCCAAAAGTATGCATGCTATGAATAGTGAATTGCATTATTGTGAATTCACATTATAAAAATAAGCGTTATAAGGAAACAATTATTTGAATACTGGCGTAAGGTTTAAAAACACGATATTTCGGGAGCCAACTGCTCCCTTTGTCAAGTTAAGGCAGAATTTTTTCAAGTGAAGGCATTCTGCCTTCACTTAACAAAGGGAGCACTTGGCTCCCGAAACGTTGTGTTTTTACACGTTACACCAGTGTTGAATTAACTGTTTGTTGTGGAATCTCATGGTGAAACTCTGTATTATTTCATTGTAGGGGAACTACGTCAGGGGTCAAAATTAACTTTTTAAATCAGGTGCACAAGTGCACCAAAGTCTTGTGGCTTAGGTGCACTAAATACTAGTTAAGTGTACAAATAATTAACAGAATA
>QLNU02014176.1:164556501-164567268 GCA_006491805.2 Dysdera silvatica
GTCAGGGAAATTTGAAATACAAAGGCCAAAGTCAGGGAAATTTGAAATTCATTGTTATAATAAATAACTTATTAAAATAATTTTCCTGAACTGTGCTTTTCATACCACATTACCTACTGAAAAATTTGAAAAACTTGTACTTTTGACTAAACTTCTTCCAAAAGTTACCATTTTGCACCAAAACTAATATAATTTATATAAAATTATTAAGCCTATATATTTTTCAGAAGAAAATGTTTGCCAAATATATAACTAAAACTTGAAAAACAAAAAGTGTTTTTAGCTAAATTATTTAATCTGTAAGGGGTTTTGATCATACCAATCTCCTTTGCCTTATATATAGTCATACACATTTTAAATGGAATAGAAGATGAAGCATCAGCTTTGCGATTATATAGTTAAACTCTTTTATAATGAACTCAAGAAGGGCCGAATGGATATGTTGCTGTAAATATTTAATTAGTGCAAGTTTTTAGTGTAAAGAAATACACTTTTTAATACAGCTTTTGAATTTGTAAATTTACTTTAATTGAATTTGTAAATTCACTATAATTGAATGATAAATGGCGTTGGAGTTTGCATTAATCGATTTCATGGCCTTGAAACTTACCTTATTGCACAAATTTTAGTGCATTGTATGTTGTTTACTGTAATTAGCGACTGGAAATTTGGTCTGGAACTGGAAAAGTCAGGGAAGTTTGAAATAGAATTTGGGTAGACACCCTGTGTGGTCTATAGTCTATTCTATGTTATATATATCATAGCTAATATATCCATAACGGTAAATGTTAAAAGAAAAATATGTACCTGTCTGGAGTTCCATAATTATTGGGTCTCAAAGCTACAGTGATCCCAACAACTATTAATGGGAAACCTATTAAAAATACATACGTTTATTAGTAATTCCCGAGAAAATTTATTTTAATAAACATTTATTTTCTAGCATAAAAAGAGAGAAAACAAAGGGTTCTACTCCACACTTGTAGGCCTTGTAGCGTCCTGAAGTGACGTTTGATACCATAGGCGTACGCAGAAAGTTCCACTGGGAGGGGAGTTTAGGCTCAGTGGGGGGTGGTTACAGAGCTACAATTCATATATTCCTATGTTAAGTATACAAAATGTCATTGCAATGGGGGGGTTACAACCCTCGTCAACATCCCTTGCATACGCCAGTGTTTGGTACCCATGTGAACAATCTGAGTTTAATTTCTGCAGCTATCCAGAGCTTTCCGGCTCTCTTCTACAGATCCGTAATCCTGGGTTTGATTCCCTGGACAAAATAGCTTTGGATTCCTCAGAAAACTGTAGCTACTGACACAACATGATCGCTTGTGCCAAAGAACACAAACGAAGGATCGTTTAAGCTCCTAAGAATGATGAACGGTTGAAACTAGAGTTGGGCAAAACAGTTCTTTGGCAGAAAGAATGAATGATTCTTCCCATCTCTAAGAATCAGGCAAAATCGTCGCACTGATTCAGTTAGCTACCGATTTTGCACAGCTCCAGTTCGTACTCTCCTGTTTCCTCAGACAATTTACTCAGTTCTGCGGATTTACTTTCACATCAATCCATGAACGCCCACACGAGTACTTCTAGGTGGGGGGGCTGATAAAAATTAACAAGTATTTCTAGGGAGGGGCTGAGAAAAATTATTACCTCCTTCTCAAAGCTGTCGATAGTGAATGTACAAGATACCAAAACGCTACAAAAATAATTGATATTGCTTGACAATTCGTAATGAGCTAAAAAGTACCTTATTTTAAAATGTGACTGTAAAACTTTTGAAAATAAATGCGTAGCAGGTTCGGGCAAATCAAATTTTTAAACGGCTTGCCCCCCCCCCCCATATGGGCGCTCATACATCAATCATGAGCAAAGTACCGAAATCAATCATGTCCATTTATAGAAACTGATACTGCTAAACACAAAATTTCTTTGTCACGTTCACCCTGTTTGGATAGCTTCAAACCCTTTCCCTTCAGTTCAGGGGCGGACTGGGTCCTCCCACAAGGCGTATACCCTGAATTTGCTGACGGCACGGGCCCTTGTCCATTCGAGGGCGCCAGTCCTATCTGCCACAAGGGCGCACTTCAGTTTCCGCCACCTAACCAGCAATTAATGTTTACGGCACGTTTCGAGGCTCGCTTCCCCCAGCATCAGCTAATTTATCATAAAACAAGCTTCCTCCATATTTACAGTATTATTCGGATATCTGACAGCTTCAAACGGATATACGCTGTTAGTGGAATACTTTGATCGGGTTGTTTCACCTCGTCACATACCTCCTATGATAATGCTTTTATTAATACGGAAATCAGCAGTGCCTCGAAGATCCCACCTAGAGGTCGCTGCGTCGAGCCCAGTCTGATAACGAGGCTATTTTCTTCTTTTTCCAATCTTCACTATTAAAATTTCTGTTATAACTCCATTTATTCAACCATTCGTGGTCATCATAGTCATAGGGTTACATGGGCCGGAGCGCCCCACGAACCTCAAAAATTTTGAAAAGTCTATGCTGATGATGGTCATCGTGCCGATTCTGAGAAGGGAAGTAATATCCTAGTTGTAATATGTTAGTGAAAAACTGTTGTTAGTTGATTAAATGTTTATGGTGTGAAGATCTCAAAGATCATTCTTCTCTAAATGAAGTGAGGCTGAAAGATCTGTAGTTTGAGTCATAAGACGTGGCTGTTGAAACCTAATTCCACGATGTTTTTATCAAACTTAGATTCGATTCAACACGAATTTTATATTACAGAAAAAGAGAGTGAGATCTCACCGTATCCGAACAAATAATATTTTTGCCAATGTGTCTTTTTTGACGCAAAAACTACCACCAGGAGGAGATAGATATGAACTCCTTCCAGCAGCATCCAACTGAACGCAGACAGAAAGAGATAGTGAAGGAATCCTGCGACTATAGCACAGATCAGCTAGACAACAAAAGAAAAAACGAACTAACCTAGATGAGCAAAAACATTCACATTGATGAACAATCATTCTGATACTTTTAAAAAAAGTGTTCTTTGAAATCACTCCCGTGCGTTTAAAAGAATTCATTCTTTGCAATCATTCCCATACGTTTAAAAAAATATATTCTTTAGAATCATTCCCACACGTTTAAAAGAATGTATGCTTTGGAGTTATTCCGATACTTTTAAAAAAATGTATTCTTTGGAATCATTCCCATACTTTTAAAAGAGTGTATTCTTTGGAATCATACATATCCTTTTTGAGTCGAACACTCGTTCGTTGAGTGGAGATTCTCATTCAGTTATTTGCTGAATGGGAATATGAACAATCACATTCTTTTAAACGAATGAGTTGTTCTTCTCGTTCATTGCACACGTTTAGGGGGCAAAATAATTTCAGGGATTTATTTACAAGGGTTTTCGAAAGACAGATGAACTAACCTGGTGTTCAGTTCTGTTCAAACCAGCAAGTAAAAGAACGTTTGCTAAAAATAGAGTGATGCATAAATTACGATGAATGCTGTACCTAACATTGTGAGAATTACGTTCTTGATACCTGAAATAAGTGGGGGAAAAGTCATTAAAAGCATGCACACACATGAGTTTTAAGCATGTGTATGAGCGAGTCACACGGCGTGTATGATGCAATCCTTAATACATAAACGTGTTGCCAAATGTTAGATACAATTAATAGTTATTCGTAGAATATTGCTTAAATCATCTACGAGTAGATTTCCCAAACACATTTTTTTTTTTTTACAAAAATTACTCTGTGTAAAAGCTTATACTGTATGATTATGCAGTTATTATTATTATTATATATCTTGATATAAATAGGCCCCCTTTCCTACGACACTGCTGCTCCAAACATATACATAACTCTTCCCTGAATATCAATTTATAAACTCGCATGCCCATGCCGTGCTGAAAAAATATTGGTTTTTATCTATTCACGGAAATTAAGCAGTCTGGAAACGGTCAGATTTCAGATGGGTGATCAGTCGTGGCAGAATTCGCGCTGTTAGTTCGAGCTTCAGATTTCTTATTGAACTGTAAGCACAACTTGCCTGCCCAGCGTGTTGAGCTAACAACCACACCACCTACGATGCTTTAACCATGCTATATATATATAGCGCGAAGTGCATAGAACGTTCTTTACGCTGTATACGCAGCATGGTTAAAGCATCTTAGAAGACGTAGTTGTTTGCTTAACACGCTGGGCAGGCAAGTTGTGCATCCATCTGAAATCCGACCGTTTCCGGACTGCTTAATTTCCGTGAATAGACGCGCGACATGGACATGCGAGTTTATAAATTGATATTCACAGAAGAGCTATGTATATGTTTAGACAGTGCTGTAGAAAACGGAGCCTATTCCCCCTATTTATATCAAGATGCATTTTTCTCTTTGAAGTCCCAACATTAACTATATCTGGAAGTTTAAGATACACCAGCACTTTCTGCGCTACATCTTTTTCTACGTTCTATACACTACTTACTGCATATATCTTATACACAATTCTTTCGGCTCTAATGGACATATACGTCCCGGCAATTAGACTTCATTCCCTATTGGGTAAATAAACCCTACTTTTACATGGGTTTTTATGTATAAAAATCAGAAAGAACATACCGAAATTGGATTTTAAAAAAAGTTTGCTAAAATCGGAATCAGTTTTCAGAATTAACTAAAGTAGTACATTGTGGGTTCAATAGAAGGACACCAAAAGGTTATGCTTTTGTAAAACTGTCATTCTGGCGAATTAGTGACTGTGGTTCGAAAACAAAAAGATGGGACAAATGGTGGAAAAAGTTTTTTGGGAAATTAGTTATGCTTTCTGTTGTGAACGCATGGATTAGGAAGTGTGATGTGGAACATAAAACAGTGTCACTATTATCATTCATGGTCCCCTTGGCTGAGCAGCTAATAAACGATGGACGGGATAAAACAAACATAAAAAGAACGTGGAAGTACGGTCGTCTATCGAAAAAAGCAAACATTTTCTTGAATGTGAGAGACCAACTTCCTGTTTAACAAGTTTAGAGGAAACGATGTTGCCACTGTTCGTCAAGGAATATCGAAACAAGAACATTTACTATATGTCAGATGGCATTTTGTAAAGACTGCTTTGCACCATATCATAATTATACTGTAAAAATAAATAATTCTGTGCTTTTCATTTAATTTTGTTATTTATCCACATGCAAATATATGGTTATTGTTGCAATATCCTATACGATTGGGACATATTGTCCTAGGAAATTTCCAGGGAACGGGAAAAGTGAAAAATCTTAAACTCATAGTATACTTCTTTTAGTATGTCAATATTAAATTAAACTACTTTTCATAGTTAAATTTTAATCATGCAAAAGTCGGGTCGAAAGGGTTAAAGAAGCCTTTATCCTGCAGCAGATAGGTAATGGTTGATGATGCTGATTGATCGTAATTACATTTACAAGTAATCAACAGCAAACCATAGATACGCATGCATGAAGAGTATTTTGATAATTCGTTCGCTGAAAAAACTTGTGAAGGACAATCTCTTACCTGTAAAAGGTAAATATTGTTATGCAAATGGCCAGACTAATGATGGATATAGAACATCCGATGATGGTGATAAAATACAAGGGCTTGGAGTTCATATCCGTTACCGTTCCACTGAAATCCATCAAGACAGCAAAGTTCGTCAAATGGTCGCAAGCACACAAACTATGGGTAGCGTTGAAATCTACTAGTTCGCATCCGGCGTTATCCCACATATTCCTATTAAAGAAATTTATAGACAAGATGCATCAAACCAGACGTGACAAAATGATACAAATATGTGCTAGGACTTGGCATAATTAGGAAAATTCTGTCACTGAACAATACAGCATACAAAGAGCAAGAAAGGAATAAATAATAAAAAAAAAATAAGGAGTAAAAAATGATAGTAAAAAGTTAGGATTAATTGTAAAAAGTTAGGATAAATTGTAGAAAGTTAGGATAAATTGTAAAAAATTAGGATAAATTGGAAATAGTTAGGATAAATTGACAAGGGTTAGGATAAATTGTAAAAAATTAGGATAAGTTGTTAAAAGTTAGGATAAATTGGAAAAGGGTTAAGATAAATTGGAAAAGGTTAGAATAAATTGGAAAAATTGGAAGAAAGTAAAAAATCAGAGAAATGAGCTTTTATATTCTTGTACTCTTCCCCTTACTTTTTTTGTCATTCCTTTGCATCTAGTGACAGAATTTTACTATTTCAAGCTATGCGTATTGTCGATTAGAAGAGAGACGTCCAACTGATGTATTATTTATTTTGTAATGAAATTAAAACATGAGTCACCTTTCTTTTCCACTGTTTTTGCAACGAATCTCGTTTGACTACATATACATGAAGTTTTTTGGCGCTTGGTATATATATATATAAATCTTTATTTTTATGCTACGATAATAATAAGTGTATACCGCTAGTATAATTTTTCGTGGTTTCCTATCACTTTAAATATAATCACCAACTTCCTACTGAATCGCCAAAGAACAGTCCATGCGCATGGCAGTAATTATATATTCTGTAAGCAACTTCTACATGATACATATCAGCAACTCTTGGTGTATCGAAGATCAGTAGCCTAGATACCATATAGCAAGGTCTATGGGTTCTGCTTCATGTTTAGAACCCTTTATTCTGACAAAAATAAGGGGTCCAAAATAATCTCTTCCCAGAGAGTATGAAAACCTAATCACGCCATTGTAGAAAACATATCATGACTTCTTGTTAGCTAATAGCTTATACTTCTTGCTAAATAACAGCTCCAAAAATTCAAAGTCAACGCTTCTGTAAACAAGATATACAAAGATCGCTTTTAAATGAAGCTGTTATTTTAATATGGTACTACCTCCTAGCACGGCATAACCTTTGCTGATCTTGCGCTACACAGATCCAACTTACTGACACAATGCCCGTTGAAACGATGGGGCCTTCGGTTTCCCAAAGCAAAAAACAAATGCTTGCTTCGATGTCGGATAGTAAATCACTGAAGAGATTTTATAGCCAACAAGCATACATTGGTCAGTTTTAATTAAATGCCAAATATAAATGAGAAATACTCACGTGTTTAAATTCCAGAAGACGCATGTGGAGCCATTTGTTGAATCGTGGTGCTCAACAAAAACATGAACCTTAACATTAATTGATGTTGGTTCGAGCGATTGTTGACTAATGGAGACGCTCACAACCGGAGAATTTAATGTCCCAGTCCTAGATGGTTTTGGAAAAGAAAAACATGTCGAATCAAGAGCGAAAATTGGGAATTGACAAGTGCTTATATTAAAACAGACGAAATGGCTAAGAGAGAGAGAACATTGTCAATATCTAAATAACTTACCTTCTAGTAGATACTAAAATGTTATTCATGTCGCTGTAGAACACGTAAACTATAGAAATAGGCCCCTTTCGTCGGTCGAATTGCTCGGAATAGCCATTAAATAATGTTATTTTCCCGTCTTTTTCGTATTTATGGCCATTTTTAGGAAACTCCTTGGTGCCACCATCGTTTTCAGTGGTTATCTCCAACACTGGGGGCGGGAAAAAAGAATTTTAATTCTAATAATTTTAGCTGAGATATAAGCTTGCTGATTGTCTTCATCTTATTGCCCTCACCAGGGATTTATACACACCCAACACCCCTCCAGAGTTTTTGATACACCCTCTAAAATTCTTGAACACACACTGTGTTTAATGAAAATAGCAATGAAATCTAGTTCACACACACCCTAAAAATCTTGAACATCCCCTAGCTTATGAATACTGGGTAAGCCCCTGTTCTCCCCTCCCATATTTATAGAGTTAACATTGGAAATTATGTCGGTGGCGGATTAAGGGGGGGGATTAGTGAATTCCCCCCAAATCCATAGAAATGCGGTGAAAGTCTGTTATAACGAGATAGCTAATTATAACGACCAATCGCATATAACGACGGAATTTTTACAAAAGCTTGATTTCCTATTTTATGTTTTTAATTGCTGGTCAGTGGTGTAGTCCTAAAAAAAAAAGTAGCCTTGCTCTCTTCAAAATCAGGGGTGCATCCAGGGGGGGAATCAGGGAACCCCCTAACCAGTCAATAGCCCATTAATCTGATAGGGACAGAAACTATCATCATGTATGGGTTGTTGAGCTGGCATTACAAGACCCCCAAATGCCCCTCTGGATCCGGCAGACACTGCCTACAGCATATAGCTCTGGGGCATATAAGCATAAAATAATAATATTAATGTGACACAAATGCATGTGCCCAGCCGAACTAAACTAGGAATGACCTCTGAAGTGAGCTAATAAAATAAAGAAAACAATTGAAAAAATAGCCAAAAGTCCACCTTTTCGCCTTCGGTTGGCGCAGTATAGCCCAGATGCTCTTGCGCCATAAAAAAGCCAAACAACCAACCAACCAACCTTGTCGCCTTCGTTGTGTCAAACAACGCATTGTGGCTTTTCTATATTCGGAATACAGTTTATGATGCTTATTCCAAGTAATTTTGTAATTTAATAACCAAGTAAAAGTTTGTAATTTCATTTTAATTCCCACGATTCTTAGTTGATTTATTCAAAATTTTAGGGTCATTGCTCTAAAAAATTTTTTTTCTTAACAGAATTGTAGAATCCACATATTTTTTATTTACAACTTGAACAGAATTTCGTTTGTAAAATGTATGATTTCCTAAAATTTTGTCCTAGTGATACTAGACTGCGCTAGGCCGCGACTACATCCTTGTTGCTCGTTAAACCCGGGGTTCAAAAAAGATTTGTTGACTAAAAGTGGTTAAATTGTATTACGCTTAATCATTATGTCAAACAAAATCCATGTTTTCCTTGCTATATAAGGAAACTCGCTAAATGTGGTCTCGTTATAAGTGTGTGGTCCTACCGCATTTTACACTTCGCCCCCTCTCAAAATTCCTCTTTGGATCCACCTCTATTTATAGTCATAAATCGTATGTACATCTTCAACTCATTTGGCACAGAGTGACCTTTGATATCCTTGCGCCATAAAAAATCCACTAATTAACGTCATAAACTCAGAGGTGGACTAAACCTATTGGGGGGCCCCTGGCAGTAAAAATTTCGAGGCCCTGAGATCCCCAACGCAAAAAAATTGTGCAAGGAACTGATGATTTTTTCGGAATGATTTCTATATTAGATTTTTAGTGAGTTCCTTAAACCGGCAATATGTAGCTAATAATAAACTCAACGTTTCAAGAAAAATCATACATTTATTCAAAAAATTTAATAGTAAATTACCTTAGTGCTTAAAAAATGTTTTGTATATAAATTTGTGTCTTGGTTTCTCTTTGACAGATTCATCAATTATTTTTGCAGTATCTATTTCATCCAAAATTTTTTGTTCTAGGTATAATATGGCCATGTTGTTCAATCTGTCTTCTCCTATCGTACTCCTTAAATAGCATTTAACGCATTTTAAAACTGAAAAAGATCTTTCACCTGTTGCATTTGATATTGGCATTGTTAAAAATATTTTCGAAATAATATCTACATTAGGAAAAGTTCCACTCTCTTTATACACTTCGAACTATTATTCAATAGCACTTCTGGCTATTTATTTATCAACACTTCTGATTATTTATTTATAAGTTTCTCACGTTCTTATTATTTCTCATGTTTTAATAACATATATTAATATTCTTTTGTAAATGTTCTTGAAAACTTCCTTTATCATTTATAACTTTTTAATATCACTTGAGATATTATATCAGGTTTCCAAACATAATTGTTTTACCACCTTTAATTTACATAATTATTAATTTTCGTAACTTCTGCAAAAATAGAATAAATAGTACTTACAATTCGATTGGACTCTTTACGTCCTGGTATATATATCCAAGCGATATATTCTTACTGATAAATACTTCAATAATAATTATTAATAATAATAATAATTCACCAATAATCCCATTGATTATATACTCCATGATGGAAAAACACTTTCTTTCCCCCTTTTTTTTTATTTCTAAGTTTTATTTATTCAACAATAAGGATTATCTCTTTAAAATAATGATATTAATAATAGTTCGACGGGAGTTTTAGAAAAATTAATACAGTCGGAGCAGGACATAAACATCCTCTCCTCCTCGAAGATTTATCCAGATGCTCCGATTTTCGCGCGGAAATATTGTTTAAACAACGATCCAATGACGTCCAATAACCTTTCAGCATTCTAGCGCTCATATGTGTGTGTGTGTGTGTACACGCACACACGCACAGGGTAAGTATTGAGGCGCGTGCCTAAAGGTTAAATCAAAGTTGTTCTTCTCAACTTCTTATGAGAAAAATGGCGTTGTTGAGAACAGGGTTTCCGCCATTACGATTTTATTTCATTTAATTCTAATTTCATTTATTTAATTATACATGGCATGGGCGCCCATATGGGGGGCAGGGAGGGGCTCGGGTCCCCCCTTAGCCGTTTAAAAATTTTATTTGCCCGATTCTGCTATGCATTTACTTTCAAAAGTTTTACAAGCACATTTTAAAATAAGGTACTTTTTAGCTCATTACTAATTATCAAGCAGTATCAATTATTTTTGTAGCATTTTAGTATCTTGTACATTCACTAAAATTTTTGACAGTCTTGAGAAGAAAGTAATAATTTTTCTCAATCCCCCACCCCCAGAAGTACTCATATGGACGCACATAATACACGGTGAAACTAAAGTTATGACTAGAGCCCAGATTATATGCACTAAGAAACCAGCAAAATATGCACTGAGCCTCAAAATATCCACTTAAAATGAGTAAACG
>QLNU02014176.1:164577595-164594443 GCA_006491805.2 Dysdera silvatica
CTGCGCCAAAAAAGAGAGGTAAAAAAATTAATTTCTATAAAACAAATAAACTCGAATTAAGATAATAATAATAAAACGTCATAATTTTTCGTAACATATTTTCCTTAATTTCTGTAGTATTTTTCTCTCAAGTTTATCGCCAATTTTAAAATACCGTTTTCCACATTAATTTATTTCTAATTCAATTAGACATTTAACACTTTATTATTTTTCATTTCCACCTTTTCTGTTACTATTTTTATTCTTTTTTAGTTTTTCTTTTCGTCGTTTTCTGGTGTTACTCGGTGGTTTTTTGGCGACGGTTTAAATTTGGCGATATTCGGACCATAAACTGCATTTGCACCTGAAGTTTGAACTTACTCTTTATCTGGTTTACAAGTTCTTGATGATAACCATAACCGTAGTTTCGAACGACCGTCATCCATCTGAAAAGCTTTTAGAATCTTCTCTACGTCTATCTTTGAGTTGTAGCAGAGCAAGAATTTTCCAGCATTTTCGCAATCATCCTTAGCGTCTTTCCACGTTTTGCTTTTTAAATGTAAAGAGCAAGTAGGAAATCCTAAAAGCAAAAAAAAAATATATAAACACATTTCAGGCATATCTCGGAATTCAGAGAGGGGTATCCCAGCCGCCATTGTTTTCTGAATTCGCCTCCGGTGAAGTTGCGAATTGAGATCCAGACCACAGCCATAAAGCAAATCACGCCGATTTTTTAATTTCCTAGTTCATATAAAAAGTTTGTTTACGCTATACTGCAGTTTATTAAGTGTGCAATGGCATCATTAATCAAGTTACAGTCTAACCTCGTCAACACGAACCCCAAGGAGAACGAAAAGTGTGTTCATATTAATAGTTCGCGTTATCTGGAATGGATGGGATCGTATTCCTGTTATTTGTTCTTTCTATGGTTACCATATATATTATAAATGGGAAACCATATGGGGTGGCAGGGGAGGGCTCGATCCCCCTAACCGTTTAAAAATGTTTTAGTCACATTTTCACATAAGGTACTTTTTAGACCATTACCGATTTTCAAACAGTTATATTTGCAGCATTTTAGTATCGTATACCTTCATTAAAATGTTTAAAAGCCTTGAGAAGAGGGTAATTTTTCTCAGGCCCTTTCCCCAGAAGTACTCATATGGGCGTCCATGATAGAATATATTTTCCATTATTAGTATTGAATTATCACTATTAATATTATATTATAACATATACATATTTTGTTACAAAAAGTTGCATACCCATGCCTTAAGCCCATATTAGGTATAGTAGATGATTAAAAAATCATTGTTTTTACGATATATAGGCGTATTACGATCTACTCAAGGTAATTAGCTACACAAGCGGCTTCGAATTTTTTCTAGATTTTTTAAAATCTTCGGTGAAGTGCTCTTTATAGTCCTGAATTTTCCTACAATTTTTGTTTAATTCCAGTATGTACAATCTATATTATTAATAATTTCGAGCATTTTTCTTAAACTCAATAAGACTTCTGCTCTTCACAATTCAATTTTTTACACTTACACGTTGAAGAAATCTAGCTTAGGATGAGTCAGCTTTCGTCTATCTTATATTATAAATTTGTCAACTGAATCTAAGGCCTTTTGACACCTGAATCTAAGACCTTTCGACACCTGAATCTAAGGCCTTTCGACATCTGAATCTAAGGCCTTTCGACACCTGAAACTGGGGACTTTCGACATCTGAAATAAACTGGGGCCTTTCGATACCTGAATCTGGAATATTAGGACATCTAAATATTGGCTCTTGGGACACCTGAATGTGGGCTCACAGGAGCCAATCATGCTTCATTTTTTTACTCACAGCTTAACACCGAGAATTTAACCTTAGGTTAAACTTAACCTAAGTTTAGGTTAGAACTTAACCTAGGTGCGTGAACCGGTAAATTTCACCACCACCGTTATCTTGCAGACATAATATAAATTTAAAGGTGATGGGAATAAAACAATGACATTCTCTATCCTAGTCAAAATGTCCTGGTTACTCCAACCCTCTAGAGCAGTGTTCCTCAAACTTTGGTCTTCCACTGACCACTTTAAGAAATTCCTTTATTTATCACGAACCACCGGAATTGAGATTTCTTTCCACCATTAAAAAATATGTTGCCTGAAATTAAGGTTTCCATCTAAGTTTAATACACACATAAGGTTTCCAACTAAGTTTAATAATATTAAGGTTTCCAACTAAGTTTAATAATAAGGTTTCCAACTAAGTTTAATAATATTAAGCCCAACTTCGTCACCGTCATACTGATCTCCCCGCCTCTCCCAAGGAAAGACATAACTAATGTAAATCTCCGTTTATGTGATTTATTGGCAAGGAGAGATCTATTCACCCTTGAAATATGACGTAATTTGTTTTCATCTCTTTGTAGTAAACTTTTAAGTTTTTTATTTTTTTTTTTACTTTAAAAAAGCACTAACTTTTAAGAAAATCAAACCCTCAATTCTACTTAGCAATATATTGGTTTCAAAACCCACCCGAAACAAAATAATTTTTAGAGTTAAGTCATTTGATGAAGAGAGAGTGCTAGTTAGATCTTATTTTATGAAATTTATTAATGAAAATGGCATTACACTTAATTAACAATACACACACACACAAGCCATGTAGACAGCACAGGTGTATTCAAAGAATTCAAATTCTTCTTTACGAACGCCCAAAGGTAACGTTTATACCAAGTAATATTTATGAGAAATTTCTTAAATCTTACCAGAACCTAAATTCCATCTAGTCTGCATGAAGTTCACTTTTTCTTTCTGAAATTTAGTGATGATCCAGTGGATTGCTTGATAAGCCTTCGCGGACTACTTCTGTTGATAGCCTGCGGGACATAAGCCTCCAGAACACCAATATGGACCACAATTCATGAGAAACATTGATTTCTCAAACTTCGGTCCTCGTTGTCACGAACTACTGAATATTTTTCTATTCATGGTTCGCCGAAGCAATCATATATACAGCGTTACCTTCTAATAAGGGACACACACACACACGAACTGGACATTTTGTCCTTTAATAGAGGTGTCCCTTACGGGAGGTTAAGCACTGTGTGAATATACTTCATATTCTTGGACCTTAAGGAGGAGCTGGGGAGGGAGGTCCTGATAAATTTTGCCACACTTGTTCCCCTTATGACCTGCCAAGTCATATTGTTCAGCCTGACAAGTCCGATGGTACGTTGTAGGTTGACGGCTAGCCGCTTACAGAAATGTAAGACTCCGTCTCAGAACTGCTTTTTATGGTCTATAAAACGAGTGTAGGTAGAACTTGAAGTCCTACATTGTTGAAAGCGTTCAGCCGGTTTGTAACGTTACCTCCTGATATTTTTAACTGTACCATCAAATGGGACTTTTTCAGTATGTGTTCATTTCATTCTTCCATCTCACTATTTTAGTGACTTGTTCTAACCGAACCAGGAATACCCAATCATCTAGATACACCCAACTTTCCCAATATCACGTATAAAGGAAGAAGAAAAAGAAGACGAAGAAGCAAGAGCAAGAACAATTGTACACAGTGAAGGCAGGGTTAATACCTATCAAACCTTCTCCAAGAATCCCTACACAGCAGTAAATGCTAACATTAGTCACTAAACATCATGACTTGTTAAACTATGATTTCTTACACCCCACCCTCTCCAGATAACGTTTCCGAACTTCTGGCGCCATTCTGACTTTATCATGTGCGAAAGGTGTTAAAGCAGAAGCCAATACGTGCAGATTGGAAATAATCTTTTTTACATTGCACTTTAATTCGTTATCACTTTGCTAAAGCAACAGCCAGGGCGTTGGAACAAACAATCCATCCGTAAATAATTAACCCTGTGCCATAAAATGAAATACAGAAAAGTGAAATCGCTAAAAAGAATTACATTCCTATAAGGGAGAGAGAGGAGTGCAATTACTAACTTCCCTCAAAAGAACCAGCAACTGAACAACAAATTCAGTTGAGTAGTTTAATTTTTTAATTAAAAAAAAAAGCTATATGATTCCACAAATGAAATTTTATATTCTTCAAAATGTCGTTTTTTAAAACTTTTAAAAGAATTAAATAATTTCCTTTTTGTGTCCGGCGCAGTGGAAATCTGTCCATTTTAAAACTTCCAGAAAATTATATAATTTTAGTAAGGAAATTTAATTATGGAAAAGTTCAATAGTTTTTGTTTATTTCAAAATGAGCATTATTTCTCCTTACCACAAAAAATTCTCCTTGTACAAAAATTTTAAGTGATTTCAGTAGATACTGAGCCTGCTGCTGCTTTTTGGTTTTTCACTGTCTGTCTGCTCGATTATCTACCTACCTGCCTGCCTGTCCTGCCTCGTCGCCTGCACAAAGGGCAAGGTAAAGGTTTTCCCTAAATACAACAACATAACCTATTGATAGCAGGGATCTGAACTCGGTTGTACCCATGAATCTTGAACTCGTTTATAACGTGAGCATGAATCTGAACTGTTTATAACGAGCATGGATATAAACCTGCTATGATGAGCATTTTGAAATGAACTTGGTTGTAGGTCGAAGATGGATATAAACTCAGTTATACCAAACAATTTAAATTGTTAAATAATTTAAGTTGCTTGTTATAACGGAGTTTACAAAATAATTATTTGAACTGGTGAAATCTTCGAACTCAAAGGAGAACCCACAGTGAGTAAAGTCGCCGATTTTGAAGGAAAGTGCAACAGCAAATACGCGTTCGGCATCCGTGCCACGAGGCTTTCTTATTTTCAGAGATATGAATTTTAAAGATTTTCATTCTATATATGAGCTTTTAAAATACTTCATTACCGTTTACAAGCTGATAGGTTAGTTGGTAAGTTGCCGGCCCTGCGCTATGCGGCGTTTTGCGTTCGATGCCAGTGGAAATAAATCATTTTTTTTATGTATCCGTTTTATATATTTATGTATTTTTATTAGTAAAAATACTTTTCTAAAATTGGACTTTTTCATAAACTTACTTTAATAAAATTCATATTTACATATTTAATTCTGTGATACTATTTTTCGCAGTTATAATTTTTACACGAATTTTAATATTTTATTGAAGAGTTGTAAAGGTACAAAAAGTTTAGGAGTTAGCTGTAAGTTTTTATGTGAATATAACTTTTATAAAATTACTACCATTGGTTCACCAGAAGATGGATGATAACGCAGTCTCCTAAACGTGGAAAGATTTTTCGAAGATGTTTAACAATCACAATAAAAAGAACACTGCGTTAATTCGTCTTATTTTCACATAGCCTTTTGCAGTCATCCATAGCATCTATTACGCCTAATATATTTTTTTAAATATATTTATCTATTAACAAATGTATTTTTAGTATGATATATTTTATTTTATAACATATAAACAAAATTTTATGCGCATCCCATTTATATACAGTTAATTTATATAGAAACATTTTATTTTATAAAATGCAATCAATTTTATAATAAAGTTAATCAGACAACTTGAGGATTTAGAAGACATAGTTTATATCGAGGTTGAAATTAGGAGCAACAAGGCCAACAATAATGTCCCATTTGTATTCCTTGATTATAGTATCTGCTGTATGTTCGATCTGCTCCCTATACATTCGATGAAGGCTTAGCGCAGCCGAAAGCTGGCGTACAGCCAAATAATCTAAACTCCCTCAAAGTTGTCTGATTGCTTTTATTATATTTATGTCAAGCGGTGTTACCTACCTAGCACCAATTTTTATTTTAAAACTGATTGACGTGAACATATTTTTTGTGTATCACTATCGGAGGTGTCGGAATTGTCTACTGGTACACAATTTTGGATGATAATTATCATAAAAACAATAAAAACATAAAAAAAAAAATTATTGTTCGAACAACTGATTTTCTTTGTCTAATATCATCTGGAAAACAAATACCATTTACATTTTTAAAAACGCTTCTTTCGTTTGTCAACTTTGCAACGAACCAAGAGTACTGTAACATATTCTTAAAATTCGGCGCCGAAAGTTGATTGTGAATAAGTGAATGGATCTTCAAAGCATCTATCTGCTCGCATGTTTAAATGACTATTTTTTTGTAAGCTTTCAACACAATTTTGTAACCTTTTAATGAAATTTTTTACTTGACGGAAGAAGTACACATCACGAGGTTGACAGTATGGGGTACAATGAGGTGGAATTACTTCAACAGTAGAAGAACAGGTGCCGTCGTCATTTGTAAAAACATTATTAAACTACTTCACTATCGTTCGTTCGCGCAGACCTGACGCCTGATACCGTTAGCAGACGGGTTAGTCCATTGCAGTTTAGGGAAGGGCGTCTTGCCGAAACTGGTTTTTCGCGCGGGAAAAACCAGTTCCTCCAAGACGGCCTTCCCTAAACTGCAATGGACTAACCCGTCTGCTAACGGTATCACGCGCCAACTGAGCGCGAATGCACAGTACATAACAGGCTGAATGGCTACATCACAACTTTTTCTATACTTTTCAACTTTTTAATAATCAACAATTAAAATTTGAGTAGAAATTATCACTGCCAATAAGCATACAATTAACATATAACTACATAAATATGAATTTTATTAAAGTAAGTTTATGAACAAAATCCGATTGTAAGGAAAGTATTTTTACTAATAAAAATACATAAATGAACATGTAAAAAGGATATATATTAACAACCGATTTCCGCGGGCATCGAACGCAAAAACACGAAGCGCTAGGCCGGTAACTTACCAACTAAGCTACCGATTGGCTTGCAAAGGATGTCGTATTTTAAGCTCATATATCGGATGCAAAATCTTTAAAAATTCATATCTCTGAAAATAAGCCGCATTGGCACGAATGCCGAGACACGTATTTCCTTATTTTGGCTATACTTTCATCAAAATCGGCGGCCACTGTGGGTTCTCTTTGTCAATTGAAAGTTTTGAATTGAATTTCATAAAATTTAGCTCGTAGCGGCCAAATTGGAAACTAATGACGTATATTTAGTTAATGGAGGGGCGAAAATTTTCAGATGTGGATAGGGTGATCAAACAGCCATTATCGTCACGGGTTACTGATTTGGTGTCGATCGGCGCATGCGCTACGGAGTTTCGCTCCTATGGGAGATAGAGCTTCGATTTTAATTTTATTCGATTCGTTTCGATGAGTTACGTATTGATACAAAATATTAAATCGATTGGACCATTCTTTCACTATATAAATAGAGGAGAGATGACCGATAAAAACCTAACGGTGAAATCTGAAACTTTGTATTGAAATCATTTCAAAATTTTGAAACCGTTTCAATTTTTAGCTGGTTTCAATATTTATTAAATTGCAGTGTTGGGAACATGCGATTTGGAATTGGGAAGTAAACTACAACTCGTCAAATTCAAACTGTCTAAACTGTTGGCAAGTTGGTATTTGGAAGTTTTGAGGGTCGGAAATTTGTGATTCAGAATTTGGAAGTAAACCATAGTTCGCCAAGTTTCGACTGGGCAAGTTCGAACTCGCCAAAATTTTAGCTAATTGGAATTTAGAGCTTTTGCTAATTGAAAACCTGCGATTTGAAGTTGGGAAGTAAACTACAACTCACTCACTTAGAACTCGTCGAATTTCAACTCGCCAATTTTTTGGCGAGGTGGAAATTGGCGATTTGGAAGTTGGAAGTAAACCATAACTTGCCAATTTCCAACTCGTCAAATTTCAGTTCGCGAACTTTCAGTTTTCAACTTGCCAAAATTTATTGAAAAGAGCAAAACAATGACAGATTCAATGTTAATTGAAACCCGTTAAATTTAAGCATCGACCATAATCGATTCTCTTTTACTTGCCTGTATATATCTTAGGAAATTTTTCTAACGTAAATTACTTTACACCGTATTTTTTTTTATCTAATTTTCATAAATAATTTTATAGTTTGTTAACATAATATAAATAAACAAACTAGTGTTAGCATTTTGATGCCATCACATATTTTTTTCAAGTTTATCATTTTTAACTTTCGAAAATGAAAAAAAATATATATATTTTTTATTATTAATATATATTTTTATGCAAGTTAAAATGAAGATACATACTAATCCTCATAAGACTTTAGTATCACTACCAAAATCGCACTATTCAGAATTTTTGAAGTTCTTAATGAAAAAACGTTTGTTTGTTTGGATTTTTTATGGCGCAAGAGCATCTGGGCTATACTGCGCCACCATAATGGAAAAAAAAATGCATTGATCAGAACAATTTTATTGAATGATAATATCGGTGCTTAAAAAATAACGAAAAGAAAATATTGAAAAGAAAATTTCTATCAATTTCAAATTTCGTGTGATATTTTGTTGTACGGAAATATATTTTGTACAAAAGTTTCTGTAATTTCTGTGAAAAACTGAAGAAGGTGGTATTTTCACTTGTAAGTCGATTTAAATAATTTTTAATCTCATTTAGTTATTCAAATGCCAGCGATGGCCTTTATATATCAGTAAGAGTTTCACACGTTTTTGGATCTATTTTTTTTTTTTAATTTAATATATTGTTATTATTGTTCATATTTATTATTCTTTATTGTATTCATTATCATATACTGTGAAATTCCGCTATAACTAAGGCTATGCATAAGTGGGAGGGGGAGGGGGGCTTCCTGAGGCCAAACTTCCCTTTTTGAATAATATTATTGTAAATCCTTTAGAAGAAGGGAAAAAATACCAAACCCCCTCCTCCTATTTTCAGGAGGAAATCTTCCAGTTTTGAAACTTTATACATACGCATCGCGTTTAGAAAAATACGATCTTCTTGATGCAATTCACAGCTGGAAAAACGGATGAAATGTATAAAAACAATGTATTATGCCTGCATGGGGACACGAACTCGAGACTGTGTACTTCGAATGAGGTTAAAGGTCAATGCAATGTTAGGGATTTCCTAAGAAAGTGAATGAGGAGTGAAATTATTGGCTAAAGTGACATTTTTATGGGTGTATGGGCTGTGGAAAAATATGGTTTAATTTATGCAAGTGAGATAAAAGACAGAGATTAGATGTGGAATTTTTTAACCTGGAAAAATTATTAGAAAGGCATTTTTCTTACTTTTCTAATAGATTCCCTTCTATTTAAAATTCGAGTTAATATTCACACACTGTATAAAAAAAATGCTTTATTTTTTAACGTTGATAGGTGTGAGATAGCTTTTTCTTTTAATTAATATTAGAGAATTAGAACTTCAGTCGTGAATTTCAAGTTGTCTTAAAAATGGATTTAAAAATGAAATATTCTTCTTGAAAATATTAAAAAATATGCATCGCGTTCAGAAAAACGCGATTTAATTAATGAAATTTCTTGTTGAGGAAACCGAAGAAGTTTGAAAAAAAGAATGGCTTTTGCATACACGGGGATTCACACCCGTGTACGCACAAATAGAGCCGACGAGAAGGGGGTGCAGCAAGGGCTGGTGGCCCGAATGGTCTAGGGGCCCGCGCTGGCAAGGACTTATGCTGTGAAGGGCCCGGCCTAGGGAAGGTGTCATAGGGGCCTATCGAAGTGAGCCTGGGGAAGCCGCGTTGGCTCAGGCGCCTCTGCGCACAAACCACCATAGTGGCCATAGAGTGGCCATAGGTGACTAGACCTATGCTTTTCGGATATCGCAAACTACTGTTAACACGAATAGAGATTTGTCTGTCCCCCACCCCTTAGTATTCATGTTAATGAATTTTAATTGTATAACTTACTATGCATGCTACTATGTGTATGCTAGTATAACTTGAAATATAGTTTGATTGGTGACTGATCCACAAGACGGGGTTAGGGAAATCCCTCCAAATTCGTAAAATCGTGGTGGAAATCGGTTATAACGAGCGCCGCTTAAAACGACCAACCGCATATAACGACAGAACTTTTATAAGAAGTTTGACCCTCCTCCCTCCCAGAATTCACCTCTGGTTTGATATAATGCAACATTTTTTCATATTAATAACTTTTTATTCATTTTGTTAAAACACTAGGTGAAACAAAATCTTTCCGTAATAGACCCCACAGGGTTTGTTTTGTTTTTTTCAAATATATTCTTTTACATATTTTTTTTATATATTCTCAAATATGTTCTGTTATATACATATCACAAAAGAGCCGAAAGTTGAGTTTTTTCCCTGTGACTAACTAAACTGAAATAATTTACGCGATAAGGATCATCCCATTGTGTAACAACAGTAGCTGATATCATTTTATTTCTTCTTTAACCTGACAAGCAGTTACAATCTTGAGAAAATTCGATGTAACATCACACAACACAAACACTTCAGAATAACCCATTGTTTATTTCGGCTCTTTATCTTGCTGATGGTTGTAGTTTACTCAAATGAGGTCCGGTCGAGAATATTTCACTCCATTTAATCAATAATTACAGCGACAACAAACCCAATTGTCGCATAAAGAAAAGTTTAAAATATTCTATTTTTTTAAATTTTTTTTTTCAGTGGAAACATACAAATCTATAACGAAGTTTTCCCTTGTTCCGCTTGTATATTTTCTTTCTTCCTCCATCCTTTCTTTCCTTCCTTTCTTCCTTCCTTCCTTTTTCTTTCTTTCTTTCTTCCTTCCTCCCCCTCTCTTTCTTTCTTTCAAGAAAATAATGTCGGTTAATTTGTATACGTTCAATTCATTACTCCTGAAGAGAGTCTCGTAACAAGTTTATATCTTTTACTCCCTTCCATTTTTCAACCTAATCATCATAAAAAAGGCATCTTTATGTCCATTACCGACTGTAAAAAAATTATATAAACTCATTAATTGTATAAATGTTTGATATTACCAGAGGCAGATACAGAGAAGGATTTTGGAGCGGGGAGGGAATGTAAAATACAGTAGGGCCCATCTATAAAGAGTCCGCATTTACTGAGTTTACAGATATAGCAAGAAAATACGGATTTTGTTTGGCATAATGATTAAGCGCAAGACAGTTTAACTGCTTTTAGTGAACAAGCCTTTTTTGGACCCCGGATTTAACGAGCAATTTAAAAAATAAATAAAATGGGAAATCAAACTTTTTGTAAAAATTCCGTCGTTATATGTGGTTGGTCGTTATAATCGACGCTCGTTATAACCGATTTCCACTGCACTTTTATGGATTTGGGAGGGGAAATTTTCCTAATTCCCCACCCGTAGATTCACCACTGATAATATATATATATATATGCTTGAGGTTGAACATATAATATTATTATTATATTATGTACGACAGTATGTTACTATGTATAATAGTTTGCATCAATACTTGTATAATAGTTTATATTGTACTATGTACAATAGTTTGCATTAATACTTGTATAATAGTTTATATTGTACTATGTACAATAGTTTGCATTAATACTTGTATAATAGTTTGTAGGTTACTGTGTATAATTGCATGCTACTCTATGTATAATGGTTTGTATAGGTTACTATGTGTGGGAGAGATTAATTTCAGTTTACAATTACATTAAAATTATTATTATTTTAGATGTGTTCTCGCTCTTGGAGGTACAGACTTGAAACGGGCAGTGCCAAGTATTTAAGACTTCCTTCTGTAGGTTATTCAGGTGTTGTGTCCAGAAACTTCCTGCCTGTTCGGCGTGTGTTAAAATTGCGGCATTTTTTAGCCCGATGTAGATGTTAGGGTCAACTTCAAGTGTTTCCGGGCTTCTATGCAGTGTGGTTGGTATTAGACTTGTAGCTGACAAAATGACAGGTACAATAACAATTTTTTTCCATAATCCACATACCTCTGATTTCATATCTGAGGTTTTGATGCTTGGTGATTTTCGTTGTATATGGGGTTTGTACGTTGTTTGTGTTTGCTATATCTATAATACTTGCGAATTTGCTAATTTTATTAACTAGGGTTATATCATGTCCTTCATATGGTGGTGTCTTGTCAGCTATTATTGCCCTATCCCAGCATAGATTATGTGTTTCACTTTCTAAAATATTTTTAACACACACTTGTAGTAGGGTAATTTAGTTTTTATTAAACAAGTTCTGATGGCCGACTTCCGGTGAATTATCTTTGCCACCTGGTTATATCTATGCTTGCGGTTTGTTTGTGCTAATATTTTGCAGCTTTATGTAACGTGTTGAATTGTTTCTGTGGTTAAATGGCATTGATCGTTGTCCCCGTTTTTTTTAAGGATGTATTTCATGTAGATCTTCGTCTGAATAACTTGGCCCTGTATGGCAATCATAAATCCTTCAGTTTCAAAGTTATATATGTCAACCAGGAATTTGGTGCTTCTTTATCGATATGGATTTTTTGCAGGTCGTTGTAACGGCTGCCATGCAGTGCTCTACCTGCCCATGTATTTAACTTATTTTTGCCGTGCGGAACAGGTACTTCTGTAGTAATTTCTAATTCAAAACACTGTTTGACTATATTTGGGTTTATTTAAATTGAAAATCAAATCGCGCGAAACGAAGTCGGGTTATTGTTTCTGTTCGAATATTTTGTAGAACACTTTTTTACTTTTGAGTTTGCTATTGTGTTTAGAGGTATGAGAATTTTTATACAGTCGATGTAAATAAATCAAAATTCCAGAGAAGTCTATTTACTTTCTTATTGTGTTCTGACAACATATGGCGTCAGCGACAAGATCCTTTTTCAAGAAATAAGGTCAGAAATTTCGCTTGATTGAGCTATCGACAGCGAAAAAAATGGATTTAATCAACAGAGGAAACGCGTAAGAGCTTCATTCACAAGAGCGTTTAATAGTCTAATCAAAGATATGGAAGAAGAAGCTGGTACTGAAGAAGTTAAAATTAAACTTACCACATGACAGAGAATAGCAACGGATTTAAATAAATTGGATAATGTATTATGCAACGTTCTGTTACAAGAAGGAGAAACAAACGGCGTTGAAGAAGAATATATAGCTATCGAAGGATGTAAAGAAAAACTTGATATGATTCAAGTTAATGTTAGAAATTACTTTCAACGACTTGAAGAACGACAACTGCAAATAAATGTATGGGAAAATCAAAAAACAAAAATGAAACTCCCAAAAAGAGAACTTGTGAAATTTGAAGGAGACATAAAAGAATGGCTTTCTTTCTAGAGTCAATTCAAAAGGATCTATGAAGACAAGTAAATGCAAAATGAGGACAAGTTCCAATACTTGATTCAATGTATGACTGTAGGTAGCAGACAGAGCCAGAGAAATTGTCGACAGCTATCCTGCGACAGCGGAAAATTACGAAAAGGAAGTTGAAGGTTTGATTTCCAGATTTGGTCGTGAAGAATTACTCATCGAATATTATGTAAGAGAACAATTAGGAATCTTTGCAAAGAATGCTGCGAACCTTAAAACGAAGGTAAACCTCACACAATTATACGACAAATTGGAATCTCACTTGAACATTAGGATCAATGGGAATGACGTCAGACAGATACGCAGCTATACTATTCCCTCTAGTGGAGTCTTGTATACCAGAAGAGATACTGAGAGTATGGTTAAGAAATCACGGTAAGTAAATGATGTCATTGATATATTCGAAGTTCTAACAAGAAGAAATCGTCTGTCAATAACACAAAGAACTTTTGGCCCGATAGTGTATACTTGTCCAGTGACAGTACTTCATAAGCCACTCTTACAAGAAAGTTGGAAAACTAAATTAACTTGGGACGCAAGAGTTCCGTCGGATATAGGAGTGTTTTAAAAAATGGGTAAGAAGTTTGAAGATGCTATCTTCCATACAAATTCCCAGATGTGTTTTTTCTGGCAGAAGACTTGAGATTGAATTACACACCTTTTGTGATGCCAGTATAGTGTCTGATGGGGCTGTAGTGTATTTAAGATGTAAAGAGTATCAAAAAGTATCGGTACAATTATTAATAACAAAGTCAGGAATTGCCCCTCTGAGGTGGATCTCGTTGCCTCGTTTAGAGCTTTTAGCTTATTGTGTCGGAGCACGTTTAGCCAACACCGTAAGAAAGGGATCGAACCCGAAAGAAATGAAGGAGTTTTATTGGACCGATTTGGCAAGTACCATACTATGGATTCAAAGAGATGAACCATGGGAAATTTTTGTATAGAATAGGGTAAAAGAAATTAGAGAGTTAACTTCTTTGAAGGCATGGAGGCATATATCCGAGCAGTTTAACCCAGCCGATTTGCGCTCACGAGGATGCTCGGTGGAAAACTTAATTTCATCAAATTGGTGGGAAGGACCTACGTAGCTAAAACAAAATGAAGGCCAAGGGCCGAAATCAGAGAATTTAGCGAATTCAGAAGATTTATTTAAAACTAAAGAAACCATTGTTTTAAACATATTAAGCATCAATATCAATTAACGTTTAAACCCACGACCCGTCGTGGGTTCAGGTCCCACCGAAGGCAGAAATATTTATTTTCTTTCGAACGTTTCACCATCTAATCACGCCATACCATCGGCGTTGGTATCACTACGCCAATAAACGTTGATTGATATTGTTGTTTGATTTAATCTGCGTAGTGTTCGATTTATATAAATATATTAAGAATTGTTGAGGAAAATGAAGTTTTCTTTCGTTATTTTTCTAACTATAGGAAGCTTATCAGAATTAGTTGGATCTTAAGATTTCTTCATAATTCAGTACATAAGCTCAAGAAAAGGAAGGGAAATTTAATGGTACAAGAGATTGATGAAGCTGAAAAGAAAATTATTGAAAGAGTACAAAGAGGAGGTATTTTCAAAAGAACGTTTAAAAGAGTTAAAATCCTTCGATATATTTAAAATGGAAGGAGAGAGAATCTTAAGAATAAGAACCAGATTAATAGAGGGAGCTGATACAATTGATTTTAAATATCCTAGTCTTCTTCCTGGTAATCACAAGTTGACAGAATTACTTCTCATGAAAGAACATTTAAAAGGAATGTATGCAAGTCCAATGATGCTTTTGACAAAACTACGTGAAAGATTTTGGATTCTTAATGGAAAATAGTGTGTGAAATGTGTTATATTTCATTGCGTGAGATGCAAACGACATTCAACAAAAAACGCACTAACCATACCAGCTCCTTTGCCAAAAGATAGAATTAGAGAAGCATCAGTATTTGAAGTAACTGATGTGGATCATACGGGTCCCGTAATACTAAGGGGAGGAGGAGAAGAGGCATGGATAGTACTTTACACTTGCGCTATATTCAGAACTGTTCATGTTGAATTGATGACCTCGTTATCTACATCAGCCTTCATTCTTAGTTTAAGGAGGTTCATAGCCAGACGGGGTCGACCAAAAATAATTTACAGCGACAACGGATCCAATTTCGTAGGCGCTAATAATTTACTTGAGAGAATAGACTGGAGGATGGTGGAGGCCAACGCTAATTTGGATCGAATCATTTGGAAGTTCATTCCTCCTTCTGCCCCTTGGTTGGGAGGGTTTTGGGAACGTCTTGTCCAAATGTTACAAAATTTACTAAGACATGTTCTGGGAAGAGCTGCCCTAGAGTGCGAAGAAATATTAAGTGTTCTATGCGAATGTGAAGCAATTTTGAATTCACGACCTCTTACCTTCTTGTCAGAGGACGCTAACGATCTACTCCCATTAACACCTTCTCTATTTCTTCAAGATATCACAACGGTGGGAATATTAGATCTTGATTTTATCGACTCTCAAATTTTGAAAAAAATATGGTGTTATTTAAAGACACTAAGGAAACATTTCGGAGAGAGATTCCGTTCCGAGTATCTGTGATTACTTACACAAAGGAAAAATAATCTGCAGAAAAATGTACCCATAAAGGTGGAAGACGTAGTATTACTTGAAAACGAGATGAAAAAAAAGAGAACATTCTGGCCAATGGTAAAAGTTACTGAAGTCTTCCCAGAAAAGGATGGTTATGTTCGAGTTGCCAAATTGAAAACATCGACTGGAGAAATAACCCGTCCTGCAAAAAAAGGTTTACCCCATGGAATTAAGTTCTGAAACAAAGGAAGATATGGACACTGAAATAAATAAATCAAGACGTTTCAGCCCGGTTATTACGAGAAACTATAATGTAACACTAAGAGTGGAAGAGTTAGCAAACTTCCTCGACGGTTTGGTGAAGGTCAAAACGATACGCAACTCCAAGGGTTGTGGGATTTCTACCGTCTAATTTGTTTGGATAAACGATAACACGTTTTTCCAAAAGTGGGAGGATGTAATAATTTCTAATTCAAAACACTGTTTGACTATATTTGGATTTATTTAAATTGAAAATAAAATCGGGCGAAACGAAGTCAGGTTATATTGTTTCTGTTTAATATCTTGTAGAACACTCTTTTACTTTTAAGTTTGCTATTGTGTTTAGAGGTGTGAGAATTTTTATACAATCGATGTAAATAAATCGAAATTCCAGAGAAGTGTATTTACTTTCTTATGATGTTCTGACGACAACTTCCATATCTATGCTGAGTTTAAGTAGGGTGCGAGAGGTGTCTATATATGTACTATTGCTTGAATTACAAAGGAGTATTTATTATTATTATTATTGTATTTGTTTTGGCTTTAGATTTCTTTTGTAATTTTGTCTTTTAATCTGTCATTGGAAATAAAAAATAAAATATATATGAGTTAACATGGGACTATACATGTATTAGTATATGGCTGTGTAACATACCGGCGTATGTAGGGGGGTGTTTATGAGTATTACAACCCCCCATTGCGATAAAATCGTATATATTTACATTTAAATATGTGGAGTTGTAGCTCTGTAATCCCCCCCCCCCTTTATGAACTTTCTGCGTACGCCAATGGTGTGACGGAATATAGCTATGCAGGGTTGTAGTATAGCTTCTATATAAGGTAATGTAAATTACCGTAGTTTGGTAGTATAAATTGTTATGTGTAGAGTGAATATTATTAAAGTTTACTTGTTTATAGCTCTCTCT
>QLNU02014176.1:164601695-164635763 GCA_006491805.2 Dysdera silvatica
TTCAAGACCACGGTTGATGAAATGGTCTTTGGCGTTACAGCCTTACAATTTCAAGATCATTCGTCGTTCGGGCAAGAACAATAAAAATGCTGGTTTTTTAAGTAGAATAGAGCTCGAGTAATTGTGGAATGTGAAATGTGTATCTATTATAATCATAGGTTTCAGTATGTTGTTTTGTATATGTATTATTTTTTTTCTATTTCTTGATTTATTTTTATTTTTGTGAAATTGTTGCATTGTGTTATTTTGAATATCAGGTTAACTTTATTTCCTCATATGAAAATGCATATGAGTTAATCAGCTGCCTCTAAGAGAGGAGGGAATCTTATTAAGCTTGTCTCTGTTCGTAATGCTGGAAATAGGACTTTTCTCTAGTCTCCTAGGGAAAAGTTCTCCCGGAAGGTGTAGGTAGCTGTAGTGTCTAATGCTACACCTTAAATTTAGCGAACTAAATTTGTAAATTTTCCCTCGAAGTATAGTTCGGAATGCCTTTCTTCTTTTCGAATCAACAGAGACATCTGCCTGTGTGACTTTCTCTCAAATCTTTCACCATTTCCTAAAATTCCAAGCTTTTCTTGTCATCGTTCAGAGATCAAGAAAGGACCACACAACGAATGCCATGCGGGTCCCTTTCTCAATAACATTAATTGCTACTCGTGCTCCTCTTAACATTACAGAAACCGTAAAACTCCTCATTTTGACAGTAGGAATGGTCTGGACTGGATACTTGTCAGCGCCTTAAGCTCTTTTACTGTCTCTTATCGAGTGATGTTCAGCATGTCCCGTGCAGCTGCAAATTCATTTTAATGCGCTTGCGCAGATTTCTTCAACCAATAACAGCTATACTTTTCAAGTAACTCCTCCTCCGAAAATTTGTACTAAACTCCAAAACGCTCGAAATTTCATGTGTTTCAAGACCTCGCCCTGAGGCTGAATAGCGGCACCCTTTTTCACGCCTAGTGAATAGCAATAATTTGTATTTTCTAACTCACCGAGTGACTAAGAACTCATGTACAGAGCGGCGTATTATCCCTCTGTCTGATTAGGGGGCGAATTGTAGTCCCTTCTTTAAATTGTTTTCGTATTCTGGTCTTCGACAAATAGCTTCGTGTAACCAGTATTTAAATATGCATATAGCTGTATGTGCATGTATGTGCTAATTAATAAGAAACAAGGATCAAAACGCCTCGTCATTGGATACCGTCGTGCGCTACCAAATTTCGTCAATACGCTACACAACATAGAAAAATGAGTAATAAAAGCTTAAGAAAGTCGAAAGAGGTAAATTTAAAAAAATAAGGAATTGAAAATGTGGAGTATGAGAAATGACTTCAATGGAAAATACTACGTAGGACAGTGACTTAATAAAAAATACTGTACAATACAAAGTTTACTACGTAGCAAAGAATAATACTCGCCTTGAAAGTCGGTAGAAATTTGACACAGTTTCCTTTGCCTTGTCGTAGCCTAAGAGGCCAAAACGTTCACAAAATCTTCTAAATCCAGGGACATTAGACCCTGCTACTGAAGGACCAAAATAGGATAAAACATCCTGAAAGTTTTTCGCACTTTCCAATTCCTTTTCTTCAGTTTTAGGGTCCATTCGTCGTCCCAATAACAAGGACATCACGTTGTTACTCATAAAAGTCTCCAGGGTATCTCTTATTTCCACTTCCTTGTTTTTAAATGAATCGAGCTCCTTGATGAAATCTTTAGTCGATGCCTAATTCAGGAAAAAAATATATTGAAACATAATAAATCACTAATAAAAATTCCTAATGTTGATGTCATGCACAAGCTGAAGTTTTCAACCGATCGAAGAATAGAAAAAAGAACATAAATTTTGGTTGTTTTTCGTAAAATATGAAAATACAACTGATGGGGGTAAAATTTCTACATGCTAAAATTAAAAACATTACGTTTCTATCCTTTGCCTTGGCGATTACTCGAATTTGAATTTGGTTGTGTCATAGAAATTTTGCATTCCTCTCTCTCTCTTTCTGCCTCTCTTTGAATATCTGCTTGGAATCAATTAAAATACTTTTTCACGTGGGGAGAGTAGTCCCACATAAATAAATAACGATATTGCAAAGCAGGCATGAGCTAGAAATGATAGCAAATATAACTAAACGCGCATCGCTAGCTAGCTAACTGCAAGTAGCCAAACCAGTTCCCACAAGTCACTCTCCTTAAGAGAAAACCAGTTCTTAGAACTCGAATACACTTTAGACGAGAACGCGCTCCTAACTTGACGCTAGTCCCTACATGAGCGCCCGACAGTCGAGACATAGAAATTACCGCCTACTAGACGAGCCGAGGTAAACATCCATCGACTGATCTTCCTAGAGCCGAAAAGTTAACGACCGATCTTGTGAACAACGTCTGCATAACTTTCATGTTTTAAACCAGCCAATAAAATCTTGTTAAGTTTTGTTAGTGTATGCTGTCCCTGCTTTCACGTATGGAGTCCGTGGATGTTGCGGCCTACATACAATCGGCGATAGTAACCTCGTCACCCCAGTGGCGATCAAATATTTACGTTGCCGAAGAGGTGACAATAAAATCCAGTCGCTGAATACGTACCTCCAAAACCGGCAGAGAATTCCTACTCCCACTTCGTTTCTTACTTAGGCCATGAGCACATACGCAAAATTGAAAAATATGCACTATGTTGATTCTCAAACGAAATCAATATCAGTGTGTTCATGAATTATATAATTATTTCTTCAGGCAGAGTAGCCATCATCAAACTTGCCCATTGTTCGGCGGGAAGACCAATATAAAGATTAATAACATAACCTTAACTATCAATGTAAACACAAATTTCATCTTCTTAAATAAAATTAATATTGTATAATAACATACATGCGGCTCTTACGTACTTTGATTAGTGTTTCCCAAGCTCCTCTTCCAAGTCCTAAATTTCGCATTATGTGTAAACAACTGCTTCTTTGCTCTTGCCATTCCTTTCCATTTAAACACCCAAATCCTATATAATAAAATCATATAACTTTTACTCTAGTCATATTTCTTAGAATCTTCAATAAATGTTTCAAATATACTTTACCACAGAAAAAATAATTGTTTTATCACTTGCATATTGTTTCAAATAACTTTAAGAACTGTGTTATATGTTGTTCATTATGTATAAGCTGTGTGCCCCACGTGTGACTATTGTGGTAATATTATAGAGGGTATTCATAAAAGAAGTATACAACTTCAAATTTTATTTGCATCGAAACTATAAAAGCTAGAAATCTAGTTCTATTTTAATAACTTTGCAACAATCAAAGTTTTTTTTTCTGCATAGTTAGAATTTCTCCACATGCGCCTCACTGTTTTCTAGGATAGTGTGTAAACGAAAATTTACTTCCAACCACGTTCGATGCACAATGTCGGCTGTTATACTGGGGACGCTTGTACGCTGACTGCATTTTATATGTTTATTGATGGAGACGCTTTTCCTGGATTTTGTTATTTAATTAAAAAAATTTAAGCTTCCAGCTACTATAATTTCGATGCAAATAAAATTTGAAATTGTATATTTCTTTTATGAATACCCTGTATTAGGAATGTCAGCAAATCATAATGTATTGCATAATTTTTTCCTTAATATGGAAGAGGCTTCTGCAGGGGCACGGGGCCCCCATAAGTCTTAGAAGGGCCATCCATGGCCAATTAAAAGAGCAGAGGCCATAAAGGCAAAGCAAGACTTGGAACGGGCCTCTGCCAGAAAAGAGTTGGAAACCATATATCGACACAGATATCGACGTAAATTGTGCAGCATTTCCAGAAACGTTCACTTGGATTTCTAATTAGGACAGCTCTCATATTTCGTGGACTATTTCACTAATCTGGGTTCGACTTCTAGACGCCAAACTTGTTTGTTTACAAGCGTTTTTGATCGGAGGTTACGCTAAGCCATCACTCCCATCCTGACGTACAACGCTCTCATGGGACGTAAACTATACTAATACCAAAAATAAAATATTGTGGAATATGATACTCGGGGTGTGTACTTCACCCATTAGACATTGATTTTGTCTCCTTCGGTTCTATGGGGAATTTAGTAGCTAAGTACGTCCATATTCACTTTCACTTTCGCTTTATTTATTTATCAAGACACGGAAAATTGCAATTACAATATCAATTCCTTGATAGGAGATCAAGGGAAAAAAAGCTAAACAATTAGCTTGACAAGTCCCGATCTCCTTACATACTGCCAAAAGAAAAAACTTTACGTTTAGTAACAATTAAACTACAATATTTGGAGGAAAAATAATATAAAGTGTAATAATTTAACAAGTTAAAACGAACACAGCAATATATAATACATGTAAAATGTAAACATAAGTAAATACAAATTCTAAGTGAAAATATAAGATTCAAATATACACGTAGTTCTCAGCTATGCAAGTCTATCAATTTCTTCCCAACGAATCTCAATCAAAAAATGCAGTTCTTTCACCCCAACGGACAGCCCCCACATACAAACAGACAAATTGCCTCGGATGAGATCCCCAGACTCTATACAATAATTTCTGCCACCCACGTAGCAGGGATAACACAATTGCCAAATATGGTCAACACAAGAAAGCCTCCGGGGCGAGAATTTTGTGAGTTTTCGTGGGGGAATTTATTATACTATAATTTTTGCCACCCACGTTTTAATTACAGCTCAAACTAGAGCTTATGTAATTTTGGAGAAAAAGAGACGCTTTCCCCATCCTGGATTCGAACCAGGGTCCCTCCGTTTAGCCCGGAGTGTCTTGGACCGCTAGACGAATGAGGACAGGAAACAACGCTCTCTTTCTCCGTATGTAAAGGTGTTAAGGTATTATTACCCTCCGCAGGGATAACACAATTGCCAAATATGGTCAACACAAGAAAGCCTCCGGGGCGAGATTTTTGTGAGTTTTCGTGGGGGAATTTATTATACAATAATTTTTGCCACCCACGTATAGCTTATAGCTCAAACTATAGTAATATATATATATATAATAGCAATTGTGTTATCCCTGCGGAGGGTAATAATACCTTAACACCTTTACATACGGAGAAAGAGAGCGTTGTTTCCTGTCCTCATTCGTCTAGCGGTCCAAGACACTCCGGGCTAAACGGAGGGACCCTGGTTCGAATCCAGGATGGGGAAAGCGTCTCTTTTTCTCCAAAACGAATAAAGCTCTAGTTTGAGCTATAATAACTTGGGTGGCAAAAATTATTATATAATAAATTCCCCCACGAAAAACTCACAAAAATCAGGCCCAGGAGGCTTTTCTGTGTTGATCTTATTTGGCAATATCCCTGCGAAGGTTAATAATATCTTACCCCAGACTCTATCTATAAATTAATCTCTATCTATAAATTCACTAAATTAATTTTTTATGTTAAGCTGACCGTATTCCTTCTGTTAGATGATCTCACTAGAAAATTGTCCCGTTTTACGAAAGTTGTTTTGAGGCTCCGAACTCAAATAGACCAGGAGCAGATTTACGATTTAATACTTACAGGCTATTACGCTTATATGTAACTTACCGAGAGAAATACCTTTGAAGATCTGTAATGATCTATCCAAAGCTGAAGGGTGACTAAGGCCTTCTTTTGCTAAGTTGTATTCATTGAATACCACTGTGTAATTGGATCCAAATTTGAGACTAAGAATGTAAAATAAATAAAAGACACACTTAGAAAGGAAGAATTTGAATACATAACTGCAATAAAATATATCAACAACTGGGAATGCTTCTTTTGAAAATTTTTCAAAACGAAGAGGTAACATTGTCTACATCCAGTGCCGGATTTATAAATGGGCAAGTTGGGCACTTGCCCAGGGCGCCAAATTTCAAGAGGCGCAAAAGGCAGCAATTTTTTTCGAATTGCAATTTATTTACCGTAGAATTCCGTCGATCAGCTCTCCCCGAGAAGGCGCCCTCCACATTTTTTTCTAAATCTGAAATTCTGAAGAATTGCGTGATATAACACCTGCGCCTCCCCAGAGCAGATCCAAGAAGGGGCATGCACCCCCGCTGAGAATAATAAATTTATATTAAAAATGATTATTTTCAAGTAAAAAATAAAACTAAACTTACAAGTGAATTTTTGAGCTGTGCTTCCTCCCTAAAATTTTGTCATCATCCGTCTTTTTCCCCCTACCCCAAGTACCCAATAAAAAATCCAAACAATCGTCGTCAAATAAAATTAATTTATTCATAGAAAAATACCAAATGGATGGGGCGCCAAATTTTTAGGGACGCAAAAAGCTGCGAACTTCGCCTTTCTTTTAATTACAATATACCTACTGTAAAATAGCATCGATCCGCACTGGCCGTGAAAGCGCCCCTTCACACATTTTATATTCATTTGAATTTCTGAAAAAAAAAATCTAACTGCTTTGCTCCCATTAAGCATCGAAGCAAAAAAATCTCTTCGTCAAATAAACTAAATTTATTTATAAAAATATCGTTATTATATCTTATAATAATGCACATATGGTAATCATAAATGTCGTTCTTTGTCTATCCTCCGCGATTTTTCATCGCATTTGAGGGTGCGGAAACACAGAATTTTATTTGTTTTTGCGGGTATGTCGAGAGAGGCATATGGGCGTAACTAGCTTCGAAGTCTAGGGGGCGCTATTTTTTCCTAGGGAAATTAACCCATTTTCTAGGGGGGGGATAAACCTTATACCGCAATGTTCAGCATAAAGTTTTAGGGGATTTGCCGCCCCTAGTAATGAATGGGGGCGCCAAAAACCTTTATGCACAGGGCGCTCCGTACCCTAAATCCGGCCCTGCCAATATCATTCGCAATTGTTTCACGCAATGCATCCAATGTTTTTGGATTATTTTTATAATCTCTATCCTTTAAATATCTCCATAAAAAAAGTCAGTGGAAGTTAAGTCCGGAGATCTGGGAGGTTATCGGTCTTTTCAAACCAGTTTGTCATCAAAGAAGCTGGTTATGCGCTCCATTTAAAAAAACTATGACCTCCGGACTTAACTCTCAATTATTTTCTTTTGTGGGGCTACTTAAAGTAGTACTTCTCAATCTTTACGAGGCAATGTCCCGGTGAATTCTTGTTTTATAAGACGAGTGCCCGGTTCCAATGATCTAAGAGTAAATAGCTTTCCATTTTTTTAAATGTTCATACCTTAAACTATCATAACTATGAATAATTAATTACAACATAATCATACAGAGTATTAATACGCTCCTTCTATGAATATGAACTTAAGTGTATGACCAATTAGCAAAGTTCCTTGTTGATTTTCTTTTGAAACATAGATCTTTATGGTTTTACGGCTTCGGGACTACAATGGTCATGCTGCGCCGGGACCTATTGTTTTCCGAGGAATCCGAACCTCTTAAGGCCTGGGGAACCAAACCCCGGACTACAGTGAGATCTTTGAGAGAGATCTGAGTAATCGTTCTTTGCATCGTTGGAAGTCAGTAGGTTGCGTGTTGTTTAGAAATAACGAGGTCACCACTTATAAGAGATTACTACCGCCTATAATCGTGAAGAATTAAATGCGAAATTGAGAAACATCAACATAATTTAATTAACATTAAGTACAGCGCGAGAGGGTTTTCTACACGTGCATTCGAAATATGGATGAGACAACAAATGTTCATAACCAGTTCTTTTTCGATCTTCTTTTTGAGTCCGTTGCCAGTTCCGTTCAGTGGAAGTTTTTCTGTCGATCTGTGGATGCGTCTCCCACAGGATGACCCTGTATTTCCCATTTCATTTGTATTTCTTTGAACCAATCATGATAACACAAATATTCACGGATATCAAAGAATTTTTATTTTTAATATTTAATAAACGAAAATGAGAAAAAAAAATTTCGCTTTTTCGAAAGTATTTAAAAAATTGCGTCTTCTTTTCAGTAAAGGTTCTAGGCTGGGGCCGAGGGAGCCATGGCCCCTCAAATATAACAGGATTTTATTATTTTTCCCATATGCACGTGCTCCACTGGCGGCGCCCAGGAATTGGGGCCGCCAAATTTTCTTGTCTAGAACCCCTACCGCTTCTTTTAATTTAAACTTATTTACGATATATCAATATTTTTTAACTCACCCGATGATATCTCCGTATTTTGCTTTCAATTTTGCTATTCCTTTATAGGGTTTATCTCCAAGGAAAGGCAAATATCCAACAAATGGCAATCCTATTGGCCCGGAGGCAGCTTCGACTTCTTCATAATCCATTGATAAATGTAATATAAAGCAACGGTTAAAAATGAAATTTGCACGAAAAAATCGATTAAATATCTTTCAACATAAGACATTGTTCCTACTTTTCTGAACAAAATTTCCTCAATGCATGTACTTTGCATACAGGAAGATAAAACTACACCCTTTTTGATGTGAGATACCGCTTATCTTTAATTGTAGATTATTTTTGAAAGATCCAAATATTCTCGTTATCGTTCTACACTCAAGTCTTATCTTCCCTCGCGCACGCAATCTATAGATATTTTAAAACTGTGTCCTTTGATTTGCTCTAAAGTACAAAGTGGTAACTAAACATGTACGAGTAGAAACAAAATTAAGAAGCATATAAGAAGACGCAGACCGTGTGAGCGTGTCTTAAGGAGGGAGAATGTTTACTGAAACATAGTCGTCCTTAAGAGGGATAAATTTAATATTTATTGCGTTGATTTGATTGAGTGGAGAGCGGGAGAGAGACCAATAAGGGACGGGAAGAAAAAGACAACAAGGCTAACAATAAAAATAAAGTCAAATCAAGTGATAGTTTGCGTTGATTTGGCACTTACGCCATCAAAAGTTATAAAAAAAATAAAAATATCAAAGTCATGTTCATAACCCAAATAGGAAAACAGAAAAAAAAATTTTAAGGGATAACCATACACAGTAAAACCTCTGAATAGAGGACACCTCAGGACTCCAGAATCTGTCCGCTATTATGTTAGGTCGTATAGTTTGACGATATGAAAATATTAATACTCCGCTGCGCAATTAATAATATTGATAGTTTCATTTTTGAAGCTTTTTAGCATTCTCAAAAATATTATTGAATTATAATACGCAATAATATTTTAAATATTAAACCAACTTTTCTTGTTATTAACGTGACTACATGTGTGAAATCACTCCAATACTGAATGACATCCCAGAAATCTTAATTTAACGTTTGCATGTGTATCCAAATCCATTGAATAACTCCGAAACTACAAGTCTGAAATGATTGTGCTATCATTCTAATCCAGAGATCGCCAACCTTCTTTGATCGTCGACCTCTTTAACTGTTTCTTGACCTTTTATCGATTCACTCTACCTTACTATTACGTTACTACAAAAAGATAAGCACAAAAAAATGGGGGCGCTTATGTGAGTTTTCAATTTTTTTATAGTTTTATTGTTTATTGCATGTATAATGTAGTATATATTATATTGTCTTAAACGTTAAGCTAATATAATAATGTATATTATATTAAATAAATAATATTCATATATATGTGGTAATAAAGTTAAATTAATATATATATATATAAAAGTTTTCCTCGCCCATTCTTGGCGGAAACAGGCTTTGGGACGGGCAGAGCGCCATGTTCCCAAGCCTCTTTTTACATCACTTCTTAATGTGCCATGTCTAGAAACTTCCTGACAATGTGACACGTGTTTAGGATTGTGGCTTTTTGTATTTCAATGTAGGTGTTTGGGTCAATGTTGAGTATCTCCAAATTCGTCGCAAGCGTTTTTGGTACTATCCCTGTTGCTGAGATGACTAACGGGATGATGAGGATCTTTTCCATACCCCATATATCTCGTACTTCATGTCTGAGATCTTGGTACTTGGTGATTTTCGTTGTGTAGGTTGTCTGTATGTTATTGGTGTTGGGTACTGCTATGTCGATTAAGTACGTGGTCTTATTCGATTTATCGACGAGGGTTATGTCAGGACGGTTATGTGGGACTGTCTTGTCTGTTATGATTGCTCTATCCCAGTAAAGCTTGTGTGTTTCGTTCTCATGCACGGTCTCTGGCTCATATTTGTAGTACGGGCATTTTTCTGTCAGAAAGCCAGCATTCGCTGCCAATTTCTGGTGGACTATTTTCGCTACTTGATCGTGTCTATGTTTGTAGTCTGACTGCGCAAGGATCTTGCATCCTGCCATCACGTGTTGGATTGTCTCCGATGCCGCATGACAGTGTCTGCATTTGTCGCTTTCTATGTCTTTTCTCTGGATGAATTTCTGATTGTTCCTTGTTGCGATCACTTGGTCTTGGATGGCTAGCATGAATCCTTCTGTCTCTGGCTGGAGAGTGCCTTTGGCCAGCCAAGAATTTGATGCCTTTTTGTCAACGTGTGGTTGTTGCAGGTCATTGTAGTGCCTGCCATGTAATGGTTTTCCGGCCCAAGTTCTCAGTTTCTGTTCGTTGGCTGTTTCCAGGACACGCTCTTCGGTACTACACAGGTTTAGTGGCGTGTAATTTGCATCTGCTTGTATTATGGCTTGGATGAGTGGCGATCGGGGACTCTTCAACTGGAAGTATTGCCTCATGCTCTGGATCTGCTTGTCATGTAAGTCTTTGAGGTCCGCTTGTCCGCGTCCTCCTTCTTCCCGGGGTAGTGTTTGCCGTTCAATTGCCGTTGCAGGGTGTAGTTGTCCGGCTCTTCTCTGGATGGTTCTCATTTTCCGCTGGAGTTGTTCTAGTTCAGTGTTGGACCATTTGATGATCCCGAAGGAGTAGGTGAGCACTGGTACCGCATATGCGTTAATGGCTTGCGTGGTGTTCTTCCCGCTCAGTTTCGTCTTCACAATGCTTCTAAGTCTTTCTTGGAATGCTTGCGTGAGCTGGACTTTGACTTTCTTGTGCTCCTGCTGCCGTTTTTGCATTATCCCTAGGTATTTGTAGGTTTCGCCCTCGTCCAAGGTCTTCAGTAGTCTCCCGTCTTCGAGTTCGATGCCTGGTAAATCTTCTTTGCTATTCTTCTGTATTTTGCACTTATCGAGGCCGAATTCCATTCCTATGTCCTTGGAGAATGTCTCTGTTATACTGATGAGTTGTCGGAGTTGGGTGATTGTTGGCGCGTATAGCTTGATGTCATCTACGTACATGAGGTGGGAGACTTTATGTAGGTTTCTCTTGTCTTTCTTCAGCATGTATCCGTATTTACTTGTGTTCAGCATCCTTGACAAGGGGTTTAACGCCAAGCAGAACCACTGGGGGCTTAGTGCGTCTCCTTGAAAGATTCCGCGGCGGATGGGGATCTCGGCCGTTTCTATTTTACTGTCTGGCGTGTTTAGCTGTAACCGGGTTCTCCATTGTTTCATGCTGCTCTGTAGGAATCGGATGATTGAGGGATGCACTTTGTATATGCTGAGTATTTCAAGGAGCCACGAGTGCGGAACAGAGTCGAAAGCCTTCTTGTAGTCTATGTATGCGGTGTTGAGTTTTCGCTTTTGTTTTCTTGCTTGTTCCAGGATAACTGAGTCGATGGTAAGCTGCTCTTTACATCCCAGAGTCCCTTTCTGGCATCCCTTTTGTTCTTCCGTCATTAAGTTGTTGCTTTCGCTGTGCCGGCTTATTTTTTCAGAGATGCACCCCGTGAGTATCTTGTACAGGGTGTTAAGGCACGTAATGGGTCGGTATTTCGCTGGGTTACTGGTATCCTGGTCCTTCGGTAGGAGGTAAGTTATTCCCTTGCAGAGGAATTCAGGCATTTTGCTGGGGTCTTCAATTATCGCCGTAAGTTCCTTGGCTAATGGGCCATGGGCGCTGGTAAATTTCTTGTACCAGAAGTTGTGTATGCCGTCAATACCGGGTGCTTTCCAGTTGTGCGTACGTTGGATTACCTGCTGGAGTTCCTCTATCGTGATGCCCGTGTACTCCATCTCCTCTATTCCTCTCGTAGCCTCCATTTCTTGCTGAATCCAGGGGGCGCTTTTGTGCTGTACTTCATTGGACCATAGTGTCTTCCAGAAGGTCTCTATTTCTGCTGGCTTTGGGGCTTCGTACTTGTCTTTGTTCGCTGGGGTCTCTCGAAGCTTCCTGTAGAAGGCCTTCTGGTTTGCTTGGAATTGCATGTTCTGTTGTTTTCTGTTGGTATAGTCTTTGTATCTTCGGAGTCTTCTGGCGTATACACCCAGTTTTTGTTTGAGGGTATCCAGATATTCGCTGATGTGTTTATTGGGCTCTTCGTGTCTTGTATGAATCCTATTTCTCTTAAGGGCCATCTTCACTTTCCTCACTAATTTCTTACTCCTATTTCCCTGCATGTACTGGGTTATTCGCCCTATGCTGCTGCGGAGCTCTTCTATTCTTTTTTGCAGTCTCACTTGCCATGGTGGTTGGGCTTTGTTTCCTCTGTTACTTCGGCCTTCGTTCCTTACTTCGTACCCATTGGCGCGTGATGCCGCTACTGCTGCACAGTATATGGCGGTGTGTATTTCCTGTAGGGAGTTGTGGTTCTGTAGGTGTAGTGGTAGAGTATGTTCATTGAGGATCTTGGTTGCTTTGCAGAGTTTCCAAGATGCCGGTTGGCGTGGTATTCTTGGCCTTGTTGCGGCATCCGAGCCTTCATATTCCGCCAGGGCACATTGGAAACCTTCTTCCATTTTCTCCACGTCCCTCCTCTCTTCTTCTTCTATGCTTGGTTGGAGCGGTTCTCTTGCGCCAATAGCTGGTGCTTCAGGGTTTGCCACACTGGTTGAAGTGTTTGCCAGGTCATTGGCGACTTCATCTCTTAACCTTTGTAGTATGGGCTCTGCTAAGAGATTTCTGGTTATTATGTTCCTGCGTTGGGTTGTTATCCTTTCTATACTGATGTCCAGGTGTGGAGTTATATATATAAATTTTTCCTTCTTCTAACCTCTTCCTGATTTTTGTTTTTCAACTTAAACAAATGTAATTACGGGAAATAATGCAAACATTTCTGGATAGTTTCATTCTCCCCAACCCCTCCTATATTTTCAAACATGTGCTATAAACAGCATATATAAAAGGCCTCGTTTCTTTGTATTGTGCTATACAACGTTATAATAACAGATAACAATCCATATGATATTGTAGTGACGTTACACAAGATTATGGCAACTGATAACGTTGTATATTATCTTATAACAACGAAAAACTTTTTTTCTACTGGATTAACAGAATTTTGCGATGAAAATCTACACTGAAGTTATATTCGTAATATAACGCTAAACTAATTTAATATAACACTAATGTTATATTAAATTTTATTATTCTAAATGCTGCATAAATAAGATAACACAATTGCATTTTAAATACAGCGTATTTAAATTTGAAAGTAATGAAAATTCTTAATGAAAAAAAATAAATTTCAGCAAAGTATATAAAATGAACAATAAAGTTTAGTTTATTTTATTTAAATTTATTTGAAATAATCTGTTATGTGGGTTTGTTTGGAAGTACTTACTTCACAAGCATTTTTCTCCACACGGATATTACATTTACTGATCATCTCCAGTCCTTTAACATCGCCAACCTAAATTTAATATGAACTTTTGCAATTGTGTGGTGAATTTTAAGACATTAATGTAGTTTTTGATGTCACATTTTCCTTCCACTACCTCTTCATCTTCTTTACTTCGTTTTGATTGCACCAACCATTCCTCCCTAAACCTGTTTCTCCTTCCCCTATTGTCGCTGTTTCCTTATCATAAAAGTTGTCCTTCACTTACCAAAGCGTTATTACCTTTTATCTCCATTGTTTCATGTACTGGAGACAATACATGAAACAATGTATTGTCTCCTTACAATACCGTTGTTTACAATGTATTGTAAACTTCAGTGTGTCTTACAATATTGTATTGTCTCCTTACAATACTGTTGTTTACAATGTATTGTAAACTTCAGTGTGTCTTAAATAGCATGTCCCTTACTCAGAGACAAACACATTAAGGTCCCCATTCAAAGGGACCGGGACCAGAGAAATTGTCTCTTAAATAAAGGTGTCCCTTATGAGAGGCTTCACACTATTATTATTGTCTTATAGTTTAATAATATATGTAATGTATATAGCTTTATAATAAAGTATATTATTATTGCCCTTTATAGCTTAACGATAAACTTATATGATTATATACAGGGTGTCCTTTAAAGCCAGGAAGAAAAGTATGTAAGGAGAACCCTTGAAGAATTCTAAGAAAAAAGTGATGATGTGAAAATGCTCAGAAATCAATATTTCTGGAGTTCCTTTAATAAATATGTTCCTTATTTCGCGAATAGGCTATTGAACTTTCACATAAGTGTATCTTTGTAAATCAAAACTCAATAATTTTATTTTTGAGTCTTTACGTTAACTTTTATTTCTTTTTTACTGTCATTACCAGGCCTGCAGCCAGGATGCAGGAGCAACTGGGGACATGCCCCTGCTGTCCCCAACTTGGTTACGGGCCTGATCATTATCAACATTATTTTCACGCATCCCCAACCAGTCCACCGCTTACATAGTTTTCGGAGCCACTGGAGCTAAAATATATATATAACTTAATTTATATCCGTTTATCTATCCTTGACCATATATATATGCTTTTTTCTAATTTCAGGAGTCAACTAACACATTTTGGTTTATCTCACCATTGATTCAAAACGTTCTGCTTAGTTAGTTATTTTAGTTCATGGTATGCATATTGCCTGCACAGTATATAAAATGAAACCAAGAATAGTTCTTTATCATTAGTGTATAATAATTTCAAATTAAAATTTCAATATATATATATTATTTTTATTTTTTTTTTGGCACAGATTTCTCGAAATAAATAATTTTATACATTTTATCAATGACTACATTTTAAATACAGTATAACCGATTAGAAAATGGAATAAATTAAGAAATATAACCTCTTTTTCAAAAAAGACCCTTTGAATGAAATTTGTTACCTAAATTCCTTAAAGGGTGAACATGTAATTCAAATATTTTTTCTTCATTGGTCACTACTACTGGAACAATTTTAGCTTGGTGGTTAGTGGCACGACCACTAGCGGCACTTATGTATCAACAAGTAGTCTAAGAAACAGTACAAAGTACAATGCTGGTTATTCATTTATTTTTGTCGACATGTACAATATCCTTCATTACAAACCGGAGCAGATAAAGTACATGGGCTTCATTCGAATATTACACTTTAACAAGCAGAAAATAAATATCACATACATGTAATATGAATGCATGAATTGATTACATAATTTTTGTGCACAAAATAGCTGATTCGCAACAATATTCCTGAAAATAAAATCTATGATGTAATGTATCTTGAAGTATTCATGATGATGATGAATACCTTTTGATGCTACTATGAGTTGTGACATCAATACAATGACCGTTTACTCAGAAGCCATTGGTACTACAATCACAGTATGTACAGGTCAGCATACCCCATGGTTAGGTAATAACCGTTTTTCACAGTATGCAAAGTATTTATTAATTACTATGTATCTGTAACAAACAAATAATACATTACGTTCGATAGCACCGAACTATGATTATACTGTTTTAAAGATGGTTTTTCTCTCTCCCCTTATCTTCTGTCTCTCCTTTTCTAAATTTCTTTTCGGTTCCACATTACTCGCGAATAACTACGAGCACAATCAAGGGTAAGTGATATGAGAATATAATTTTTCATACTTGCGCATACTTGAGCAAAAGAAAAAATTATTAACGCTTAATTAAATTGAAAAGGAATTAACGTTGAAAGCGTTATATTGAATAAAAATCTCGTGACGCCATCATTACACTTTATGATGCTATTAAGTGATATAAAAAGTGTTAAACGGAAGGAAGGAAGGATGGACTCAGGTGGTAGAATTTTTAATGTTAAAACATCATTCGCTTATGATTGTGCTCGCGTTTATCCCCAAGAATTAGCATGAACATGTTTTTTGATTTCTTGCCTAAGTATGATCTATTTCTGCAACCTTACCCCACTTCTTCAATATTTACATATTAAAATGCGGGGCGCGGGGGTTAAAATGTAGTTACTGTTGGCGAGTGTACCAAGTGTTTTCGAGCACACAAAGGGCTCGTATTGGTCCTTAAATCGGAAATTGTGCCTTGACTGTCATCTCACTTTCCTGCTTTGCAATGATAGCAAAAATTTTGAAGCGTTAATATTTTAATTAGTAAAAAATGACCGATAACTAACGTTTCTAATAAAAAATTTTGATATGCAAGTTTAACTATAAAAATTTACATAATATGGCATACTTAGCTTAATATTCTGCCTGTGTAATAATTCTGGGATACTCTATGGTGGTTCGCTCTGTCGCCAAACACCGCCAAACCATTTTACAAGCAACCACCGAAAAATACATCACAAAGGAAGGAGGGCCACAACTGGCAATTAATCACATTAAAAACGCTAAAATCTGACCGGTAACTACATTTTAACCATCAATTATTCATTTGTAATCTCAGAATTTTAAAAAAAAAATCATAATAAGGCAAATTATGATGAATCGCCTAAAATTATGCGAAAAACAACCAATAGTAAAAATTAAAAATATCTGAAGACACATTCATCGTCATTTCAAATGAAAAATTTATAGTTGGGTAAATGGTGACCCCTCCCCTATATTCACTTAAAAATATGTACAATACTAAAAATGTATAGTAGCTAATTCTTAAGCTGTCAACTTGGTGTATGATGATATGTTAAAAATGCACATATTATGTAAAAATGCACATCACTAACTTTATACAATTGCGTCTAAATAAAGTCCATACAAGTCTACACCAAAACGTTTTCTTTCCATAGTACGAAACAAAAGCACTTGACGATAGTACGGATACATCTCGACTGAGAGAAATATCTAGTACAAAAATAACTTTCTAGAACAAAAGTGGAACCATGTTTGGTGAACCTGCCCTAAAAACCGCCAATCTTTGGCGCAAACCAGGGTCGATGGCGATGTATCACGCAGAAGTAGAAGCAGCAGTAGCAATTCGTGAGATTTCAAGTTTACGTATTTTGTAATTTCCATTTCAAAGACAGTACTCCATTACAAAGACTACTCCTCGAAGAAAGTTTCACAGTATTAAGTACAATGAAAAGGCAGTGTTTGTTAGCTCTTTGTGTCATCTGCAGAAGCACTTTGCAGTACTCCAGGCATCAGAAAATCATCTCAACGAAATGATACAATTTCAAATTTCATAAAATATAATCATTTCTGTTACAATTTGATTTCTTTTTTCGAGAAGAAGGAATGGCATTGTTTCTTTAATGGCAGGCTTTGGAGAACTCTTGAAAGAAATTTCTGATTGAAAATTATAGTTATTATATCATCTATTTATGACAAGGGTGTCTCGTCATGTTAAATGAACAAGGTAAATCACAAATTTTGGCTTCTACCATAAATCTTTTCAGGGTCTTGCAATTTCTGTTTGAGGTTACGATTGCACTGCAGACTTTCGCGCCATAATGAAAAAATTTCTATAAATATAATGTCTTCAGCTCTGTTAGCCATAGCCTATTTGATTGTGTATTTTCCATAAGGCAAAAATGGCTATGGAAAACGACGTGATGTGGTGGTGGTGGTGCCATCTGGTGGCACAATTCACCTCAAATATGTGCTTCGGAGGCACTTTCTGTTTCGGCAAGTCCTTCATAGGGAAGGCTGTTGTGGAAATGCTGAAATAAATATCCCCGTAATGGCTCGTTGGTTCTTCTTCATCGTCACCATAACCACTGCCACTACCACTGCCACTAGAACCCCAATCAGAGTCGGCTGAAAATTTTAAAAAAAAGTATTATATTCCGAAAATCATGACCATATGGAAATTATCCACCTAAATTATAAACACCCTGCAAAATAAATAATTTAATTGATTTGCATAGCGCAGGGCCAACAAGTGCCATACCTCACCAATAAAATAAATAACTGGTATAAGAAAAAATTCTAGAAAAATTACTAAATAATTACCAAAATGTCTATTAATTGAAAAATCATTAATATACTAATCAGCAAAGTATCCTTGTTGTCAGTTAAAACTTGGCAAAAATTATATATCAAATTAGTACATCACAAGCAATGCACTAACGTAAAAATTTCTACATGAGCACTATGAGGTAATTGATTAGAGACAGGAAACTAAAAATTTCAAAACATGCTAATTAGCAAAAATTTAATGGAAATCAAGTTATTACTAATAACTAAACGAAGTTATTAATGCATAGCAGAAGTAACAATTGATAATTTTCATGAGTTAAGCAACATAATCAGTACAATATAGTTCCAATAATGATGAATAATAAATAAATTTTGGCACCAACTGCATCTATTATTTGCATATAAAATCAAAATGACACACATCAATATTACACTGCGCAATAAAATGTGAAATAAATACAGCAACCATCCTGATTCTCACCCAAACCGTAACGCCGGTACTCACAGTATGGCAATGACAACTAGCGTATGCAAGGACATGTTTATTCAATGTTTCATTGCAATAGGGGGGGTTGTAAACTCCCCCAATGTAATGAAATTTTGTATATTTAACACAGGAATATACGAGTTGTAGTTCTATAACCCCACTTATGAACTTTCTATATACATCTATGGCAATGACAGACCTCCAATTACCTGTTGTGTTGGCTCCCAACTGAAAAAAGAAACAGATGCTGCTTCGCCCCAATGCAACCATCTTACCTGTTACCTGAGATTACCGGTCAAAAAAACCTTTCAATTTATAAAAATAGCTCATTTATTAAAATACCAACTTAATTTGTTGAAGTCTGAAGCTCAAATGAGCAAAACATTTTTTTTTTTATATCAGCTACTTCGCTCCAAAAAATGGCCACATAGTGGCGCTTATGTACACATTTTTGCATTAATGCATTGCTTGTGAGGTGCTGATTAATTTGATATATAATTTATGTCACGTTTTAATTGACAGCAAGGATACTGGGCTGGAAAGTGTTAAAAAAATAATAAGAACTGCCAGATTTAAAAATGTTTTACTCTGTGAACGTGGTGCCATTGCCAAAATGTAGTCTGTAAATAATAGGTGTCTAAATACACAGAAACAACTAGAAAAGGTAAACCTCAGGGGAACAAAGTTTAGATTTTGCCTTTACCTCCCTTCGTAAACAATCTGGACCCTAAATAAGAAACGGTCCGTACCTGTGTGATGTAGAAATTGGCACTTCAGTATGTGACTACCATACCAAAATTATTTAGACATGCTACCCCTTGACAGCACTATGCCAATGCTATTTCACACCTCTATTCACTGTAGCTTTGCATGTGCCATAAATGTGTTTACATGCGAGCATACCAAATCTGATTATATAAACACGCGTACATATATATGTACATACACAATTTCTCTTTTGGGCAAAAGAGGACGGTCTCCAATATGCTGCTGCTCTGTCACAGAATCAAACTTCATTAACGTCTGATACATAAGCATAGACGTACGCAGAAAGTTCGTAATGGAGGGTTACAGAGCTACAACTCACATATTCCTATGTTAAATATACAAAATTTCATTGCAATGGGGGGTTACAACCCCCATCAACACCCCCCTGCATACGCCAATGTAGGTAAGGTATCCATTATGCCGTGACAATGGCCATGATTCGTAGCCATGGTAATTTGTGATGTTTATTCTATGGAGGTAGCAGGTTACATGCGGAAGATAATTTGTGATATTATGTTATGAAAGCCAAATGTTACACAAAGATGATAATTTGGATGTTTATGCTATGGAAGCTACATGTTACATGAGCAAGGTAATTTGCCATCCATGCAGAAATGTAGTTAACATATAGTGCAAGGCTTAATCGCTTTAGTGAATTAAGAGGCCCCCTATTTCATTTTTTCGTCTCTTTAGTTTGATAAAAAGGCTTAATAAAGAGGCCTGAAATGACTTTATATCTAAGGGTCCAAAAACTCTTAGCTACAACACTGCGTTTATGCCATGAAAGAGACGTGCCATGTGAGCAGCATTGGTGTATGCAAGGAGGTGTTGATGGGGGGGTTGTAACCCCCCCCATTGAAATGACATTTTGTATATTTAATATAGGGACACATGAAGTTGTAGCTCTATAACCCCCTTATGAACTAACTTCCTGTGTAAGCCTACGGTGAACAGGGTAATTTATGACAAGAAATGCCTGGTGGTGGCATAATGTGATTGTCTGCTATGCAGGATATTCCAAGTTTGAATGCAAATGACCAGCACATTTTTACTGATCCGTGATTCCGAGTTTGTTTCCCCATAAGCGACAAGAGATTTGGATTCCTCAGAAGACAGTGATTCCAGATGCAGCATGACCTTAATTACCCTTGTGCCATAAAATACAAAAAAAAACCACATGGTTTTGAATGGGGTATCAATCGCTTCTCTCAAATCCCCACTGGCTACCCATTTTTGTCATGACATTTACGCCATTTGTCTGATCATGTTTTACGGCACAAGGACAGCAAATGTCATGCTCTGCACCAGTTACACCACTCGTGAAGGAGACGGTTATATGGAAAAAGCATATTAAAAGAAAACAATAACGGAAATCAGTTATAACGACCAACTGCATATAGCAACCAAACTTCTACAGGAACTTCAGGTTTCCCAGCCTTTTATATGGTAAAACGTAATGGTTATAACGACTTCCTATACTGTATATAACGTCATTACCTTTTATAACCATGATATTTTTTTTAAGTATAAAGGATTCAGTAATCGCTTATAGTAGTATCTTGACAACCCATGAATGGGTACTTGCCCTGCAGATAACGCTTGAATCACATTGTTCTTTTGGTTTAAAAAGATTTAGAGTAAAAAAGCACAAGTGAATTTAGAATAAATTAGTGCAAAAATGTATTACCATATTTTAATTTTAAAAAATATTGCTTGTAATGATTAATTTGTTATAATGACCGAATTTGCACGGTCACTGGGCAGTCGTTATAAATGATATCCATTATACAAAAGCAGATGCATTTTACTTTGAGTGTGTGAAACTAAGCACATGTTTTGTTACGAATATCAAATTCTTTTAAAACGTCGAACTTACAAGTATCTTGCCACACAACATCCAAACCATTGTATGCATGTGTGAGTTTCGTAGTTATAAGTTTAAGCGTCAGGATTTGTTGATTGATGTGTGAATTCTGTCGCGACACGTCGAGGTCCACCTCTGGATTTTTGGTCTGGTTGAGCAATCCGTCTCCCACGAGGTCGCTTGTATACCTATACAAACGTAAAACAAGTAAGTAACTACAATCGCTATTAACCAATTTATCGGTAACACACTGCAATAATCAAATATGATACAAATTTTAATGGTACAGTTTATTTAAAAACGTTATGATACAAACATCGCTAAGAGCTATTTCGATAGCACATGGTTATCACTACCAGAGCATGATGGCCTTTATATCCGTGATGGAGTTGCCATCTTATCAGTTAGACACTTGGTTATGTTGATCAGGAATTAAGTGTATTGGTGGTGTCGTCTCTAGCCGTAAGACGCAAAACGTTTTTCCAAGTGGGTGAAACAGAGTTACTCGGGAGTTGGTCATTAACTGTAATGTTGATCTTTGATAGGATATGAAATGTCTCGAAGAAGTGGAGTTAACTTTTTTAACGGTATGCGCATTGGAGAATAAGAGCTTACATCTGGATTCTCCTGAATGTTTTGCTAATGTCAAGTTATGAAATTCTTGTTTTCTGACATAAGCTTCATGTTCATCAGAGCACTAAAATTTAACGAATTATATTCTGGCTAAAAGGAATTTCTTCGACATTGCATTGCTGAAGCATTGTCCTCCAACAATGAACCACTTGCATCGGTGGATGTTCGGGAAGTGAAAATTATCATAACTAGGGCTGACAAAGATGGTCAAGTCATTGTGATCGATAGAAATCATTCAGATAGGATTAACCAACTTATTCAGGATGGCTCTTATGTAATGGTTAAGAAAACCCCTATTACTTTTCAACTTTCCAATGTTAATAAAAATGTATGGAACTGTTTTTCCATAAATGAAAACACTACAAAATTAATCATACCCTCTTGTCGCCAATGTTGCCTGACTTTATGTGCTACCAAAAGTGGATAAATGGGGAATGCCATTCTAACCGATAGCATCAAATATTGGTACAGCCACCCATCTGCTCTAAAGATACCTTGTCCGGAAGATTTCTCATTTATTACTTCATAACACTTTCACAGTTAAAAACTCATCCAGTTTTAATGAGAAGTGGAAGATCCTCAATTTCAATTCTTCCAAAATAATCTTTTTTGATGTAAAGAGCTTATTTACAAACATACTTGTACAAGGCTCACTTGATACACTCATTCTGAGATTGAATGAATTCCACTATACAGATTAAGAAATCAATGAACCGATTCTTCTCACCAAATTGTGAATGAAATAAATTTGTTTCTCAGTTGACAACGATTTATTCAAACAAACGAGTGGTCTGGCAATGGAAAACCCACTTTTCTCAGATTCTGTGTGATGTCTTTACGCACTATATAGAAGAGAAAATTCTGATTCTCATCTCATTCATACTCTGGACAAGATACGTGGATGATACTTTTACTCTACTACCCAACAATAAGGATGCTTCACACATCACTAATCTCTTACAACACAACTGATCTTGACATCCAATTCACTTTTGAAAAAAAGACTGTTCACTGCCTATTCTCGAAGTCCATAGAACACTTATCGGCTTTCACACCAGTGTCTTTCATAAACCTAACTTTGTTGGTCTTCTTCCTCATATTCTTTCTGTTCAGCAAAGCCAGAATATGAGTTTATTTCACTGGTTGGTGTCTCATACCATCAAATTTTCATCCACAAGTGATGTTTTGACTAATGAACTTCGCTACATTCGAAAAATTACCTCATACTGTGGCTATAATCCAACAATTATTGATCATGTCTTTAGAAAACTCGTTAAAGCTGCCTCTTCTATTTCAAGCGATTCTTCAGAATCTAAGGACACTGTCTGCATTTCTTATATTTATGAAATTTATACAATAATTTTTGCCACCCACGTTCATATAGCTCAAACTAGAGCTTTTTTTATATTTGGAGAAAAAGAGGCGCGGTCCTCATCCTGGATTCGAACCAGGGTCCCCGCATTGAGCACGCGGTGTCTTGACCTACTAGACGAATGAGGACAAGAACAAACGCATTTTTCTCCGTATATGAGGATGTAAGATATTATTACCCTTCACAGGGATAACACAATTGCCAAATAATGGTTCGAGTCCAGGATGAGGACGGCGCCTCTTTTTCTCCAAATACGAAAAAGCTCTAGTTTGAGCTAAATAAACATGGGTGGCAAAAATTATTGTATAATAAATCCCCCCACGAAAAAACTCACAAAAATTTCGCCCCGGAGGTTTTCCGTGTTGACCCTAATTTGGCAATTGTGTTATCCCTGGAGGGGTAACAATATCTTTACGAAATTTCCATGAAGATTGCTATTGTTTTTCATAAATTCAACTTTCACATCACCTTCATTTCAATCAACAAAATTGGCTTTTCTCATTTTAAAGACACCATCCCGGATTCTGACAACTGGGGTATGTACTCTATTCCATGCCAATGCATCTTTTTTTAATAATATTAAATTTATACTGGCCAAACAAAGTGCATTTTAGGTTAAAAGAACATGAAGCTTATGTCAGAAAACAAGAATGTCATAAACTGGCATTAGCAAAACACTCATGGGAATCCAGACAAAGGTTTTTATTCCCCAATGTACGTATCATTAAAAAAATCAGCATAGAGCTTGATCTCACTCAATTTCTTTCAGGCATTTCATATCCTATCAAACATCAATGTTACAGTTAATAACCGACTCTTGAGAAACTATCTCGTCTGCTTGTAAAAATCTTTTGCATCTCATATCAAGAGACGACACCACCAATACACTCAAGTCTAGCTCAACCCAATAAAGTTTCTAACCAATAGGGTGGTAAATCCGACCAATATCATGGACATAAACAGAAGCCACCATGTTCTGATGATGAAAGTCGCATGCTATCAAAATAGCTATTAGCCACATTTTTAAATTAACTGCACCATTAACCCTTTCGCTGCTACCAATGTGCTGGTATGTTGGGTCAAAAGTGCAAGATCGTTTCTGTTGGTATGGGTAAGTTGTCAGTTTTGTGAATGATTCTTTTAAGGTCAATTAATTTTTTAGATACTTTCTTTCGAACCAATTTCTCTACAATACTAACAATGTGTACACACGTTTTATTGTGCTTTTTGTTTATGTTAATTCAAACAATTTATACATTTATTATGTTGTATTAAATAATAAAATTAAAAACAGAGTACCGAAGTTTGCTTCTCATCCTATTCCTCAACTAAACTAGTAAATATATGTCAGATATACATGTAATTCATATTTAAATAAGTCCTAAAATGATACGCCCTGCGGTGGCGCAGTGTGGTAACGCGTTCTCCTATTGCGCGGCTAATCCGGGTTCGACTCCCAGCAGTGCAAAAAGAACGCTTACTCAGAGATCTCATAAAGATCGCACTGCTCACTGTAGTCCGGGGTTTGGTTCCCCAGGCCTTAAGAGGTTCGGATTCCTCGGAAAACAGTAGGTCCCGGCGCAGCATGACCACTGTAGTCTTTGAGCCGTAAAACCAAAAAACAAACAAACAAATCTAAAATGATACGTTTCGAAATTTATTTTACTTATTTCTAAATGGCATAAATTATTATCATTTTGTGTACTGAACTATGATTCAATAAAATTTTTAGAGAATAATTATATTTTATTCGTAGTTACAGCACTTCATAAACACATTTTATGTTTTATAAATATAGTTGTATAAATTTCAAAATGAATATTACACATAGATAACCACCAACTGATTTCAAACCAATTACTCGATAAAATTTTAATAAATATTTAAAAATTATGCAATACTACATACAGTTTGGAAGGACAATTAGAATTATTCCCGCATCAGTAGCGTAGCAACTCAAAACTCATGGGGGGGTCGAGGGGAGAAAGCTCAAGTGGCTTTAAAGAAGATTTAGAGAAAATGTATTTTGATATTCAATGGGGGGGGGGATTTATCCCCCCAAGCCCCTCCCTTTCCTAAGTCACTGTCCTGCACAGAGGAGAGTCAAAGCTGTCTCATTTAAGCTCACACTACACAAGCCTCCAGATATATATTTCTCGTAATTAAACAGTAACGCTTAATTTTTGCCCACAATAAAATAAAAATTTAGTGGTGTTTTTTTTCACATATGTTATAATTAAAAATGTGATTATAATATCAATACTTACACATTTTAAATATCTATCGTGGGAAAAACATATATTCAATTAATTGACAAAATGTTGTGCATTTTTTCAGAATCACATTATTTCAAATACGTCTAAAACAAAACCATAATGTAATGACCGAAAGTGACTATTCAGAAAACTAGAGACCTCTATGTGCCATTCGTTTTTGTGGCTCATCTTTTGACCTACTTCTTTATGAACGAGTTAAGTCTATGATTTGTCTAGTATGCATGCCATTCATTGTGTGGTAGCCTTCTCGCAGAGAAAGGATTACAATTTATGCAATTTTTGCTTCTATACATTTATTAATTCATGATTTCTTTATGTCTGTTTACAATTTTTTATGCCGGTTTACAATTACTTTGTGTCAGCTTACGATTTCTTTGTCAGTTTAGAATTTCTTTCTCAGTTTAGATGGACATTTAGTTGCGATATCATAGTTGCATAAGGGTTATTTTACAAATTTAGGAAAAGTATTGTGCCTGTTAAAACATGCACTTATCTATAATGGCGTACGCCATCATGCTACACAAACACTTCTTGGTGCATTGTTTTCTTAAAAACATTACATTTTATGATCAACACACAGATATCGACTACTTTTACATCAAGCACACAATAAACAAATGCTTCATATGTGATAATACAGTAAACCTCTAAATAACAGACACCTCCAGACTTGAGTATCTGTTCGCTATTTGAAAGGGATAGGAGATAAGTATTCAGTCTGGAGAAAAGGTGTCTGTTAAATAGTGGTATCCGCTACTTGGTAGTGTCTGTTAAAAAGATTTGACTGGATAATGTTTACCTAGCTTTGTCCAGACCATTCCAGCAATCATCATCGGAGAGTTGTTTCTTCGGTCCCGCAACCTGGGGATCAGAGCACATGGTTTTCGGTAGCTGGGTCCAAAAGTTTTTCGTTTTCTTAATTTTTTTCTTGATGCCTTGGACCAGGCGATCTATGCTAGTTCCGGCGGCTGTTGTCGGTCGAACAGCATTCTGCTTTTGACCAAAACGCAACGTTTCAAAGTTCAGTTCATGTCTGGCATTCCTTTTGCCCAATCTCGGTTGGCCACACTGTTTAAACAACTGAGAATAACAAATAAGTAAGTAAATAAATAAATGTTCACATTAAGATTTTGCAAAACATTTAAAATTTTGAAGTTAACTTATCAACTGTATGTGCTATAATATCTGTAACATTGGAACCTATTCTTACATGATAAATTTAATATTTAATTTGATTTGCCTACATAAACGTAGAGTGTGCAAAATTATTAGGGGGGCTCACAGGCCCATGTAACTCTACGTCTATGTTTGCCCATCTCTCATTACTAACTTACCCAACATAAGGGAGAATCATCTTGGCTAAAGAATACTTTACAATATTGATTCTATATGTATGTGCATATACACACACACAGCCTTACATACATACACAAAAGTGTGTATATTCATTGGAACTAAAGTACGAAAGACTAATTGTTATTTTAAAAATAATTTTACATAAACTGTTCCATTATTACAATACTTGTGCTGGTGCCATTGGCTACACAATACATGACCCCGTATGCAGGGGCCGACTATGAATATTGGGGGGGGGGTTCCGGCCAGGGTTGCCACGACAACTCCTCCTGTGGGCTTGGCCATTGGTTTTGTGACGTCATGCAAAGAGCCCAACTTTACCTCCGCTAAAAGATCGTACTCACACGGATGTATATTCACTGTAAATTTTTATATAGGGTTTTCGCTTCGACATCAAAGTATCTAAAAAATGATTTCGCCATTAACTATTAATAAATAAAGCTCGCTTGACACGCTTTTAAATATTATTCAAATTTAAATGCTCACTTTCAATACTGATATACGGACTCCTTTCTCTATCTGGAATATTTATTGTTTGTACAGTTTGTACTGGAATTTTCATTGTCCTGCCTGAAATAATGCCATTTTTTCATCTTTTCTTTTTTCTTTCAACAAAAGATCCTTACTTATATTCGCATTTACTATTACATTTTGTAGAAAATGAAATAATTTCTTTTCCCACTTAACTACACATGTCGACTTTCTAAACGAATTGTGAAACTAACACAAAAACATTTCTCAAGCAAATTATTCAATATAATAATTCAATAATAATAAGACATACATTCCATAACAATTTATGCACTACAACTTCATTAATAACAGTGTTATATTTAATTTTTCCTTTATTAATTCAAATAATTCCCTCGAGTACTTCCCATTAATTGTTCCTTATATTATTTATACAATTATTTTCCGATTTCACATAAAATACTCCTAAAAATTACCTTACAACAACATTTATCTGCATAATACTTTTGAATCTATCTTACTTAAAATAACATTTCCTAGAATTTTCTTTTCATATTCTTCCTTTAAATGAATGTCTCTGCACATTACATTAGAAACAATCATTACTGCTGTCATTCAAAATTCTGCACTATTTACAATTGTGGTGGGGGGAAATGATACGTAACTTGTTAGGGAGTAATTGAGGATAGTACCGCAAGTTTTCTTTTTTTTGCCTTGTTGTAAAATATCATTTTTCAGTTTGGAATAATTGTTTAAAAATATATTAATGAAAAATGGGATACATTTTATTCCAAGCTCAAATTTTGTTCAACTACAAGAGAAACGTTTGCCAATAGCAACGTCCAAACCTCGTATATTTTTCGCAACTAACTTCTTCAAAATAAATTTATAATTTACATCCAACACCCAAAACATTTCAGAACTTTAAGTACATAAACAAATACCTTTTGTGATACTGCTTGTCCATTTTCTTGAAAATTCATGATGGCATCAGAGATCTTGATGTCAATTGGGTCAACAACTGTTTCGATATTGAATGAGCTCTCAAGACGAGAAGCCAACATCATCATGGCATCTATAACAGTAATAATATAAAATAACAATAATGATTATGAATAGAAAAGTCACAGAAACTGCTGCATTAAAATGTTTTTCCATTACAATGTTGTTGAAAATAGTTTTACCATGCTTCACACACTTTTTTACAACTGTGATTTCTTAATAGATTACCGACATGGCAAATGTAAGTTTCACTATTTCTGATAACTTGAAAATGTTACTGAATTTTGGGGGATAAAGGCAGCAAAGGTATTGCTGTATCAAGTTATCTTATTATTTAAAATATTAACGCTATTATACGTAATGTTATGTACGGTATTATATGTAATGCTATATAAGCTATTATACATAACACTATACATGTTATTGTATGTAACACTATATTGTATATATATGTATATATTCATCATCATATTCAACCATTATCTATCCACTGCTGGATGAAGGTCTCTCCAAATGCTTTCCACACAAGTCTATCCTGAGCAATTCGCTTCCACGTCACCCCAACCTGTTTTCTTATTTCATCCACCCATCTAGTTTGAGGACGTTTTCTAGGTCTTCGGTGGTCTCTTGGAATCCAGTTCAGAATTTCTGTTGTCCATCGTTGATCAGTTCTTCTTGCAATATGCCCAGCCCATCGCCATTTCAGCCCTTTTACTTTAACAATGATGTCCTCTACTCTAGTTTGCTCTCTCACCCAAGTGTTTCTTTTTCGATCTCTCCTAGTTATTCCAAGCATGCACCTCTCCATGCTCCTTTGCGTTGTCTGTAACTTTCGTATTGCTCCAACTGTTAGACTCCATGTCTCTGATCCATAAGAGAGGACTGGCAATACACACTGGTTGAAGACCTTTCTTTTTAGACACAAAGGCAATTTCCCCTTCAGGATAAAACTGTTTCTTCCAAATGCACTCCAGCCAAGTTTAATACGTCTGTTGAGTTCTTTCATAATGTTGCCATCCATTGAAATCAGCTGGCCAAGGTAAATATATGAATCAGCAATTTCTAGCTCAATGTTGTCAACTTGTATTTTTGTTTCCTCTACAAAATTATTGAACATGATCTTAGTTTTTTGTAGGTTCATCTTGAGTCCAACTTCTTTACTTCTAGTTGAGAGCTCCTGTACCATGTCTTGGAGTTCTGATGGGTTCGTTGAAAAAATAACAATGTCATCAGCAAACCGCAAATGATTTAAATATTCACCATTTATTTTTATTCCCTTGTTATTCCAATTTATCAGCTGAAAAATCATCTGTAAAGCTGAAGTAAAAAGTTTTGGAGAAATGGTATCTCCCTGCCTCACCCCTTTGCCAAGTTTGATAGTTTTGGTATCTTTATGTAACCGAAATTTTGCACTTGCATTTTTATACACACGTTTCACCATGTCAATGTACACATCCTCAATGTCTGTTGATCTTAAAGAGTTGATGACTGCTGATGTTTTAATAGAGTCAAAGGCCTTCTCATAGTCAATAAATGCAACACACAATGGAAGTTCATATTCATGTGTTCTTTCAATTAATTCTCTTAATACTTGAATATGGTCCACTGTACTGAATCCACTTCGAAATCCAGCTTGTTCTCTTGGTTGAGCTGCATCTAATTTTTTCTGCAGGCGATGTGTTAGCACTTTTGTGAAGATTTTATAAATAGCAGGTAACAAGCTAATTGGTCGGTAATTTTTCAAATCCTCTTTATCACCTTTTTTATGCAAAAGAATTACTGTTGCAGAATCCCATTGGTTTGGTATGTTACCGCTGTTAAGACATTTGGTAAAGAATTTTGCAAGTATGTCTTCTACATATTCTCCAGCTTCTTTTAGGATATCTAATGTAATACCATCATCGCCAGGGGCTCTTCCTTTCTTCATACTTTTTATTGCAAATGAAACTTCTTCTTTTAAGATTTTAGGAGCTGTTCCTTCGACTATTTCAGTGTCTTCGTTTAATCCACTGTTACTTTCATATAGTTTTTTGTAGAATTCTTCAACTCTTCTAAGTATTTCTTCCCTATTTCTTGTTACGGTGCCATCCTCTCCTTTTAATGCAATGATGTGTTTCTTCCCAACAGATAAACTTCCTTTAACAACCCTAAGGCTCTTGTTATTTTCAATGGCTTTCCTTACTAGCTCACAGTTGAATTTTCTTATGTCTTCTTTCATGCTTTTGCGCAGAGTTTTACAAAGTTCTATGTACTCAATCCTGGAACTGGTATTTCGATTGTCCACCTTCATATCTCTTCGCCTTTTCATGAGCTGTTTCGTCTTCTCAGATAATTTGCTATTGTGCTTTTTACAGGTTACACCACCAATTTCCCCAGCAGTTTCAACTATTGTCTTAACAATGTTTTCATTTGCTTCTGAGATATCACTTTCATCAATAAGTCCTTCCAGTGCAGAAAAGCGATTTTTTAATTCCAACTTGAATGCCTCGGTATTTACTTTCAGTTTCATTAGATCCACCCTCTTACTTACTTGTTTCCTAATGAGCTTCTGTCGTTCTAATTTAGTATTTAAGTGCACTTTACATCTCACCATTCGATGATCACTTCCAGTATTAAATCTGTTCAGTACACTGCAATCTTCAATAATTGATTTCTTGTTTGCCAGGATATAGTCAATTTCACTAGTTCCCCCATTTGGGTGTTTCCATGTCCATTTTCTTTGCGGTTTCTTCTTAAAAAATGAATTCATGATGCTAAGGTTTTCAGCTTCTGCAAATTCGATGAGTTGATCGCCACGTTCATTCCTTTCCCCATATCCGTATTTACCAACCGATGTCTCTCCTTGTTCCTGTTGTCCAATTCTTGCATTGAAATCCCCCATGATGAGCTTGATATGTTGTTTCCCTTTGGTGTGTAACTCTTTGATTTCTTCATAAAATTCTTCAACCTCTTCGTCGGTATGGCTTGATGTTGGTGCATATACCTGTACTATTTGAAGTTGGTATCGCTGGGTTAGTTGAACAACGAGCCTCGCTGCTCGATCTGATGTACTTTCAACTTCCAGAAGACAGTCTTTAATTCTTTTGTTGATTAAGAAGCCAACACCACTTGTTCTTCCAGTTTCCGTTCCTCTATAATAAAACAAATGTCCACTTTTAAGTTCCACCAACTCTTCACCTTTTCTTCTAACTTCACTGAGTCCTACAATGTCCCATTTGATCTTGTCAAGTTCTTCTTCCAATTCCTGAAGTTTTGCTTCAGAAGCAAGGGATCGTCCATTAAACGTAGCCAAGGTCAATAACAAACGGCAGCCTGGGCCATTCCAGTGATTCTTAGCACCCCCTGCTTTCATGCCACACTGACCGCTGCCTTGATCAGGAGCACTCCAGCACCTGGAGACTAGGGGCCATGGTTTCTGGTGTGTCAACATAATGGAGGAATTAGCCATAATTTCACCACGCTGGCTAGACGGGTTGGTGAATTAGCCCTCCCCTTCCGCCTTTCTATCCGTGCAGCAAATATTAATTTGCCACATAAATAGAAAGCTCAGCCTGCACCACTTGAAGGCGGGGTAGGACACTAGGTTACTGGCCTGGCCGGTTCCACACATCGTCACATACGTTCAGCGTGTGGGTCTCCTTCCAGTTAGATACCAGCAACCCTTTACACATACATATATATATTATATACAAAGTGCACCCCCTCCATCATCCGATTCCTACGGAGTAGCATGAAACAATAAAGAACCAGGGTACAACTAATCACGCCAGACAGTAAAATAGAATCGGCCGAGATCCCAATCCGGAGGGGAATCTTCCAACGAGACGCATTAAGCCCCCAGTGTTTCTGCTTGGCGCTAAACCCCTTGTTAAGGATGCTGAACATAAGTAAATACGGACACATGCTGAAAAAAGACAAGAAAAACCTACATAAGGTATCCTACCTCATGTATGAAGATGACATCAAACTATACGCGCCAACAATCACTCATCTCTGAGAACTCATCAGTATAACAGAGACAATCTCCAAGGACATAGGAATGGAATTCGGCCTCGATAAGTGCAAAATACAGAAGAATAGCAAAGAAGATTTACCAGGCATCGAACTCGAAGACGGGAGACTACTGAAGACTCTGGACGAGGGCGAAACCTACAAATACCTAGGGGTAATGCAAACACGGCAAGTCAAGCCCCAGCTCATGCCAGCATTCCAAGAACGACTCTGAAGCATTGTGAAGACGAAACTGAGCGGGAAGAACACCACGCAAGCAATTAACGCATATGCGGTACCAGTGCTCACCTACTCCTTCGGGATCATCAAATGGTCCAACACTGAACTAGAACAACTCCAGCGGAAAATGAGAACCATCCAGAGAAGAGCCGGACAACTACACCCTGCAACGGCAATTGAACGGCAAACACTACCCCGGGAAGAAGGAGGACGCGGAAAAGCGGACCTCAAAGAACTACATGACAAGCAGATACAGAGCATGAGGCAATACTCCCAGTTGAAAAGTCCCCGGTCACAACTCATACAAGCCATAGTACTAGCAGATACAAATTACACCCCACTAAACCTGTGTGATACCAAACAGCGTGTCCTGAAGGCAGCCAATAAGCAGAAATTAAGACCTTGGGCCGGAAAACCATTACATGGCAGGCACTACAATGGCCTACAACAATCACATGTTGGAAAAGGGCATCAAATGCTTGGCTGGCCAAAGATACTCTTCAGCCAGAGACAGAAAGATTCATGCCAGCCATCCAAGATCAAGTAATCGCAACAAGGAACGATCAGAAATTCATCCAGAGAAAAGACATAGAAAGTGACAAATGCACACTGTCATGTGGCATCAGAAATAATCCAACACGTGACGGCAGGATGAAAGATCCTCGCGCAGTCAGACTACAAACATAGACACGACCAAGTGGCAAAACGAGTCCACCAGAAATCAACAGAGAATGTTGGCTTTCTGACAGGGAAATGCCCATACTACAAATATGAGCCAGATACCGTGCTTGAGAACGAAACACACAAGCTGTACTGGGAAGAGCAATCATAACAGACAAGACAGTCCCACATAACGGTCCTGACATATCCCTTGTCGATAAATCGGATAAGACTACGAACCTAATCGATATAGCATTACCCAACACCAATAACACACAGGTAGCATACACAACGAAAATCACCAAGTACCAAAACCTCAGATATGAAGTACGAGATATATGGGTATGGAAAAGATCTTCGCCATCCGCTTAGTCCTCACAGCGACAGGGATAGTACCAAAGACGCTTGGACGAATTTGGATGTATTCAACATTGACTCAAACACCTGCATAGAACTGCAAAAAGCCACAATCCTAAACAGGTGTCACATTGCAGGAAGTTTCTAGACATGGCACATCAAGAAGTTATGTGGAAGGGTCGGAAACAGGGTTCTCTTCCCATCAAAAAGACTGTTTCCGCCAAAGAATGGGCGAGAGAAACTTGTGTATATATATCATCATCATCATCATCATATTCAACCATTATCTATCCACTGCTGGATGAAGGTCTCTCCAAATGCTTTCCACACAAGTCTATCCTGGGCCATTCGTTTCCACGTCACCCCAACCTGTTTTCTTATTTCATCCACCCATCTAGTTTGAGGACGTTTTCTAGGTCTTCGGTGGTCTCTTGGAATCCAGTTCAGAATTTCTGTTGTCCATCGTTGATCAGTTCTTGCAATATGCCCAGCCCATCGCCATTTCAGCCCTTTTACTTTAACAATGATGTCCTCTACTCTAGTTTGCTCTCTCACCCAAGTGTTTCTTTTTCGATCTCTCCTAGTTATTCCAAGCATGCACCTCTCCATGCTCCTTTGTGTTGTCTGTAACTTTCGTATTGCTGCAATTGTTAGACTCCATGTCTCTGATCCATAAGAGAGCACTGGCAATACACATTAGTTAAAGACT
>QLNU02014176.1:164635863-164666200 GCA_006491805.2 Dysdera silvatica
TGCAATGATGTGTTTCTTCCCAATAGACAAACTCCCTTTAACAACCCTAAGGCTCTTGTTGCTTTCAATGGCCTTCCTTACTAACTCACAATTGAATTTTCTTATATCTTCTTTCATGTTTTTGCGCAAAGTTTTGCAAAGTTCTACATACTCGATCTTGCGACTGGTATTTTGATTGTCCACCTTCATAAGTCTTCGCCTTTTCATGAGTTGTTTCGTCTTCTCAGATAATTTGCTATTCTGCTTTTTACATATTACACCACCAATTTCCCCAGCAGTTTCAATTATTGTCTTAACAATGTTTTCATTTGCTTCTGAGATGTCAACTTCTTCAATAAGTCCTTCCAGTGCAGAAAAGCGATTTTTTAATTCCAACTTGAATGCCTCGGTATTTTCTTTTAATTTCTTTAAATCCACCCTCTTACATACTTGTTTCCTAATGAGCTTCTGCCTTTCTAGTTTAGTATTTAAGTGCATTTTACATCTCACCATTCGATGATCACTTCCAGTATTAAATCTGTTCAGTACGCTGCAATCTTCAATAATTGATTTCTTGTTTGCCAGTATATAGTCAATTTCGCTGGTTCCTCCATTGGGGTGTTTCCATGTCCATTTTCTTTGTAGTTTCTTCTTAAAAAATGAATTCATGATGCTAAGATTTTCAGCTTCGGCAAATTCTATGAGTTGATCGCCACGTTCATTCCTTTCCCCGTATCCGTATTTACCAACCGATGTCTCTCCTTGTTCCTGTTGTCCAATTCTTGCATTAAAATCTCCCATGATGAGCTTGATGTGTTGTTTCCCCTTGGTATGTGGCTGTTTGATTTCTTCATAGAATTCTTCAACCTCCTCGTCGGTATGGCTTGACGTTGGTGCATATGCTTGTACTATCTGAAGTTGGTATCGCTGGGTTAGTTGAACAACGAGCCTCGCTGCTCGATCTGACGTGCTTTCGACTTCAAGAAGGTAGTCTTTAATTCTTTAATGTATATATATGCTATTATACATAATGCTGTATGTGCCGATACGCGTAAGTCAAAAAACAGAAGGCATTCAAATTTAGTAACAGACAAGGGCAGAGGCGGCAGAAGTGTGGCGATACCCTTCAGGAAAAAAATCTTGCTATGATATAGTAATAATATCGCTTATTTCGGGTGGTTGTTTTTCATATTTGGTATTTTGGCAAAGTCTCTCAATAACAGGAAAATGCTATATTTTTTTGTTTAATAAACCTTTCGTTACTGGGAAAATTACATTTATTTTCACTCTTATTATTTTATTCTACACTAACCCTTGTCTTTAGTTTTCTAATTTTCTTGGTTTAAAAATGTTTCCTGATTTTATACATTAACATCTAATTCTATTGCTACTCTGGTTCATATGAGGTTGTGGGTAATCTCTGGAGTTTCCAAGACAAAAGCAAAAAATAAATTTAAAATTGTCATTTACTTGCTGATAATTAGCTAATAAATGTGTCTTCCCATCCCTGTTCTTTCTCGCTCCCCCCCTTAGACAAAAGCAACTTCTGCCACCCTTGCACAAGGGGGAGGGGGAACCAAATTGATTTATTGTTATTATTAGGATTTTGTTTATAAGTGTACCACAACAAATCAGATGCCACCTGTTAACTCGTGACTGCATGATCTGACAGCTTTGCTCCCATTGATATTTTTTATCTACTCAGTGAGACGCGTCGAATGGATTCTGACTTGTTGTGGAACGCTGATAGACAAAATCCTAATAATATTGGAGATCCTCCTCACAGAATGACCTTTTATGACCTCTAACTCGTGACTGCATGATCTGACAGCTTTGTGTCCATTGACATTTTTTATCTACTCAGTGAGGCGCGTCGAATGGCATTTGATTTGTTGTGGAACGCCCATGGGCCATTTTTGGCATCCTCCTTTTTACATTCCAAGTATGTGCGATCTAGGTTGGAACAGACAACTTAATGCAACCTTCGAATCACGATAAGTTTACAAACGCCAGGTTAACTAGGAACCGAATCTGATGCCATGAAGTTAAATGCCATCGTTATTGTTATTAGGCAAAGGAAGAATTACATACACAAAATAGTCCACAAACATATATATACATAATAAATAATAAAAATAAAACAATAACACAGTAAACCCCCCCTCTTACGGGGACAACCCACAGATGCGGTCAGCAAAAAATTTCTTCACAATAATACCTCTGTATCTACCTCTCAAATTTTTCTGTAAGGTGAGTTTTCGATAATAAGATGTTTTACAATAATAATAATGGAGTGAAATGATAATAATTAACCGATATTTGAATAGATTCTACCACACGTTGTTAATTCTGGATCAGACCGAGTAATTGTAATCAAGTGATTATAATCGATTACATTTTTGCGTAATCACATCTGTAATCGTATATTTTAAAGTAACTATAATCTGCAATATAATCAAGTTTTTAAGTTTCATTCAATCATAATCATCATGATTATAATCGTAATCGAACTGATTATTTCTGATTGCGTGCAAGTAATGGTGATTATGATCTGTAATCTTGTTTTTCACGTATATTAATAATTAATTTATACCATTAGTCGTAATCAAAAAATGAAAATTGACTGTAATCGCAATCCAAATTTTGATACTAAGGTAATTATAATTATAATCCTAATATGGTAATCATACGAAATAAATCGATTGTAATCGTTCCCCAGTCTGCTCTGGATGTGATCGGTCGTCGTCAAATCTTGCGGTATGAAAATGATCTCAAAACCTCCAGATAATCTTTCCTACCACCATTTCAATAAACGAATATGACTTCATTTTAGGCATAATGAAAAGTCCACATTAATGAAATCAGTCACAAAATATAATGGGTAATATTCCGCTTGTGCAGCGATATGTAAAAACTTCAACATCTGAAGAAAAAAAACGCCTTCGTGTGCCCAGACTCCCTGCTTGTGAAATGTAGACATGTTAGAAAATATATAAATTATAAAATTATATTAAAAAATACATGAATTATGTTAAAAAAACGTAGAATAAATTATATGAAATTTTTCGTATAATAAAGTGATTAATATCATATGGTTATTTATGTAAAAAGAAAACGGTAAGCTATTAAAAAATAAACGTGTATTTATTTATTTTAAATAAAGAGAGTTAATGTTTTTAATCCATTAGGAGGAGTGTTCTACACCCGAAGATCAATGGGAACCAATATGTATGATAGAGCAGAGTTAATAGTTCTTGCATAACTAGGTCTAAAATGCTGTTCTATATGAATTCCATGTCTGTGCTCTTGGTGACGTGGTAACGAGATATCAATATCGTTACCATTTTTGATACATTGTGCAAAGGAGCACAACTGAAGTTAAAAGTCGATCGGAAAATTTATTTGTAAATAATATCACACCCTGAATAATTTGTGTGTTCCTGGTTAAAGATGCCAGCTGCTGGTCAGATTTTTTTTTAGCTGGACATAAAGCAGGTGTTCCCGACAGCTGCGTGCACACCAGGTAAGGAAAACGATTTCGTCGCCCAAAATTTAAAACCATGTTCATGCGAAGATAGGACAAAGTTCACAGGCGCCTGTTACAACATAATCACCGCTTCGAGGCTAGCTATAATTGGAACCTCCATTTCAAAAAGAAAAAGGCCGTATTAGCATTCCATCTTCACAGGCGCCCCTACCCTACCCCACGTCCTGCGATCTCTCGCGGCGCACCTGCCTTCCGCGGCAGCCAACTCGAACGGCATTAACAATTTAATACTGTTGCAAATTAGGTAACACTTTCCCGCGAAATGTAGAAATTTCCCGCGGAAATGGAGTGAGCGCCTCTCTTAATGGAAAGAAAATACAAGTTAAGTTCGAAACGTTAAGTGAACTGGAATATTTTAAATTTCTCAGAATCGGTTAACGAGAAGTTAAAAGCGTTCTCGGTGTTCATCGAACGTTCGAGACACGCGAACAGACTGGAATTAAATTAGCGTCGTCTGCGCGAAATATTTCGAGGAGACCAAGTTGAGGTAGTCACACCCTCCACAAGCTTGTGGCATTTCCATTCAACGATACACAGTAGAACCCGTACACAACGAGCAGCTTGGGTCCAACGAAAATGCTCACTAATTCCATTTTAGAATTCAAAATTTCAAACTTCGAAAATAATTGCGTACACAACACATACGCACGCAACCGATATATATATATATATAGCTTTAAATTTGCTTAAAATTTAACAAACAACGTGTTCCATTACCATGTGAATTTCCGTATAATAAGCTAAATAATAATAAGAAGAAGAAGAAGGAGGAGGAGGAGATGATGATGATTATATAAAGGAACTGAAATTCGTGGTCATTACTAAAATAAGCTTTATCATGGAATGTTCTAGAAACTTGTTTCATTTGCGGTAACTATGGCCATTATTTTTTTTGGGGGCGTAAAACGTTTTGTTGGTTGGATTTTAATGACACACGGACAACACAGGGCATACTGAGCCAAACAAGATGAAGGTTGTCGCCAAACATTTAGCGCATCAAACACATAGTCGTCAGTGAAATTGATTACCTCAAAAAAGCAGTTATTACAACCTCCTTGCTGAAAAGGATGAGAATTCTCAGAAACGTTCTCCAGTTGTAAGCGCTGGAAAGTTTGTTTTATCATGTTCGCCTCAACCTTAATCAATGACTTTTTTTTTTATTATTTATCTATATATTTTTTTTACAATTTTCTACATTTTGTTTTAAAAAAGAAAACGGCCATTTTTTATTCGTTATATCCGGGGCCCGCAAAAGCCCTGCTAGCTAAAAATGATTAAATTGCATATACTGCATTAAATCATTATATACCAAACAAAACCCACGTTTTCTGCGCTCGAAGCGGACATGATTTAAGCGAGACCCACCAAATATTTATACACATACTATTTCTGTAACTACTCCGTTTAAGATGATTTATGGTAACGCATTTCGATAGCAAATATACTCCATAAAATATGGGGGGGGGCTTAGATGATATCCCCCCCTCCGTTGGAAAGGGGGGGTGTTATCCAGAGAGAGAGAGTGAGGAGATGGAGATACGACTGTGACATCACTATGACACATGCATCTGAAATTGGGGAAAATTTCGGCGAAGATTGTATCCTTGATGTTGAAGGGTTGCTTCAGTTGGCTTTTTATCGCCGAATCTGGCGTCGAGTTTTGGGGACAACTCCCACCATATTTGCTAATATGGAAGATAACACCCTGCTTTAGAATCTTCTCGAATAAATATAGAGTCTTAGCGTGTGAAACATGTTTCCGAAAACGGAGTCCTAATCCAAAGAATTAAATTGTGGGTTCCCCCCTCTTAGGCTCGTATGCGTTAACAGACGGTGTTACGGAACCCCGGAATTAAAGCACTACGCCACATTTCATGATCTAACGTAACTGTAGCGGTGGGCGCAATGACTCGCAGAATAATCAGTGCCGGATTTAAGTGCAGGCCAATTAGGTCCGGCCTATGTACCCACAATACTAGGGCCCCGTGTTATTCAAAATTCGGCGTTATTTTAATCCTGTTTATTTGCCAAAAATATCCAAAAATTCATCGCTAATAATCCGAATATTAAAGATGAATATTGAGCTTAAAAAAATCATGAATTATTGATTGAATATCGCAAAGGGGGACATTCTTCAGGAATTCTAGGGGGTCCATTCAAACCTTTGAGCCTAGGACCCGTAAAAACCTTAACCTGCCACTGCGAACGAATCATAATTTAATTATTCAGTAATTGATTTAATGAAGGATTTTGCCCATCTCCACGCCGCTAACACCCGTTCGTTGCTATATTCAATGAGTATCCTCGAAAAGGGGCGCAGATAGTCGGTGGGGGCTCATATGATTTTGGGCTTGAGCCGCACTAAATTCAGATTGCTACTTAAGCCATTACAGAGCTGTAGCCAGACTGGGGCTAGAGGGGGCTAAGCCCCACCCCGGAAAATATTTTTTCTCAAAATAAAATATTGTAGAACTTTATTAATTTTTTTTATTATTATATATGAAGTTGTACGTGGCACTGTAAATTGTTCTTTGACGTTAAAAATATATTCAAAATATATTTCTACGGCAGACCTTGCGTAAATATTATGTTTTCTTTTACAGAGATTTGAGTCTTCATACCTTTACAATAAGGAGAGGGAAAATTATAGAGAGGAATACTAAAATTTATAAGTTTTCAATGCAAAAGTTACATTAAGAAATTTATTTATTAACGTTAAATATATTAGTCTGCTTATATATCTAGTATTTATTATAAAATATATTAATAAAATGACATGAAAAAAAAAAATGACATGAAAAAAATACAAAAATGACATGAAAAAAAATACAAAAATGACATGAAATGACATGAAAAAAATACAAAAATGACATGAAATGACATGAAAAAAATACAAATACATGAAAAGATTTACGAATTTTAAGCCCCTCCAGTAGCTTTTCGAGCCTCCTCCGCTGTACCATTCATATAACTACGGGCCTGCGCCATTAACCATACGCGAAATGTTCTTGGTGTCTTCCACCCAATATGCGAACAGAAGGACATGCCACCACACTGGGGCGTTTCAACCGAGGGTTCCTTTAACGCAGGGAAGCGGGGAAACCGCACGCGAGCCCGAAAATTGCACTCACTCAGCTCACTTCGGAAAACAATTCATCACCTAATGAATATTGGACATAACAGTCCATTCAAAATCCGTACACGGAAGCGCCCCGGCTTGCGTGCGGCCCATCACTCCACACGTAAAGCCGCCCGCAAGTGCAAATAAAATTCGGCGGCACGCCATCGCCTGAAACACCGCTCCGTAAACTAGAATACACCGTACACGGAAACCACCGAATAAAGGAAAGGTATTTGAATATGTATCGTCGTTACGTCATCAGTGGATACTTGCTAAAAATCTCTGTACCACCCCCCCTCAACTTGATGAATGGCGCACACGGCACACAGAATCCGCGTGGTACGAATGCGAAATGCACCGGGTATGTAATTTTCAACGATTTCCACCCGGTACAACATCGTGTTCATTATGGTGACAAGGTACTAAATCTTCGCGGGTCCATCGACAAACAGCATATAAATTCAACTGAGATAATGGGCGAAGAAAATGGTTCTTCAAGCAGCAGCGGAATGCCCCCAGTGGTAAATTATCTTTCCTTGTGTATGCCAAATGAGAAAGATGTTCACACATGTGTGAGCCAACATCTGGGGGAGGGATAAACGGTAGGTTGACCCTCCCCTTTTTCCTATGCCCACGATCACGCCCTGATGGACCCAAATGATAAGGGACAGTAGGTGACCAAGGACCCAAATGGAAATCTTACAATTACAGTCAGCCTCGAAATTCCAGAAGCCATCCCATAAACGAAAGCTTATGATGAAACATACTGCGCAGGTGCTTTTTCACCTGCGGGTCTTCGTACAGATCGAGTGAGGAAAAAAAAGGGGGGGGGGGAGTTTTATTAGAGAATATACGCTTTGAAACACTACTTATTAATTATAAAAAATGAACGAACATTTAATGAAAATTAATGTGATTTTTGTTATTGAACATCTAGTACGATGTTTGTTTGTGTAGGTATTTTATGGCGAAAGAGAATCTGGGCTAAACTGCGCCAAACACGGTAAAAACATCTAGAACGAGTGTCGCAAGGTCAGATAGGAAAATGTTTGGTTCATTTTTACCTCGACAACTTAATTATGCCACAATTTCAAGCGGCAAGTTGACGTACTATTTGTGCTGGAAAACAGACGCCAATCTGCAACGCCTATCTGCAGGTGATGAGGTAGAACACAGACACTGAAGACGTGCAGCTCTTGGAAAACAGTGACGTAGCAGTGGACAACTTTCCCAAACTAATTTGACCAATGAATGAACTCGCGTCAGACCTACGCCAACAGCCAAATGGAATACGTTCCCCACGTTGATTGGTACGATTCACACCGATTCTAACCAATTAGCGAGAGTTAAAATAACGCGAGATGCTCGTATGTGCTCCTCGAAAGGTTTTAGGAGCACATACGCGATGTTCAAATCACGCAAATCGTTAATGCATAGTCTTAATCGATACACAGGAACACACAAAACATTATACACGCCGCAAACGCCTTCGAGGCGATGTCAATGAGTAATCTATCGATAAATTGCAGACAGATGGCTAATTGATATAACATATGATCGGCAATAATCGATGCGAAACTTCCTAAGTAGGTCGCAAGGAGGAACGAGTAAACAGAGAATCATGAGGGTGGAGCCCTCATGCGGGTTTTTGATTTAAAACTGTTAATTGAGCTAACGAACTAGCACGGTTCGGTGCAATGGTTCTCCTAAAGTATGCCTCTCTTGTCGCATGCCTAGACACAGAACTCATCCATAAAGCGTATTCAAGACCTAATGGGCTACTATTTATCGCAGTTTGAATACAAACATATAATAATAAATGGGTAAATAAATATAGGGAATATTTCTCTGTTGTTTCGTGGAATTGTGGCTGTAGTTTACCCGTAGGACGGGGGAATTACAGAATTTAGAGATACCCTTAAAAACTTCGGCGATTGTTAACAAATTGCTTACGGAACCCTTGGAAGGTATTTGAAGAAACCCAGGGTTAAGTAGAACCCATCTTTAGAAATACTGGTTTGGCGCGTATGGAATACTCTAAACTAGGGGTTCTCAGCCTGGGGTCCGGAATGGCCTCACTGCGAAGGTTTGAGGAAACCTTAACATGGTCTCGTTTACCTTAAAAATAAATAAGGAAACCGGCTGAACATCCTGGAGCCGGAATTCAGAATCCAACTGTCAATATTAAGCTCGATATAACAGGGTTTCTAAGTGAAAAACACCAGTTCCTTCTCATTAATAACTCCATGGTTTTGTACAGCCATTATATATTAAAATCTGATTATAATCAGCTTAATAAACATGTTATAATAAATGTGTTCGTCTTTTTCAATCAAATTTTATTTTTCATATATATGCGACAATTAAATTTTACATTCCCTACGACGCTGTTCTTTTTAATTTTTGCATCACAGACATAGGCGTAGAGCTGTATGGGCCCCGATAATCCGAGCCCCCTAATAATTTGAAATAAATTAAAATTTTACATATATTGCAATGTATAAATGTCCATAATATGCGCTTGGGCCAATAAGTTAAGCCCCCAATAAGTTAAGCCACCAATAAGTTAAGCCCCCAATGGTTTTGAAAACTTTACGTTGATGATCAAAGAGCTTGGCCCATGGCTTCTCCTCAGGACGATAGTTAATCCAAAAGAATACCATCTCCGCAATAACTTCTTTCAAGGAGTTGTCTTCTTGAAAAATCTTTGAAGACAACTTCTCCCAAGAAGTTGTCTTCTTGAAAAGTCTTTGAAGACAACTTCTTGAAAGAAGTTGTCTTCTTGAAAAGTCTTTGAAGACAACTTCTTGAAAGAAGTTGTCTTCTTCAAAAGTCTTTGAAGACCACTTCTTGAAAGAAGTTGTCTTCTTCAAAAGTCTTTGAAGACAACTTCTTTCAAGAAGTTGTCTTCTTCAAAAGTCTTTGGAGACCCTTGAGGAACACGATTTTGAATAGATATCTGACGCATTTTAGAATTTTAAACCTTAGGTTTTAGGGGTCTGCAACATTCAAAGGTATTTAAAGGGGATCTTTGATAAAGGAAAGGCTAAGAACCGCTGCTCTAAACGAACCAGTTTAACATCGCCGATAATTACCCTTTGGAAATACAGAATCGCACAAGGTTTTTAGACACATGTGGAAGAAAGGAATGAAAAGGGGAGGAAATCCGCGTAGCTGCTGTCGTGGGAACCAAACCCCGGACTACAGTGGGCAAAATAAGCGGTACGCCAGGCAAATGCGTTACCACTGCACCACTGTAGAGTAGAATACTTAAATTTTTCCGAGGAACTGACCACCTGGACTACAGTGAACTGTTAGTCGCCAATCCTTTTTTAATTCATTTATTCATCGCTGGGTGTCGCACACGGTTTAACGGAACGCTACGCGAACGCCTTACCACTACACCACCGAAGGGCCATTTGGTATAAATCGAGAAATGTCACAGTTATTAGAGGATTATTGGGACATCTCCAAAGACAGCCGGGGTGACTGCTGTATGATGTCATTTGGATTCGTGAGTGTGCATAAAGATCACACGTACACACTCCGTACTTTGTTCGCCAAGGATGACTCTTCAAAGAATTACACTTTAAGCCACAACTGTGCCAAGCTTACGGCAACCCTTGACGTGACCCCCCACAGCAGGGTCGACAGGAAAGCCCACAAGAAAAATTACTGATGACTAGTCCTGTGTACATAAATCAAAAAGGGAAGCCACGGGTCTTTCTCCCTTCCTCCCTGTGAGCAGCCATAGGCCGAGACAAACTTCATTTTAACCTCATAATATACACATTAAAGAGGAGTGGATCTTCACCAACCTCCATTCCTCATTCCGATTCCCGGAAATAAACCGGACAAAGGCCGCCTTGTCCGCGTGAGTAATGGCTGACATTTTTTATGATGCATTACACCTTTTGAGCAAGTCATTACCAGCGAGGCTAAGATTTGTCAACCTCAACACTTCGTTAGCCCGAAACTATTTTAAGATTTTCTTGACGGCAGTGCTTACAACGATGGGGAAATGCTAGCGCGGTGTGGTGGGTGGAGGAATAATGGTCAATTCACGCGGTTTAATACTTAAAAATGATGTCATAGCTTTGTTAAGACAATGGTGTTTCCATGGAGAATTTCGGAAAGTGCTTGAAAGTTCGTTTAATCTATTGAGTATACCGAAACCATTGTTTAGTCATAACAAAGGCAATAAAGGAAGGAAAAATAGCGCAAATGTAGCTGTATGTAGTGAGGATATGCTACATACATATGCCTATTTCTAGATAGAAATAGCCAGAAGGTTTGTTGAATTATTGTGGAATAGGCACAGTAAAGGGTATTCTGCGACAAATGTGAAGATCTCATTGGCCGATTGAGTGTTCGCGATGCTATAATGGAGGCTGCTCTTGACCAGTTCTGGCTCCGGAGCTGTGCGGACATCTTTTCGTCTCGGTTTGGTGGACCTTGGTTCCTGCTCGTGTCTCAGCGGTAGTCGGCTTTGCGGAGAGCCTTTACTCCGCCCGCGAGTGCATGGGACATTGGCAAGGCCGCTGGATTGGGGTAGATGGATGACCGTGCGCTGAGGATTCGGGACTTGTCTCCAAACCGTCCTCCGCTGCTTTGTGGCTCCCCGCACCCATCCGTTAGGGACCGGTGGGCTCCTGTAGGAGCATCAGCGAACCCCGGTGTGTTCGCCCCATTCGCCGATCGCTAACGTTCTTCAGGGCAGATTGGTGTGTTGGATTCGGTAGACGTCGACTGACGACACCAATGCAAGCGGTGCATCCCTGTATGTGAGCATTGGTCGACTTTCAGCTCAATTTCTCAACCCCTCAGGCTGTTGGTTTTGTCGGTACTAAATGTCTTTACCTGTCTGGGATTATAGCGCCGCCCCCGGCGGCCACCCTTCCGACTAACCCTTGCAGACGTAAGTAAGGAGGCCGCTCTTGAGAAGTTTTGAGAGGTAAGAAAAGAAGCTATGAAAGTTAAGTTTAGAATTCTATGTTCCAACACCATTTCATGAATAGCCTAAGAGAAATCGACAGCATAAAAGTGATATTCGAATTCAAGATACATTTAAAAAAAAAGCTTATCAAAGCGGGCATATAAAAACATCAGGACCGCACAAGTTAAATAAACTAGGAGGTCCGGGAGGGGGTGACTGTGGACTCCGTATTAATATCGATACTTCTAGGCAAAAAAATATTAGAATGAGAGAATAACAAATCAATAGAGGTAATGAACGTAAATTGTGCATCGTAAAGATGACGATCGACAATTGATGTTTTCGCAATCGATGATGAATAGTCGATGATTTTGAGGCCATCGATGACGAATAATCGATGTTTTCACCATCGACGGTGAAAAGTCGATTTTGATATCATCGATAACGAATGATCGATGATTTGAGAACATTTCAGACACACATCGAAACTAACTTTTAAGCTTATGACGCTGACTTCCATCTTTAAATCTAACCTCCGTAGTGCTACGTCAAATTATCTTTCAAGGGAAATACAGTCACCCCCCTAAGGCGACCATCGTCAGTGCCGTGAAAAGGCGGTCGCTCGGAGAGGTGGTCTGTCAATAGAGATACATTTAGCATTGAGTCTACGGGAGGCAGGGTTTAAGCTGCAGTCGCATTTTTCGCAAAATGCGACGAATTGCTCGAAAATGCGACGAAAAAATTAGTGCCCATCGCGAAAATGCGACAGGCATTTAGTTTTAACCACAGTTTATTCTCTGAAAACAGGATTCCTCGATTCCAGAATACCCGTTTTGCACTTCAGCGATCTTTTCTTGTTCCTTTTTGTTTCCCCAGTTGCATACTGATTAGCATAAGTTACGCAGATGTATCGTCGTCGTGGCGTCACCTTCTAGATATAAGGTACGGTTATGCATACGCTCTCCCTCTCTTTTAACTAGCTGTACGCTAGCCCTCTGCATGTCGAGGTTGGAGTCGTCATTTGTTATCGTTGTGTTAGAATTTATATTGCGTTTACTAACCAGTTTTACTTACGTTATGTTTAAATGGCGCAATAAACTGTTATTGTTTTCAACAACTGGATCAGTCATTTCGAGACTAATATAAATACCGAATTCAACAGGTTTTATCGATTACGCAATCAAGTTAGAATGAGACATCGTGGAGCTGGAGTCAGATAAGAAATACCACATATTGGTGAACAAAGCTTCGCTATACCTCTTCAAAATTCTTAACAATACCTGTTAGGCATCGTTGATATAAATAATTTTATTGATACGATTTTTCGAGCAACGAAAGCTACTAATTTTTTTAGCATTTTGCTACAACTTTTTTCCCATTTTAGCATTTTTGCGACAGCATGTTTTGAGCCAGCTTAAACCCTGGTGGGAGGGAAGAAAATCCGTTCCAGAAAAGATGGTCATTAAGGGAGAGGGGTCGTTTAATAGAAGTGGTCGTTAAGAGGTTTTTACTGTAGTAGTTAAACAGCCTCGATGTTTTTTAATTTTAAAAGACGATTTTAGGTCATAGGAATTTTTTTTTTTTTTAAAAAAAGCATCGATGCAGTACCAAATAAACAGCGATATTTAAAGACCGATGTTTTTTTAAACAGTGATAGTACTTTGTGGATGTTGACAGCGATGCTTATAATTAGTGCATAGGTGGTTGAGGATCACAAACAGTAGAGTAGCAATTCAAATATTAACGGCGATCATGTAATGCGGTCTGAAAATAACGTGTTTTGATAGCTAATGGGGCTTGAAAGAAAGCCCCTTCCTACGCGTCTGATTACGGGTTTAAACGGGCCAACGTAAAAGAGAGAAGTCCTCGTTTCGACGTCATAGATAGAGTTTCGATTCCAAGACGCGTATTTAGTTATGAAGCGTACCAAAATCTGTTGAAAGACTAAATTTATTCATGGACGTATATAAGAGCGGGGTATTCCCCCACCCTCGCGTTTACGACCACCTCTTGCTCACGGACGAGAATCCAAGTTCGTTCGCTGACTGGAAGATACTCCGTCCTCAACAAGCATTCATTGCTCATAGACAGTCTTTAAATGAAACACAAAAGGGAGGAAGTAACTGCCTATTAGAAGCAGAACTTGCGCATTTCCCAAGGAGTAAACGGTCGCCATTTATCCACATTTGGTTGCTTGAAATTATATATACAGTGAAAATCGTTTATAACGACCAACCGCATATAACGACGGAATTTTTACAAGAAGTTTGGTTTGCTATTCTACTCCATACTAAATATATCGGTTATAACGACATCGTATATAACGACGAAACCTGCTATAACGACGGCGATTTTGTAGTCTACGTAGATTCTAAGTAGGGAAATTCGTATCGGATATAACGACTTGACAGTCATAAAGCAGAACAATGTGGGTTAGTTATCAAAATTTAAGCGTTATTCTAATCTTGTTTATTTACAAATGTCTGAGAAATTTTTATTACTGCTAAACCTGAATATTAAAGATAGTGAACTTAAAAAGTGATTTATTAATTGAATATCACGAGGGTCATATTCTTTAGGAGTCCATTCTATTTTTTCAGAGTAGGACCCACAAAACTCTTAAACCGGCACTGTTCGGAAGTCATTAGTATAATATAATAAATATTATTCATTACATTTGTTTTCTACATTATATACTTTAGTATTTTCTAGAATTTTTTCAATTTAAAAAAAAAAAGTGTTATGTAGTTAGTGTGGCTATAAATATAATTTAATATAGACGGAAATTCAATTCATTATAATTAAATATATTTTTATTTAATTTTGAAACCAAAAATTTAATACTTTTTACTATCAAAATAATTTATAAAACTCTAGAGTGTATTATACTATAGGCTACTGTGATTTTAAAAAGATATCGTTTATAACGACTGAATTTGCACGGTCCCTTGAAGGTCGTTATAACCGATTTTCACTGTATATATATATATATATATATATATATATATATATATATATATATATATATTTTTTTTTTCGCACGGACAGGAAGGGTAAATAACTCTGCGCCAAACGTGAAGCCCTGGTTTAATTATCCTAGTAGTGTGATCCAAAAGCAAAAGGGAAAGGAGGAGAACCTGCTATCCATCTAAGGATGGATTTATGGATAACTAAATGTGCTATTAAGTAAATTTACTTAGTGCAGAAGAAAAACGCATGTTTATTATTACATCATGAAATTGCAGCTGGTCTCCGGGAGTATAAATATATATATTAATTTGCAAATCACATACAAACGTAAGAGAAAAAGGCACGCGACAACAGTGGCACGAATTCGGGACCTTCCGATGACGTGTCGAATGCTCTACTAAATGAGGCACGGTCTAGAGCCCTGCACGGAATGAGAAACCTGGTTTTCGGACAAGTGGACAAGCACATAATAATTTCAAGTAGACAAACACATTATCATAACATAATAACAATTTACAAATAGACGAACACATTATAACAATAACAATTTATTCCTGGACCATTGCTTCACCATAGCGCCCCAAGAACTGACCAATCATGGACAACAAATTCTTGTCCAATTGAGGCAGACTAATAAGTTTTAACCAAAATGGATGGAGATGAAAGGGATTATGGGATTTGGAGACTTCCATGCAATGGTGAAACTGGGAGTAGATTTATGGTCATTAACGAAATTGTTGTTCATAAACATGGAAAGCTTCCAGACACGTAAGAGGAGTGTAAGAATGAGATTCACTTACTAATATAATTACTCCATTCTGCATTCAGTTCTGAATGGTACACTAAACATCCTCTCATGACGTTCAGACAATAACTGGAACACGGTCTCGTATGGGGAATCCCTCTGCAATGCTGGCAGTAGGTCATTCGCATGAGGGCCCGGCTGCATTCGGGGGTCGGACCCACCTGTAAAAATTGAAATATCATACACAAAGGTCAATAAAAATCAGACAGTCGACTAAAACTCATGTCAATCATTTGTATAAAACACTACACAATACATTCTAAGTAGGAAAAGTGAAAGAGCTTATTTGAAAATTTTCACGCACGTTCCAGACAAGCAAACGTTGCCCTTTGTTAAAAAAAAACGTTCAAACGTTTCCTAACGAAGAACAAACGTTAGAAAAGAAAACTATGTTCAAACAGAATGTATTGGCTCTACAGGGGTGATTGTAAGTCTAAACCAGATTCTCTGAACGTACCAAAAAATTCCCTGAAAAGTTACGTAATATTTTTGATAAAGACACTGATTTCCAAAAGAATATAAAAAATTATAGGAAACGAAACGTAATTTTTAAAAAAGAAATCCCGGAAGAGGTGAGTTAAAATTCCCGGAATTTACGGAAATCCCGGAATACAGCACCCCTGGTCTACTATACCACTGTCGCAGTTGCATAGTAGATCTAGTAAATCAGGTGACATTTTTTCCGCATGACTTAATCCCAGAGGGTCTTCAAGACCTCTCATCCCACCAAACCTCATGTCAGTTAGTTCAATCGTTGGCGAACTGACCACGAAGATGTTAAATCTCAAATAAATTTCACATGCTGTACGCACGAACATACAATCAATTTCTATCCTTTATGGAAAAAAAGTTCACATTTTACAAGTGACAATTTGTAAGGAAGGTATTATATTTCAACAAACAAGGTTCCCATTTACATTGGAGGAGAAAAAAAAAATCCCCGATTTTTTCAGGTAAAATTCCCTGACAAACAACTTTGAACTGGACTTACGTTACAGGTACACCGGCTTCCCATTCATGGAACATTTGGATATTCAAAACGGAAGTGAAAAAGGTTTCCCATCATTTCTCAAGGTTTGACCAAAAAATACCGTTTTCCCTGACCTTCAGGGACGATTTCCCTGACAATTCCGGGCCCCCCCTAGACGCGCGGGAGCTCCGAGCAAAATAATCATTTTCTCCACTTACACAAAAATATAGGACTTATAGTAGTGTAAATTTATACTATTAAAAGTACACGCGAATCATTAGTGAGAATGTAGTCCAAAATAAAAAAGGATATTTACTGATAATGATATTTTAATACCTGAAAAATTATCGACTTCAAAAAATACCCCGAGTCATTTTTTAAAGTCGTATTGAATTTGATTACGTTACAGAAATCCATAATTTTATATACACAGCACTGTGATAGTAGCATACAGTGGTAGAAGGGCTGTGGTTATAAGAAAATTGGATCGAGGGCGAAGTCCCCCCTCTCCCACTTATAAGCGAGCGTCCCACAATTCTTAATGAGGGAGAACCTAGGGCGAGGTTAAGGGTTCTATGGACCCTAGTGCGGGGTTAAGGGTTCTGTGGACCCTAGTGCGGGGTTAAGGGTTCTGTGGACCCTAGGTACGAAGGATAGAATGAGCCCCCTTAAGAATGTAACACCGGTGACACGCAGTACATACATGGTGGAACTCCTTTGAAGTTCATTATCTAAAACATTCAGGTTTATTAACAACGAAAATTTCTTGGACATTTGTAAATAAGCAAAAGATTAAAATAATACTTGAATTCAACACCAGATTTCTTTGGAGGCCCACAAGGCCTATACGTCAATCCGGCACTGATAGAACCATTTTCGCTTTGGTTTCTAGCTATGAAAAAACTCGTGCTTCTTCTTCTTTTGTATGCAGAACAATGGCTTGGAAAAGTTGTCCGCAATGGCGGCACTGTATTTCCACAAGAGGTATGGCAAATGATCTCGTGCAAGCTGCAATGAAAGTGCTTAAAAAATTGTGGACTGGACGAGCTATTTCGGGAAACCATTTCGAGCTCCGAACGCAATAATTTCAGTTAAATTTTTATGGCGCAAGGACCACAGAAATCATAATGCACCAGAAAGAATTTCAGAAAGAGTGAAAAGGAAAAAATTACAGACCAAAAAGTGTTCAGTTTCCGCATAGATAAGAGGAGCGAGGCAAGACTGTGTTCGCCTAATTTTTTTCTGAGACCCAAACCGGAATTTGAAATATCCTCTGTTTCCGCAAACAATCATATCTTGTTCAAAAACTTTTCCAAAATTCGGGTGTATCCGGAATTCAATCCCGTTTCCGGAAGATAAACAAATTCCGGAACGAAGTTTACGACTTTCCCAAAAATTTTCCAGTAAAACAGATTTCCCATAGATTTTACGGAGGGGCTAGTTAATTAAAAAACAAGAAGCAAGATTAATTTTTGCGTAGGGAACCAGTACGTGGATTCATTCGTTAAAAGAAGGTTTTATCGGAAAAACCCTTACAAGGCAATTTAAACCTCGAAGGAAGAAAATACCCTACACTTCATATTGACGGTTTTTAAGCTTCAAAAAGGGAAAAAAAATTCCGAAAAACAAATCGATTTCTTAGCCAGTGTTTCCTAAACTTAAAACAATTACATGCCACTTTCAAAGGAGGCATGTGTTTTATAGCGCGCTGCAAACGCGTAGGGAGAGATACGGTCTTGTAGTGCTGGGACCTACAGTTTTCCGAGGAATCCGAACCCTTATTGCTCCGGGCATCAAACCCCCAACTACGATGAGCAGAAATTAAAAAAAAAAGTATGCATTTTACGACCCCATTGGAATCGAACTCGGATTAACGGCATGGTACGAGAACGCGTTACAATTGGTCTATTGTAGATCATTTTAAATCTAACGATGAGAGGGGGAGTGTGAATAAAACTTCCAAATGGTGGTGTACACTGAATGGGAATGGAATGATTCTCATTCGAGGGGGGCTCGAGCCCTCCTCCTTCCCACTTCATCGTCTATGTATGGACGCCCCTGAGTATATTCTATGCTTTAAAAAAAACGGAGCTATTATTTATGAAAGAAAAGAATGTTCAAGTACCTTTAGAGCTTTAAATCTTCATCATAGTGGAATCTATGCTTATAAAGAAGTAGTAATTTATAGAAGAATTCATAAACGTAGGAATTCATAGTAGAATTCATAAACGTAGGAATTCATAGTAGAATTCATAAACGTAGGAATTCATAGTAGAATTCATAAACGTAGGAATTCATAGTAGAATTCATAAACGTAGGAATTCATAAGAAGTAGGTAATTCATAACAGAAGTCATAAACGTAGTAATTCATAGTAGAATCTATGCTATTAAAGCTTTAAACCATCATATATCAAGTATCATATATCATATAGATCATAGAGTCAGAAGATCGTCTATCAGCGTCGACTATGATAAGTACAGGGAACAAAAGTTTGTGATATAAATAAGTAACAATACAATCACAGCTGTAAATTATAAAACTGGCTGACAATTGTTTCGAAAGATATATCCCTCATCTTCAGAATGATTATGTGCTAACGGCTGGAGTCACAAGGAAGAAAAAAAATTTTCTCGCCTTGTGGCTCTAGCCGTTGACACGTGATCGTTCTGAAGATGAGGGATATATCCCTCGAAACAACTGTCAACGATTTTTACAATTTACAGCTGCGATTGTGTTTTTACCGATTTATATATATACCATGCAGAAGTGTTCGCCAATCACACTTCGAGCTTGTGGGAAAAAAAAAAGTGAAAGAAAATCGCCTAAGGTCGATATTTAAATTTAGCGGGTTTCAATTAACATTAATTCGCAACTCTCTAATTCTCAAGTAACTCGGTAGGTTTTCAGCGTTAACAATAGCCATCATTATTGCATTTACGGAAGACCTTTGCCTTGTCCTTTTCATTGCGTATAGACAGGCAGACAGAAAAACCAAAAGCAATAGCGGGTTCAATATCTATTGAAACCTGCTAAAAAAAATGAAAAGTTATTGAAGCGTTAAAGTTGTATTAAAAGTATAATTTAAAATAAGAATCATTTACAGCGATCCTACATTTCCAGCAAAAGAGTTGACGCTGTAAGTAACGACCGCTATTTACAAGAATCAACACATTTCCATTGTGTGACCTCTTTACTAAACCCATTTTTTATCCATCTGATTTGAATGCAAAAGATCCCCTCCCGCAGGTTGCGTTGCACAAACAAGCACCGCAATTATTTAATTTTAAATTTCTCATTTTCGCGAAATTTACGATATACCTTCAGGTAGAAATGTTTTTCTCCCTTTCAAAAATGTCCTGGGCGGTGTCATAGATTACAGAATTACAACAGTAAAATTTAATTCAATTTTGGCGCGAAAAACATGTTTTTTTTCGCGGGAAATGGCTGCGGGCTAATTGGCTATAATTTGTTTGCTTTAATTATGCAAGATGGCGGCGAGAAAGCCTCGACTGTTGCCAAAACCGGTTCTCATATTTCCCGTCTTTTAATTCTCTGCTGATTTCCGTTCTTGTTGAATTTTCGCTGCATTAAAAACGGGGTCGGATATGTGTAACAATACATTTTGTTACAAAAGGCACCTCCAGCCTGTTTTTTTCCTCCTCCCTGCGATATTTTTTCTTTAATTTAAATTGCAGATTCCTCCTAATGCCCAAAGCGATTTTCACAAAAGCCATTAATTAGTACATATCAGATGGCTGGTTCTCCGCTTCATTTATTTTCGTTTTACGGGCAAGAACGGCTAAGGTGCTGCGACGGAACGCAGAGGTTTCCGGGGAACGCGAACCCAGTAACCCTAGGTACCTAGGAATCGTAACCCTGGACCATGTTGATCAGAAACAGTGTTGCCAAATCTAAAGATTAAAAAGTAGCAAACTGAGCTCCAAAAGTTTGTTTGTTTGTTTGGATGTTTTATGGCGCAAGAGCATCTGGGCTATACTGCGCCAAGGCTGCTCCAAAAGTAGTGGATTTCAACTATTTGTAGCCCAAAACATAAAAATGAATTGTTTTGCAACTAGTAATAGTAGTAATAGCTCCAATGGTAGCCTAGAAAAAGGATGGGGCTGCGGTCTCTTTCGATACAACCCTGACATATGAAATTTCAAGTGCCCTCACGTACGCTCTCTGAATACGGAATATCGTAATCGTATCTCCAATAGTAACCTAGAAAAAGGATGGGGGCTTCGGGCCGTCCCCGATACGCCCCTGATATGTCTGGAGATTTTTTTTTTTTAGCCCTAGAATTTAGCGTTTTTGAAACAGCCACAAAGCGTTGTGGTCTTTTTTTCCCCGCACATTGAGCGTTTTCAATGTTTGAGCCTAACAGACATATATACAGGTTATTATACTATTATTATTATACTATTATATACAGTATTAAAGGTATTATACTATTATATACAGGTTTGTATACTTGCATTGCTGAATGAAAAACATAACGAAAATTGAATGGAATGCAAGTTAAACTAAAATCATTAGTTTAACTGTGGAAAGTACTGCCAAGTTAACGATTTTCCACAGTATCCCGAAGTGTACAATCTAAACTTTAACAAGCTTGCACCATTATAATCGACAGCAGGGTGGCGCAGTATAGCCCAGATGCTCTTGCGCCATAAAAAAGCCAAACAAACAAACAAACAAACAAACAATAATCGACAGCAGATACAGACTGTCATATGGGGCGGGTTAAGAACAAAATTTGCCATTGTCTTGGAATAATACTCTTCATCTTTCATGAAATTTGGAATTTTTTTTAAAGTGAAAAAAAAAATATTTTTGAGGGGTCATTACCCCTGTACCCATTCTTGATTATAATTACGTACTGTAACACAGGAAAATAGAAAAATTGACCTCACTAATGTAGCTCCATGGTTTGCACTTTCGAACCTATATAGCGTATATATGCTCGAAGGTTTGCACGGAACTGCAATGTTAAACGAATTTCGAAGTCACGTGACGTCCACTCTAGTACATTTAAGATCTCAGCAATTAAAAAATACCAAAACAAGAATTGAACCACACAGATCTTATTTAAATTGAACGAATATCGAACATGCTACATTTTAGTAAAAATACAGTTTACTACGAATAGAAGTGTTCAACAAACAAAATTTGTATTGCATCATGCAATACTAATAATATTAACAAACAGTTATTTCGACACTGGCGTAAGGTTTAAAAACACGACGTTTCGGGAGCCAACTGCTCCCTTTGTCAAGTGAAGGCAGAATGCCTGCGATTTTATATTTATATTCGGCGATTTTATATATGAAAATAAAAACGTAGCGTATTTTTCAAATTTATAGCCCAAAAAAATGTCGCCCAATTCGAAATTTTTGTAGCGAGGGCACTTACAGAATCGCCCCATCTGGCACCACTGGGCAGAAAACGGCAGGCGTTCTATGGTACAGCAGGAATCAAACCAGGATAAACGGCACGAGAGACCAACGTGTTAACTCTACATCACGAACTCTACGCAGAGGAAAGATTTCGGAAACTGACAACGCTGGATCAGTTGTGTTCAACCGGAACGCATGGCGCAGATAGAAACAAAGGGGCGACTACAGCGAAGGGAGTGGGGGGCGGGGACATCGTCAGCCCAAGTTATGGAGCTGTTAGGGAAAATCGGAAAATAAAGTTAATTACCTCACATTACGCGGCCAGGTAATTACGGGAGTTGATAAGTGATTACTGCAGAGTTTGAAAACAATCGCTTCACTTAACTCATTTTCTAAACCCGCCATTGTCATCGCCGTCTCGGCTGAAATTCAATTTTAAAATTTTGATAACGGTTCAGAGAAACGAAGTTTGGAACGGCGCGAATTGGACTCGTTAGCAAAGGAGTGCGGCCCTATTCTAACCAGCGCGGCCGATATCTGCGGCCATAATTCATCCGCGGCCCTAATGCCGCCGCCGTCCCGGAAGCCGTAAAGCAATCAATTTGACCGAATGTATTGTTTTTCCAATACTAACAAAGTAAAACATGTTTGAGCCACAAAATTGGGCAGTTGTTCCGCGTTTCAAAGGGAGCGTCGTGCTAGCTTTATAAGTAGCGTCCGAACGTCTGCTTTTATGGAGCAAGGTCAGGAAAGGTCATGTCGCGCCGGGACCTAGTTTCCCGAGGAATCCAAACCTCTTTGACCTAGGGAATAAAACCCCGGGCTACAGATCACTAGTAATACTCATCGAGGTTTCTGTTTCACAGCGCTTTAGGCGTCAACTGTAATCAAATCTGATGCATTATTACTATACGCCTTAACGCTACGCTGCGTTGAGGGGTACTTGGCCAAACTAGCTGGCCAAAAATCGATTTTATAAAATTCACTTGAAGTAGAAATAAATAGCTACGATATAAAGTTGAATAATCACTTAATTATATGATACCAATTTTCCTCCCTTCAGTATAATCACATGGCCATAGAGCTAGACGAAACTTCGACTGTCTCTTGAAGCGCATATTTGTTCTCAGCACGTTCTTTGTGCAAACGCTCGCTTAACAATGTCTCTATTTTATTACGAATATAATTGGAAGTAGTTATGGATTGTATTAAAGCAGACAAGCGTGAATGAGTTTTAAATATTTACTTTGAGCATTTTGAATTTCATTTTAACAATTTTAAATAAACTTCCAATGTTACTTTAACGATTTGAAATAAATTTCCGATTCGAAGATATATGCAACATGTGTATCATCGCGTGCTTCATCAATTCGTCGGCGTCTACTGCACCGTGGACTGCGTGCAAGAGTTCCTTTATACAGGATCCTCCTGACGCAAAACCATCGGTGCCTGCGGCTACAATGGGCTCATGGACATAGAGACTGGCGTGCTGATTGGCAACAAGTGGTGTTTTCTGATGAATCCCGCTTTAATTTGGGGTACAGTGATGGCCGCATCCGTGTTAGACGCTATACCGGTGAACGCCACCTTCCGGAGTGCATTATCCAACGTCATAGTGGACGAACCCCCAGCGTTATGGTCTGGGGTGCGATTGCGTATCATGGACGATCTCAGCTGCTACGAATTGTGGGTAATCTTAACAGCAACCGGTACATCAATGAAGTTCTGGAGCCCGAAGTTGTTCCCTTCCTTCAAGGCATTCCCGGAGCTGTATTTCAACAGGACAATGCCCGCCCACATATTGCCAGGAATGTTCAAGACTTCTTTTCATCACAACAGATACAGCTTCTTCCTTGGCCTGCCTATTCGCCGGATATGTCGCCGATTGAACATGTGTGGGATTTCGTTGGTCGGCGTCTCGCTCGTGATCCTCGTCCCATAGCTACTACAGATGAACTTTGGGGTCGCACACAAGCAATCTGGAATGCTCTTCCTCAGGCACACATTCAACATCTGTTTGATTCCATGCCACGTCGTATAGCATCACTTATTGCAGCGCGTGGTGGCTTCACCAAATACTGATTTTCGACATGTAATATTGGTTTTTTTTTTTGCTTTGTATTTGTAATCGTTTATTTGTATCAACACAGGTCGTTTGTACATTAAATTTCATTCAATTCGGACGAGTCCTTCATGGTGTTGCAATTTTTACAAACGTAAGTTTATGAACATCATATGCTCATGCAGTGTTCATCATAGGCGTAGGTAGAAAGTTCATAAGAGGGGAGTTATAGGCTCCAAGGGTCAGGGGGGTTACAGAGCTACAACTCATATATATATATATATTCCTATGTTAAATATACAAAATTTCATTGCAAGGGGGGTTACAACCCCAAAACCACCCCCGGATAAGCCCATAGTGTTCGTACATTGTTCAGTGAACACAGTACGTCATTGGCGCTATATAAACATACAGACAAGAAGTGAGAGGAGAAAAATACCTTTTTCGTATTAAAAATAAATAAGTACTCACATTAATAAGCAATGATAATGATACATAGAGTAGAACTTCTGTAATCCGGAATTATCTCTGTTAATCGACGCCCGTTTTTTTTGGTTTTTTCTTGTCAGTTCATGTCCGATCATCAAAGGCCATTAAAAGCAAAGGCGGCGAAAAAGTGCAAGTGAGCAATTTTAGTGCTTTTAAAAAAAAAGGGGGGGGGGGGGCATTTCTACAGCAGGGAAAAAAAATCATTCAACAGACCTAAGGCTGCTAAAGGAATCGAGTGAAACTGCAGCAAAGCAAAAACTATCTAAATTGCTTCACAAAAAGCTTCCTTTCAAACCTTCGCGAGATGTTTTTAAAAATGCGTATGTTCTCAAGGTAAAACTGCATAAAATTTCAGGTTAAAACTGCGTAAGTTCTTACGGTAAAAATGCCTAAGTTCTCACGGTAAAAATGCCTAAGTTCTAAAGGTAAAAATGTATAAAATCTCACGGTAAAAATGCCTAAGTTCTAAAGGTAAAAATGTATAAAATCTCAAGATAAATATGCCTAAGTTTTCAGTGTAAAACTATATAAGATCTCAAGATAAAAAATGCGTAAGTTCTCAAGGTAAAAATGCACCAGTTTTCAAGGTAAAAACGCGGTAAGCGATATTAATATTTCTAAAAATACAGCATTGTTTTCCTGTACAGCCTGTTTAAAAATATGTGTTTCAAACTAGCACTATAACTGGTGCTGGAATCAGTGGCGTACAGATACCCCCCCCCCCAAGGCGGGGACCCCCGTTTGTCTCCGTTTATTTTCCATAACATTTTCAAATAAAAAAAAAAAATATTATATTTTTTAGTTAATAAGGATTTTTTTTAATCTTTAGGTAAAATATAAAGTAAAATAAACGGTTTCCAACTGTGGCAAACTTATTACGCGTATTTACTTTAGCTGTTTTTATTGCCTTTAAAATTGAACTCACCATCCGAAAATTCTAATATATATATGTACATATACAAATTAAGTTTCTTAAAAAGAGGGTCCCCAAAAAAATTATTGCGGGGGCCCCCGAGATTTTCCGTTACGCCGCTGGCTAGAACTATGATTTTAAGTAGAGTGTGTCTCTCTCTCTCTCTCTCTCTATGATGTCGGTGTAATTAACGACTATTTCGGTTATACGGTACGTTATGACGGTATTTCTCGTACTTCATTTTCGATTATCCGGAAAGTTCGATTTTCGCAGGTGCGATCTCAATGGATTCGGATAAAAGAGGTTCTACTATATGTGTAAAAGAAAGTGGGAGAAAGGGACAGGGTTCTCACATTTGCGGCAAAATTCCCTGACTCTTTTTAAGTTTTTCCTTGACATTTGTGGTAAAATTCCCCGACTTTTCCAGGTTTTTCCTTGAGATTTGCGGTAAAATTCCCTGACTTTTGCAGGTTTTTCCTTGACATTTGCGGTAAAATCCCCTGACTTTTGCAGGTTTTTCCTTAATATTTGCGGCAAAATTCCACGACCATTCCAGGTTTTCCTTGACACTTGCGGCAAAATTCCCTGATTAATCACGAGCTTCGGTTAAGAGGAACCTGGCTTCGCGTTCTCGGGAGAGTCGGCTATTCAAAACAGACGTTAAGGTTTTCCCTGACTTTTCCGGGTTCTCCAGGGGCGTAGGAACCCTGAAGACAATGAAAATGCAGGGTTCCACAGTATGGAAGACGGGAGCAAATGATTGAAGAAAACGACCCGCGGAACGGCTCATATAAATTCTTCGTTCCCGTGTATGCAATGCGGGTAGATACATGGCAAGATTATAAGTATCCAGACGAAAAAGATCCGCCATTACGCCTCTGGTCCCTCCTGGCAATAACTCCCTTAATAATCTATAATTTCCGAACCCTTATACACGCCCGAAGCCACCTATCGGCTTACGCGGCTGAACATAAGAGGAAACGCAATTTTAAAGTCAAATTTCCGAAACGACGCTTCATCATTCCATTAGGAGGATGGAGAGAGATAAGCACAATGAAGATAGCCCTTGGGCGCCAATTTCGAACTAGTTGTATCACAATGCAGCGTTGCTGGTGATGAAAGGCCATTGCCTTTGATTGAACGATGAATAGGGGCACAGTGTAGGGTATACCGCTGACAGAAACATTGTCATGCAAGCAGCATTTCTTGCCCAGCTTTGATTTCTGTCAGTTAATTGGAGAAAAAAACACGCTTAGATTACTTCAAAATGGCGCGCTTCAAAAGTAATGAGTTTGATCAGGTATCTCCGCGTATACTTTGTACTCTATGTCTCGCAAATGTACAAAGACTCGCCTGGGATGGTCCAGATGACTTAAGGCGACCTCCAAATCCAGATAAACTTGCTGGTAAGGGCGGATCCAGCGAGGGTTGAAGAGGGCGATCTCCCCCGCCCGTAAGGGTTAAATAGAACAAAAAGATGAAGAATATTTTATGTGTTGTTTGTTACGACTGTAATAAACAAAAGTCTTATACTGGTGTCCAAAGTATCTAAGTCTTGGAGAAATGCGATCAAGACGTTTTTCCACGAATCTACAAGCTTCTCGCCCTTCAAACTACGTTTTCAGTAGGTGTTGCTTCAGCAGAATGCAGTTTTTTATCGTTGAAACGCCTTCAAATTTGCTTCGAACGCGGATGACAGAAGAGACTTTTAATACACACACACCCACAGAAATATTATTTGGATGTAAATAAAGTGATTGACAAATTTTCAAAGAAACCAAGATGGCTCGACTTTGCACTATAAACTTCAAATTTTTTAAAAAGTTGTTTGTTACAAAAAAAAAAGTAAAATAATTACAATGTTTTTGTAGTTTAAATTTAAACTTGTTCTATTAATTACATTGTAAATTATCGTTTTGGTTATTGTGTGTGCGTGTGTGTGTATATATATATCTCCCCTTTACTAGCGTATCATTCTGCCATACTTAACTATAATCTACCCTTAACCATATAATTTAATTAAAGAAAAACCCAACTTTAATTCATTGTAGTAGGTAAAATATTTTGGTGAGCATAAAAGAAGGCAATGTACAGGGTGCTCTCTACAGTCTGGTGTTTCGCAAAGAACTTTTGAACGAAGGCTCGTAGAGCTGTAAAAGTTAGGTGTGCGTATAGTAAAGTGTCCATGGCCGATGAAATGGGGTCGACGACAGCGCCCTCTGTGGCAAAATCGGGAAGTTATGGCATTTAATTCTGGAACAAGAGGAAATAACAAATTTGTAATTGAAAAATTTTTTGTAAGTAACAACTAATTAGTAAGAAACGATTTTTTCCCACCACCTTAATAGAGCAAAATTCGCGATTTAAGAGGTTTTTAAAGTATCCGTCCAGCAACGCCATTGTTGGTCAAAATTCCGATTTAATGTCAATCATTAACTTCAATTTTCAAAATTCATGTTAACTTCAATCATTCATTCTTGTAATTCCGTAAAACTTCATTCATTATGCAAGCACAGATTGCATGTTTTGTACTACGTACAGTATGGTGGGAGGGGATCGATGTTATTAATGATGTTGTAGAAAAGTTATTAAATTATTTTGTATTATATTGTGTTCATGATTATTTCGTACTGCATGAGTTTGTATTATATTGTGTTATGATTATTTTAAAATATATTGTGCTATTATGATTATTTTGTATTATATTGTGCTATTATGATTATTTTGTATTATATTGTGTTATCATGATTAGTATATTGTGTTATTATGGGATTATTTTGTATTATATTGTGTTATTATGATTATTTTGTGGCTTACGTTACATTATTTGTAATATATTGTGTTATTATGACATTGTATTATATTGTGTTATTATGATTATTTTGTATTATATTGTGTTATGATTATTTGGTATGATGCGGTAGTGACGAAAACCCCATTCTGCCTTAGGCGTACCAGTGGCGTAGTTGGTTAAGGCATTAGCCTGGAAACTAATTGGGCGCGGCAACTAATTGGGTTGTCGTTGCTACCGCATTATACCAAATAATCATGATAACACAAAAAATATTTCTACAACGGAATTAATAACGTCGATTTTTTCCACCATACTGTACGTAGTACGTAACATGAATCTGTACTTATATAATAAATGAAATTTTACAGAATTATAGGAATGAACGATTGAAGTTAACGTTAATCTTGAAAATCGAAGTTAATGATTGGCGTTAAATCGGAACTTTGACCAACAATGGTGTTACTGGACGGAAACCTTAAAAACCGCCTAAATAACAAATTTTGACCTATTAAGGTGGTGAAAAAAACACGTTTCTTACTAATTAGTTGGTGCTTAACAACTTTGTAATTGAAAAATTTTCTGTATCTCCTCTAGTTCCAGAATTAGGTGCAATAACTTCCTAATTTCGCCACAGATGACGCTGCCGTCGATCTCATTTCATCGGCCATGGGCACTTCACTATACTCGCACCTAAATTTTACAGTTCTACGAGCCTTCGCTGAAAAGTTATTTACGAAACACCAGACTTTAGAGAGCACCCTGTATACAACAACATTTACCTAAACTATTTAACAGTCCAACTAAAAAATTAAATTAATAAAAAAAATCCAAACTAAAAAATTATCCGGGGCGGGTCCCGAAACCGCCCCCTACGTAATAACATCCTGGTTCCGCCCTTGTTTCCCGGGAATGTAAATTAATCAGTGTTTCCAAAGTCAGTGATCGGAGCGATTGAAGAGAGTGAGGGAGAAATATAGAACCTCTTGGATCTATACTCGCTAACCTGAGAAGGCCCGAAGCAGTATGATTTCGCCAGTGCAATATAGTTCGCCCTTTCTTACGTTAAGAGAGTTAATAGAAGATACATTTCGTACATAAAACATTAAAGTAATGCTCAAATAGAAGAAGAAGGGCGATAAAAGTTCGCCCTTCTTCGGGAGTGAACACGTGGAATATCGTCAACAAACGAGGTTGATTCGCGGATGTAACTAGAGTTGAGTTATTAAGTGAAATGTTGACTTCCAAAAGTAGGAAGTCAAGTACTACGTGGTTTTTGTAGTGCGGCCACTCTTCCCAGAAATTACCAAATTGTGGAAAAGTTGGCTGTCTGTTGGTAGAGGTGGCAATTATGGTGGGACTATGGATTAATATCAGAAGGAGTTAGGTGGAGTACATTTCGCCAAGCTGAGCTGAAGGAAGGAGTTGAGCTGTGGTCATTCACAATGGAATCACGAAACATGTTAATGAAGAAAGCTTCGGCGAAGTCCAGTTCAAGTGGTGAATGAGGTTGGTGGATGATACGAGCGTCAAAAAAGTTAAAGCGATGGTTGTGTTCGTGGCTGTGAACAGCAATGGATGATTTGTGCACCTCACCTTTCTCAACGTATCGGCGATGTTCTTTCAACCGATGCATGAGGGCACGTTTTGTCAGTCCTATGTAGGAAAGTCCGAACTGGCAAAAAATTTGATACACGCCCCAGCGTTGGAGTGTGGAAATGTTATCTTTGAGTCTAGAGGGCTATGCACGAAGTGATGGGTCGGAATGGTAAACCGGGTTTATGAGTGTGCATAGGCGCAGTCTCTCATAAACTCGCCAAGTTTCTTGTTTCCATCATCTCACCTCTTACCTCTGCCAATATCCACACTTGCAAGAATTCTTTAGACTTCATCAAGAAACTACGTTCTATCTCACCAGGCACCTGCTCCATCGCCACGTTAGATGTGAACTCTATGTTCACCAACATACCAGTCGAAGGTGCACTTGATTGCCTTAAACTTCGTCTTTCTGAATTCCACTTTACACAACCAGAAATTGCTGAAATAATCGATCTCACCTCAATCTGTGTCAACTCTAGTGCATTTGTCTTCAACGGACAACATTACCAACAAACCAGTGGCTTAGCTATGAGTAACCCACTTTCATCAATCCTTTGTGACATATATATGCATTTCTTTGAATCCAATCTCCTCAACTCTATCAAGTTTAAACTCTGGGATCGCTACATGGATGACATTTTTATTATGTGGGACAGTCCTCCAGAGCAAATCTCTACACTCCTTCCCACCATCAATACTTTGGACCCTGCGCTTAACTTCTCCCTCGAAATTGAAGAAGATAATTCCCTTCACTTTT
>QLNU02014176.1:164672908-164694704 GCA_006491805.2 Dysdera silvatica
CGAGTTGACTGTAAGACCTTAATAAAAAAAGAGAGCCGGAACTTTTTTGGGGAAAAGATGTAGATGCGTAGAAGTAAACAAAGCAGTGTTGCCAACAGTGAAGCCAAACAAAGCAGTGCTGTCAAAGTGAAATCCCTAGTAGCAGCAATGGTAAGTCCCTACTTTTCACCAGAAGTCCCTATATGCAAAAGCGTAGCCAGCTTCAAGAGTGTATGTGGCGGGATATACTACAAATATACCATCAGTTTCATTTTTATATTTAATAACAATAATTTTTTGTTTTAATAATTTTTTTTAAATAATGACCCGTCTAGCGGACCACTTGGGACTCCTTCGCGGACCACTAGTTGGGAACCGCTGTTATAGACAGATAAGTTTATCATTATAGACAGACAGTTTATCATTATAGACAGTTTATCAATATAGATATATTTCACTATACTAGTGTCGAAGTAACAGCTATTATGGAATCTCCCTGTATATACTGCATATTGTTAACATATCATACGTTTAGGCAACATTTTATCAACGTTCTTTTTACCCTGTCTTTTCCCTTTCAATACATGTCAATTGCTCGCTCCTCATAAAAATTCAGCATCAGGAAAAGTGACATCACTTCAGAGACGGCTTCTTAGTGTCCTTCAATAATGCATAAACCTGTGGATATATATATATATATGTGTGTGTGTGTGTAAAACTTCGCAATCAATCCTCATTTGTAAGTAATTTTAATGACACTTTCGGCTTTTCTAGACCAAGATTTATACCTCACGAGGCGCCACTCTAAATACCCATTAGGCGAATAAAAACATCTTGGAATAAAGATATTATTTTGAGATGTGAGAGCAATTACTTAGGTAAAGAGAGAGATGGTGATGAATGCAAACAGCGCCAAGGGAGATTGGCTGTATTTTTGTGACGCAGGGAAAGCAAAGGTTATTCTGCGCCGTAAGGGAGGATAAGACGGTATTTATGAAAACAGAGCACACAGGCATAACGCTCAATGATGGTCCATATCAACCAGTGAGGGATTTTACGTACAAGCCAAGTAGGCCCGGGGCCCTCCTCAGAATTTTGGGGCCCCAGTAGAGGCCTTGTATTCAAGTTTAGGCGTTATTATAACCCCGTTTATTTGTAATCGTTCCATGAAGTCCGAATGCGGCCAATATTTTTTGAACCAAGACGGATCTTGCAACAAAAGTTAGGTATTGGTATGGTAAAATAACCATTATCTATCAGATGAGAAAAACAGCAGCGCTCCTGGTGACGAATTGAGGAAGTTAAAAATTTTATTTTAAAAAATAATGAAGACAAGGAAATATTTTCAATTACAAAGTTGTAGAGTGTCCTTCAGTTAGTAAGGAAAGACATACGACTCACTTGCAGTATGCACACATACTGCCACAAAGTGAGATGCTCTGGAAGTTTCAATGCATCGCTTTCTGTTAATGCTTTCTGATGTTTTAAAAGTTCTTATCGGAGAGAGAGGGAGATTGTGGTTTCTTTTCTTTAAGAATTTCAACCCAACCTCTAAAGCTCTAGAAAGCATTAACTGAAAGCTATGCATTGAAACATCCGGAACACCTCACTTTGTGGCAGTACGTGTACACACGGGCGCCGTTAGCGGGGCCCCAATATTTTCATGCCGTCGGCGCCTTTGTGTATACATATTGAATGTGAGCTGTATATCTTTTCCTACTAACTGAAGAATGCTCTACAATTTCCTAATTGAAAATATTTACCTAGCTTCATTATTTTTAGAAATAAAATTTTTAACTTCCTCAATTCGCCACCAGGGGAGCTGCTGTTCATCTCATCTGATAGTGTACATAGCCTTTTTTACCATACCAATACCTAACTTTAATTGCAGCATCTGTCTTGGTTTAAAAGTCACTGGCCGCGTTCGGACTTTCCTGGGAACCCTGTATACATATACGGAGTTGTAGCCCTATAACTCCCTCCATATAAATTTCAAGTCTGCGTGACATTTTCTGTAGGACTAATCCTCGGCCGAAAGTGATCAAAACATGTCAAAACCACATTTGGAAACTACCAATTCAAGAGAAAAAAAAAAATAAAGCCAAGAGTTTCGATTGGGGAGGGGGGGACCAAAAAAGTTTCTTCAAAACGAGGGACTGAGAGAGATGGTTTAAACCGAACATAAAAGTAGTACATGCTTCCACGTCACTCATTTATTACGTTCCGGTTGCTTCAGCTTTGCTGGAGTAATAACAGCCTTCTCGGAGGGCTTTGCAATACGTATAAAATCCTCCTATTCCAACGAGACTTGAAATACGGAGTCGAAATTACGTGCTGGAGTTAGCGCTCGTAACAGAAAAGTGAACTGGATTTTATTTCAAAGCGGCAAACATTTTCCATTCCATTTTGATCAAAATAAATAAAAAGGGCCGGAAATGGAATTCGAAATCTTTGCAATGTAACAGAATTTTTTTTTTTTTAAATTGATGAAGTCCTTTCAAGAGATATTATTAGCTGGTGTTGCTTATTAAATGCTGATGGTCAATAAACCAAAAAAGTTTAAATCACTTCTAAAGTTGGCATTGGCAATTCCATTTTTTTATAATATAAATAGTAACATAAACATTCTTTTTGTAAATCAATAGCTTAATTATTACGTTGTCAAAAATATTTTCAAGAGATTCCAATAAAATTCCGATTCCGGCTCTGGCTCTCGGAGGGAGCAGACGTAGGGAACATTTCTTTTCCTGTTCCTTTATTTTCTCACTTCCATTCTTTGCACCCTTCTTTGTCTCGACTCCGAGGTTATTACTTTGGTTACTGCCCCGGGTTTTTGCTTTGCATCGATGGATTGGATTTAATCGGGTTAATTGCGCTTTTCCGACCCCCACTTCGCCACTTTCTCTTGCAATGGCCGCGTGTCTGCTGCCAAAGAATGCATCAGAGTACTTGGCAGTGGTTTCTCTTCGGAATCCGTGGCTGCTTCTACTCCTCTCTTCTGTCTCGTGTTCGTCCTTGCCATCTACGGTGTCTCTGTGTCCTTAGGCTGTCATGCGGTGCCTTTCTATTCCCTTTCCGCGTCCGCTCGTTCTTGCCGCTGTGTGCCTTGGTATCTTGCGTATTCGGACTGGTGGTTCTTTGCCGTTTATTTGCATCCTCCTCGTTCACCGGTTCCTGCCATTCTTCATCAGCTTTCGCTTTGCCTTTTCTCGATTCATGGAATTCCGCCATGCATCATATCGCCCCTCATACTTCATCGTGAGAAGGGTACGATCAGTGCTACATCACTATGACTTTGCTATACCTCTTCTGGAAATACAGCTCCGCTCGATCAGACAACCTCTCCAAATCATCTCTGCATACAAAACAATTGGTAATTCCAGGCAATAATGGAAATTCGGTGGCAACTGTAGGCAAGAAACAGATGACAGTTCCAGGCAACAAAGTAAATGAATGGCCATTCCAAACAATGGAAATTATTGGTAGTTCCAAACAGAAGCCGATGGACAATCCAGGCAATAACAGGCATCGATATTAATTCCAATGGAACTGGATTTCAAGCAACAACGGACAAAATGGAAGGTAATCCCAGGCGATAGTGAAAATGGGTGATAATTTTCGGTAATAATGAAATCGATAGATAATCCAGGAATTAATGAAAACGAATTAATCAAAATGATTTTAATTCCAGGCAATAATGGAATCGATATTAATTCCAATGGAAATGGGTTCCAAGCAACAATGGACAAAATCGAAGACGGTTCCAGGCAATAATGAAAATGGATGGTAATTCCCGAAAATAATGGGAATCGATGGGAATACCGAATGATAATCGAAATAACTATTGATTTCCTTGTTTTGCCTGTAAGAAATAACCTGGAAAAGTTGGCCGAGTAAGCGGCACCGTGTTTCCAGGGGAGGGAGGGATATAGAATCCAAGACATGAGGAAAGAAAGAAATTTGAGGATCAAAGAGCTCTTAATTTATTCATTAATACCAAAAACTTAAATTATTATAATTAATATTTATAACCTAATTCATCGATCTCCATTACTGATAATTCCAAATGACAATCGACGGTTGGCTAAATTTTTAAGCCGAAAGGGTTATTCTACACAGAACAAAATGCATTATAATAGAACTTACTATAGAAATTATAATAGAAATTACTATGGAAATTATAACGAAAATTACTAACGAGTTCAGGTAATTATTGATGCCAATATTTTGATGAGGAACAAATAAATAGGTTGGAACATGTGCAAAAAATCATAAAATATACCTTCGAAACTAATATTAGGGTTCCCACTCACATTGGAGTGGGAACCTTGGTAGTAGTTTCGAAGGTATAAGGGTTCCTACTGGCATTGGAAAAAAATATTCCCTGAACTTTTCAGCAGAATTCCCTGACCAATCACGAAACTTCCAGCCAAATTTCGGTTGCGGGGAAAACGTCTTCATATTCATGGGAGATTTAGCTATTATATATAGAAATTAAAGTTTTCCCTGACTTTTCCAGGTTTTGACCGAAAAAGCTTGTTTTTCCCTGACCTTTAGGGAAGTTTTCAAATTCCCTGACAATTCCAGGTTACTTCAAAACCCTGTAATATACAACTCTCTAATTCAATATACACATTTATCAAATTATTACTTGTGGTGGAGGGGGCGGGGGTCATCACTTCTCACAAAAAAACCAGCATGTCCTATGGGCGACGAAGGAATAAAAATATTTGGGGGGGGGGGACAATATATCAATAAGACGGGTCCCCCCCCCGCAAACGGCGCCCCTGTGAAACTGTGACCAAGTGGGCCACAGTTTGCAATACAAGAAGAGCTAACATTGAAAGCTTTTGAAGTTGAATTTCTCTTCCTAACTGCCCGACAATGCGACTATAAGAAGCTGTGATTATACCCACGATGTACCCTACTAGGGAGGGAGAGAGAAATTGGGCAGGACAGAAGTTAGGAAGGGTGGTTGTGAGCAGCACAGTATTCCCAAGACCATTCTAGGGACAATGACCCGCTCCTTACGAAAACGACAACTCCGAAGATATTGTACCACCGCGGCACAACACAGCAGGTTTCGAAATGTGATTAAGCACACATTTGTCACACAGAGAAATTGATCGATATGATTACATCGATAAATAAATCGCAATGAGTTCCTATGAGAGCGCCGATTACGGGTCCAGGTGGGCAACGGAATAAAACCAATGAGGGGAAAACAAACGAGAAGTTCAGAACCCAATTCCTTCCATTGATTATGAGCCATTGATTGTCTCGCGACTCAGTCGATACAGTTACGAGTTTTTGTTTTCCACTAAGTGACAGTTGTGATTGATTAGAAATATCGGTAAATAATCGTTTGGAGAGTACTTTTAAACCTGTTAAGGTGGGCTACGCGATGCAACACGATTTTTCGTCTAATAATCGATGCAACTCTTTTTTTTTTTCCCGCGCTGGGGGGGAAGCGGAAAAGTTCGTTCACTTTCCTGAAAGTTCCAAAAAATTATTGCTATTACTTTTTTTTTTTTTTCAAATTTTGAAAAGGCAATCTAATCTTGAAAATCCGGAATATGTGCAATTTCCTTCTGCCGGATTAACAAAAATTACGGATTAGTGAAAATAAACTAATAGCACAAACACATTTATTAAATTTAATAAAACCTAATTGCAATACTTTATTTTTCTTCTAGAATCTGCTAATGCAATACACGCCGTTATCCAATAATGAAATTCTCAACCACATCTTTCGTTTTTGCTTTGAATTTTACTTTTAATACAAATCCATTCCGAATCATTGCCTCTAGGTAAAAAAAAAATCCGGATTGAAAATAACAGCATGTAATCCGGATACGGACCGGGAAATAACGGAATAATCCGGAGAAGAAATAGTGAGGATCGCTAGTTCATGTTCTGCACTGCAATATTCGCACACTTATTATGAGAACTGCGTGTAGAATGAGGTTTTGATTTAGCTAGCAATTAGGACATTGTGTCTCACTTATCTAATGGCAGGCATCTATCATACAATCATGTACGAAATATATTGTTTTAAAAAAATTAAATGACATGAAGAACCTAAATGTGTCATATGCCGTATTTTCCATAGCTACACGTTTTTACGAAGTATTGCGCTGGTCCTGAAACTTTAGAACTAATGCATGGGCGTACGCAAAAAATTCATAATGAGGGGTTATAGGCTCAAAGAGGGGTTACAGAGCTACAACTCATATATTCCTATGTTAAATATACAAAATTTCATTGCAATGGGGGTTACAATCCCAGGGTACGCTACTGAACTAATGTCAATTCCATTTAAGAACTTTTCTTGAGGCCCACGCGAGTTCGTGAAACCGAGAATACACTGTGTCTAAGCGTATGTATATACAGGGTGTCTCAGTACCAGGGTTAAAACATCTAGGAGAGTAACATCAGTGTTGCCAACCTGTCCGAAAAAATTTCCTCAAAGGCAAAATTCCCACACCAGCTAGAAATTTCTCTTTTTTTAAATGAGAAAATGAGTTATGTGTTCTCATATTTAGATGCCTACACGCATCTTTCGATGCAAAACGGTACGAAAATTATAGCGTACAATTCCTACAGCTGTATATTGCGACTAATAAAATGTAAAAAAAAAAATATCCTTTAAATTTAGAGCCCCTCCCCCACAAAAAAATATTGATTTTGCAACATATCCCCATTTAACAACGATTACTTCAAAACATATGTATTTAGTTCATTGAGCAAATTAATAAGACATATATTCATTTAAAAAATTGCTGCTCCAATTATGGCCAATACAGATCTACCTTTTTGTGTAGCTTCAAATGATCGTTTTTGTTTTTAATAATGAGCGAATTATTGCTACCATATTCAAAGCAACCTGTTGAATGGGATAAGCTTCATTAGTGGAAATAATAAGATGATTTTAAAAAATACTCTCGTCTCAATCCGTGTGGGCTGTTTGGCGGAGAAAAGACTGTTTTCACAGCTTTTTTTAAACATCGCGGTAAGCAGGAATGAAGTTGGCTCCGTTGGCGACCAAAGGGTGAGATTATTATGCAGTGACGCCCAATTATTCAAAGGTAAGTTTAATACAACCAAACAAACCATTTTTTAACACCAAATTGCTTTTTATTACGTACACCACCATCTCATTAGTGGTTAATCATCACTATAAAAAAAAACGAAGCAAAATAAACTGAGTTAAATTTAGAGTAGTTTACTACTTCTTTAGGAGATTTCCTAATTATACGTGTGCATGCATTTATTTAAAAAACAGTGTGGGAAATTTTTTCTGTCGTATCGCAGACACTGGAATTTCCCGCAGTTTAGTAGTTTGTTATTTTTTCTCTTTGTCCCACAACGTTAAAATTTTAACAAGATTTCCCTCGTCCATGGGAAATTTCCCACAGGTTGGAGACATTGGGGTACACTTAGACGAACAATATTTGTCATAGAACCTAGGGTCGCAAACCACTCACAGCGCTAGTTCTAAAACCGTCCAGCATGCACAAATATTTACAACCACTGCGTGAAAAGCGCCAGATAAAACTCAGGTCAGCTGCTCAAGTGCATAGATGATTAGGACATCGCATTCTGCACATCTCATGCACTGGTTGTCACTATTTGTGCATGCTGGACGGTTTTAGAACTGGCGCTGTGAGTGGTTTGCGACCCTAGGTTCTATGACAAATATTGTTCGTTTAGGTGTACCCTATCCCTCCTCGATGTTTGCAACCCTGGTGTTGGGACACCCTGTATATGTAAACATCGATTCACTCTAATTATGATATTCAATAATCGATTGTAATTAAAATCGATTCGAATTTCCACACATTTGCTGTCCTTGGCAAACTGATAGCCCGAGAGAAAGTGACACCCTGGGCTCAGAAGTTCTTTCAGCGTGATTCAATTAAAAATTAACGAAATCAAATTGCCCAATAATTGATAAGCTGACCGAAGTAACGAAAATTAAAGGCAAGCTTTAGCGTCGAGTAATTCATGGGGGGGGGGCTTAACACTAGAAGGAAGTATCCTTAATTTAATTATGAGGAAATGTTTTTAAGCAGTTTGGTACATCTGGGAGAAATGTTTGTCATTTTCTCTAGCTTTCTTTCTTCAAAATAAGGAGAAACGAAACACTTTAATCACAGAATACATGACATTGAAAATTACATGCAAAGCAATTTGAATACGGGGCTAGAACATAAAAAAAAAAAACACCATTCGGCTTAATTTTTGATACGGGATATAATATGTTGTTATATATGTATGTTTTACGGCTCAAAACTGTTCCTCGGACCATCTGCGACGAGACCTATGGCTAGACGTGATCTCCAAAATCACTCAAGCTTACCGCGAGTCGAACTTAGCCTACTGTGGTCTGAATGCGGTAATCGTCACCACCGAAACACTGCCTTCTTATTACAAATAAACTTTAGTATTACATATATATTAAATCCCACACTACTATTTTTGTGCAATATATATATTACTATTCACTGATGTTGCATAGTTCTGATATGGATCGACTCGCGGCAACCAAGACCACCCAATTTGCAAATTATCAATTTTCGGTTGATACATTCATTATAGATACCGAGTACATGGACGGAACTTCTGTAGTTCTACCAAGAATGACGTCATTGATTCACTAAAAATCAGTCGTGATTCAAAATTCACAAACTGAACGAGTTAAACCCAGTCTTCTCAAGTGTATTACTACCACGGATACCGAAGGCGGGGAATGACTCAAATGAATGCAATCCCTAAAATGAATGGGAATGGTAACTCATTCCTTTAAACCAAAGTTCATTCTCATTCAGTGAGTGATTTAAAACGACCGACTTCTAAAGAAAACGAGTCCCAACGACTGAACCTTGTAGAAAGAATGAGTTCAAAGAGAACGTATTCTCTTAAAAGAATGAGAATAACGAAATGCACGGCGAGGGAAAGATAGCATTTTTGTCTTTCCAGTAAATTATACCGTAAGCACGATCTAGCCTTGTTTGGTGCAGAATGACCCTTGCTGTCCTTGTGCCAATCTTTTCAGTAGAATTCATTTATAGTTTCTTCATAATTTCGTTATACTGACTCTGTGGTTCGCCACAGCGCCTCTAGTCATTGTGGAAATGTTCTTACCGCTTAAGTGGTATTTAGTCAGCGTGATTTTAGCACACTAAGGGTGGCATGAAAAAAATTTCTATGGCACACCAAGAGCGTGGTGAAAGCAAAATGCTCTATGATACACTAAGAGCGCCTTGAAAAAATTATATGGGCGTCGTAAAAAAAACTCCGATACACTAAGCGCGCCGTGAAAAGAGTTCTATGATATACTACTAAGAGCGCCATGAAAAAACTCCATGATACACTAAGAGCGCCGTGAAAAAACAGCTCATACACTAAGCGCGCCGTGAACACAGCTCTACAATACACGAAAAGCGCCGTGAAAAAATTATATGAGCGCCGTAGAAAAAACTCCATGATACACTAAAAGCGCCGTGAACCGAAAACGACGAAAACTGAGCTAAATTGCTGCTCACGATTTATTTACTTTTTTATTTTTTTATTACAAAGGGAGAACGAATTTTTTTTAATTTTTTTTTATTTGTCTGTCTATACATTGATGTTGTAGAATGCAGCCAAGTACCATAATAATTCAACAAAATAAAAATTATTTTTTTATCAACACCGGAAAAAAAAGGGAAAAAAACCCATAACACCGCCCTTTTAATGAGGTAATGAACATCGAAAGAGCAAGAGTCAGATTTAATTTCCACCGACTCGTGAAAGGAAGCGAAATTTCACGCAAAAATCTCTCGGGCATTCAATTTTAATCTCACTCTTTGAAATTAATTATTAAAAAAAAGTTAGGGGGGGGGGGTCAGGAAACGAGCGTTTGTCACGGCGATCACAAATAACTGTTTAATTACTAAACAGCAGAAATGAAATTGTCTCCAAGAACAACATTTGGAATCTCGTTACTACGTCAGTTGCGGATATTGTAAACGACAGAATTTGGAAACTTAAACTTCCTTTATGCGCACACGGTACATTTTTCACTCGAATATTTATCCGAACTTCGCTGAATCGAAACGCCTTGCTGCACTCATTAATTTTAATCATTATTTTTTAGCATTCAATATCTTTGGTAAAAACGCTTACATTTATTTTCTAGTCTACCCCTGCCTTAAGAGAGGAAGCAATACAAATGCTGAACACCGGACACATACGAAAGTGCATATACGTTTTGTATATATCGAGATGTGCATATACGTTTTGTATATATCAGATATACATTTGGTATATATTACATAAAAGGTATTGGGTTATTAATAAAGCAGTTACTAGCCTGATCAAAACAAACGTATATCCTGTGGGGTTTTTTTACTATCAATGTAGTATTAAATAAAGTGCTCGCAAAGAAAAGGATCTTTCACGGCGTCCGGTGGGAACCGACCCCAGAACCCTTCGATGACCGGTCAAATGCCCTTACGCACTGAGCCACTGCTGCCGATCGAACTCTACTTTAGGAGCGAATATGAAACTTCACTATGGACGAGAGGTTGCAGGTTCGATTCTCACCAGGCGTGGAGAAGGCATTCTTTCCTTTGTGAGCAATTTATCGTCTAATATTACTATATCACCGACTGTGATGAGAATTGTGGACTTCCATAAATATCAGTAGAGTAGTCTAATATGTAGTTAAACGCGTTTTGGGACAAATGTTGCAGTTTCTTCTTCGAAAATTAGATTTCTGGTTTAGCTGAAACCGGTTACGCCCCCTTTATTTTGAATATTCCGAATTCTACTAAATGTAGTTACCTAAATCCCGTAAAATTCCTATTGTTTAAAAAATTATAAAATAACCTATGATTCGTTCAAGAAAAGTAGTCCGATGGTACCGTTAGAAATAACGGGAGCTAACGTCATAAACGTCCTGGCCGATTACAGCAGAGGAAAGGACGTCATTCCAGAACTGGTTTTTGGCGCAGACAAACGTTCACTAAAAAACAGTTCTGAAATGACACCCTCCCCTCTGCTGTAATCGGCTATGCCGTTTGTGACGTCAGCTCCCGTTATTTTCTAACGGTACCATCGGACAACTTTTCGTGAACGAACTACACAATTTTCTTTAAAATAAAATTGAAGGAAATACTAGAAAAGAGAAAGAGAGAGAGAGAGAATTGAAACCCAATTGCCCAATTAGACGAAATAAGATGCGCTACCGCACTTTTTTGACTTATTTGTAAAAGAGAGCGCGCCCCTCCCCAAAAAAATAAATAAGCAAATAAAAAAATAATAAAAATTATGACTTATAGGGATATTATTACGAGTCTTAAAAGCACGTGACTGAGAAGACACTTTAGCTATACGCAATTTTTTTTAGCAGGTCGAAAAAACGTTTTGATACAACTAGCGGGTTTTCCCGGTCTAAATCAGTTAAACTAAGTAACTTTAACCTGTTAACTGGGTATGACGACATTTTTCGTCATGCCCGGAAGACTACCAAAATGCGAATGACGACATTTTTCGTCATTAAAATTAACCGTATTATGTTGAACGCATTACGTTTTATGTAGTTCTTATATATTTAATCCTAGCGTGATGGTGTGATGACATTACTTATCACTGTGAAAAAAAGTCCCCAGTGTGAAACGAGTTTCACAAAATTTTATTCCCCGGTTAACAGGTTAACAATGTGCTGAGAAAAACGATCGAGCATACATACCAGTATATATATATATATATATACTCGAAGAGAGAAGCCCACACATTATTTTACACACAGTAAAACCCCGATAACTCGAAAGTCAAAGGCTTTTTATCTTGAATTATCCACTTTCCGAATTACGAATTCTACGACATCTTAATTGTAGCGTTCTTATTAAAAAAATGGCTAGCATTTCATCACAAATCTCCATTAATTACGTTGTGAAAATATCGATATATCATTTCCGTATCAGGCGATGATCATCGATACGCAACTACATCGATCGACAGCGCGCCTTCCAAATGGATCGCCGCAATTACCAACAACGTTAATTTTACTCCTTAAATTAATTTTTCGATTAAGAAAATCGTTTTCACATTTATTGTTTAGCTGCTTCTTCGAAGTATCAGAATTAGCAGCAATCGATTATCGATTAAGATATCGATTAAAAAAATACTCTCGAGCGATGAAATCTCGCGAAGTTAAAAGCACAACGATACAAGTTCCTCAATTGATTTAAATCGCTTTAATTTTAGAAACTAAATCTTTTAAAAGTAATTTGACTGAAACTTAATTAAATATTACTTAAAATTAACACACCACTGGGCGTTATTAATGTAATAAAAAAAAAACTAATACCTAAACAAATGTTGAAACCACGATATTTTTGCAAAATAAACTCTGTTCGTTACTCAAATTCTTCGTGAATACTTAGAACGTTTACCTTTTGCATCCATAACGTTATCTGGGATAACGTTATGGATGTGACGTAGTTATCTGGGATGGGATCGGTGGCGTAACGAGACCCCCGAATGAAATACACTTGCACGTAAGTCGACAGTACGGTCGCATTCTAATAAATATATTGTAATTCACTTCTTTGCTATGCTTTTTAGATAATCTTTTCTGTTTTCACTGTAGTTATTTTGTTTGTCTGTTTTTTTTGTTTTACGGCTCAAAGACTACAGTGGTCATGCTGCGCCGGGACCTACTGTTTTCCGAGGAATCCGAACCTCTTAAGGCCTAGGGAACCAAACCCCGGACTACAGTGAGCAGTGCGATCTTTATGAGATCTCTGAGTAAGCGTTCTTTTTGCACTGCTGGGAGTCGAACCCGGATTAGCGGTGCACTAGGAGAACGCGTTACCACACTGCGCCACCGCAGGGCCACTGTAGTTATTTTGAAATTCAAAAATATATAAAATAGCAAAATGTACAGTGTATGAAATTAATTTGCTCTTTTATCTGTGATCGTGTCCCCCCCCCATATTTTTTAACACTTAGTTAACCAGTTTTAACGAAACGCAGCTCGGCGACAATGTCATTTTACGCAGCTGTAATTGGCAGGGAAGTCAAATTTTCTTGACGTATTAGAGAGAGAGAGAGAGAGGGAAGAAAAAAATCGCAGACAAAACGAAAATTTAATTCATGTTCTGACGATGATAGCCACAGGCTCCCGAAACAACCGTTAAAACTTTTTTTTTAATAAACTGCACCAATAAATTTTGTGTAATTATTTTTACATTAATATTTAATGGGAATAGTAGTATTTCTTGGCAAAACTAGTAGTAGCGTTTACTAACAGAAGTATTCAAATAAGAACGTGTTTTTATCCGAGCAAACATGTTAAAAAAAATTTGTTAAAAGTGCCTTAAACATCAGTTTTAACTGCGCTCGTTAATAACGAAACTTCTTTTGGTGTTGCCACCTCATCCGAACGAAATACTTAAAATAATATTTGCGTTTTGGCAACGGTTTGTGTGATGAACAGTTATTGGGCTGTCGTTTCGCAGCCCATTCATATTCGTCTATGTTGATCTTAAGGGAGTAAAAACAGAATAATCCACTCATCGCTTATTTATGGTTGTTCCTAAACTAATTAATACTACGCGTTAATTAATTTTAATTCCTTACGTCTTATTCCTTAGTTTACACACCCGCCAACATTGAAAAAACCTTTTCCAGAACATTTGCAAAAGATTTTAGAAATTTTCAATATCATTATTTGAACGCAACGCGAAGTCGGTAATTATTTTTTTTTATGTTATATGATATTAACAATATTTCACATAACATTTGCTTAATTATATTACACTGCAAACCTCCAATCTGAGTTTTTAATTTCTCTGGGAATAACGAAAGTTTCCGACATATGCTCTATTAAAACTATATATATATCTCCCCAATATATTCGAATACACACAATGTGAATGAATATGTACGTACGAATAAATATGTGAATGAATGTATGTGAATGAATGAGTATGTATATGAATGAATGAATGAATGAGTTTGTATGTATGTGGGGGAGGGGGCAAACATAGTACGTTTATGAGGTTTATTGGAAAATTACTAAAACATTTTTTTCAGTATGACTAAAATTTACACTTATGTATATTATCTTAGTTAACACATAAATATGCTCAAAATTTTGTCGTTCAGAAATAAATAGGTGGGTTTTTTTTGGTTTTTTTGGTTTTTTTTTTAAGTGTTCAGTTCACACACATTAAGTAGAGCAATAATGTTAAATAAACTACAAAAGTATTTTTGACAATTTTAAATTTAGTTAGTCTCAGTTTCATAATCTTTGAAAAAAAAATAAATATCACACGTACACATAATTTATCCTTCCTGCTCTTTTATAGCTTGATAATATCAAGCTTTAGTGAAGACGAAACAAGCAAAATATGCTGCTTATTTCGCCTTCACTAAATTTGTCCCTGATAAAAAAACGCAGAAGGGTTTTCCGGAGCAGATGGGGTTTAGAGTTAATGTATTTCCAAAGATGATCCGGAACGCCCGGGGCAGTTGGTAAATATGAGTTCATGCGTTTAATGAGCATCAGGGGCGGACATAGACTTTCATTTTGGGGGTCAAGGACAGAATTTGCCATGGTCTTGGAATAACCCCTTCATTTATCATGAAAGTTTGAATTTTTTACAGTGAAAAAATATATCTTTGGGGGTTATGGGCCCTGTGACCACCCCCTGTGTCCGTCCCTGATGAGTATATGCTATTTTTGCCAATTAATCAAAAAAAAAATTCTATGTATTAAAATTTGAAGGTATGTGCGGTTTCATCCGTCATTACATTTCACTGTTATCCCTCAATTATTGGATAAATAATGGTGGAATATGATCACCCATCCATTATTGGATAAATAATGGTGGAATATGATCACCCATCCATTATTGGATAAATAATGGTGGAATATGATCACCCACCCATTATTGGATAAATAATGGTGGAATATGATTATCCATCCATTAATGGGAAAAGTCTTGCCAAGATTTTTCCATATACATAAATAATGGTGGAATATGATCACCCATCCATTATTAGATAAATAATGGTGGAATATGATCACCCATCATTGTGGATAAATATGGTGGAATATGATTATCCATCATTAATGGGAAAGTCTTGCCAAGATTTTTCCATACAGACGATTTATTTGATTTTAAAATAAAATTAATAGCACAATATCCCAGTTTTCCTTAGTCAGCCGCATTTAAACGAATATTGACAGTTCAGAAACATTATTCGATTATAGGAAATAAATACACAGATGTACTAACTATTTTTAGTAAACTACTATTAATTGCAGAGCTGAGGTAAACATGAAATAGTGTTATTGAAATATGTAGCAAAGCCACTAATTTTTTTTTTCTATTTTATTATTTTTATGAAAATACTAACCAACATACAGTTGCTGTATTAAATTGGTACTTACGCTAGAGAGAAATCAGTCAAAGTTGATTGTTTCGAAATGGGTTTCACTCGACATCCGTCTAATTTTTTTTCCGTTGTATAAAGTAAATGACAGTCACCCCTACGAGCCCCAAAATGTGACCCCTGACCCTAAAATTTTTAGAAATTTACAGCACAAACTCAGATTGTTAAATTTTGTATTCATCCTGCTGCACTTTCAGTGTTTATCTGAAAGGAAAGACCTCTTCACAATGTCACAATATGATAACTAGCGACCAGCGATTGACTGCATGATTGGCTGCAGCGATTGATTGACTGCAATTGATTGACTGCAGCGATTTATTGGTCAGAAGTGAACAGACCACCCCAGCTATTTCCCCTGTGCTCTCACTTTCAGGCTAAGTTTATCTACTCTGCTTTTAATTATACGGGCACACAGTACGTGAATTCGTTATATATTCGATATATATATATATTCGTTATATATATATAACATAATTCATATTCATTAAAGCTGGGGAATTCAACATCAATCCTATGGCAATGAATTTCGGATCCAATAGATGTTATCCTCGTAAGCAAAGTATTTGATTATCCACGTCCTCATTGAGTTAGGCCGACTGTATATTAAAGGTCTCCTGACTTCAGCTTAGATATATTGGAATGCTGGATTATATAAGCTTTCGGTTACATAGGAATGCGGTTTACTCCCAATTAGTTTCGATAATCGACTCTTTACTGTACACGGAAACAAAGGAAGAAAGCAAAAAAAGAACTGAACAGAATGAAACATAATCCATGATACGGCTTTATGGGCTTAAGATTAAGTCGGAACTTGGGGATTCCATTAGTAGGATTGGAATCGAGACATCTCGCGGATCAAACGCATCCTGTTGATTACATCCAAAGAGTTTCCCCCAATTCTTTTAAGACGAACGGTCCTTTGAGGGAATATATATATATATATATATATATAGGCAGGGAATATAAGGGAAGAAAACATAGCCCCAGTTGATGTCTGTTTCATGTCATAATGCTGCGCTATAGACGGAGGGAGCTTGCTGGTAGGGCGAGCCAACAACTGTTTACAGTCCAAGCTCTCCGGTAGAGGATAAATAAAAAGATTTTCTGGGGGAGAGGGGGAAAACGCCCATATTCAAATAAAAAAAAAGGTTGGTTTTTCTTTTCCAGAACTGTTATTTTTACCTAATAATTTATGCAAATGTATTCGATATTAGTAGATTTAAAAAGAAAAATGGAAGTTCTCTCGTCAAAATTAAATGCGAAACGGCTCATAGAATAAGCATTACATTAAGTAGAGAGAGAATTCTCCACTTCTCTGATTGGAGAATAGAACCTATTTTCTCTCTCTCTCTCTCTCTCTCTCTCTCTTCTAGCCCCTTACCAACATTAACTAAACTTTAACTATCCCTTACCCCCTATTTCCTACTAGCATAAACTAACCACTCTCCCCCCTATTTCCTTGTTACACTCAAAAAAATAAAACTTTATTAACAACGTAAGATAAGGTGATCAGGACTCAAAAGAGTCAAATTGCCATAACATCTGGCGCATAACACCAAAGTGAAATTCTAACCAAACGCGGTATTCTGAGAGACAGAAGTATTATGACTTGCAGTAATCGTAACAAGCATTAGAAAATTACCAGATATTAACACAGATTATATTTTTATGCCTTCATTTTTTTTACACGTAGTCCGTTGTTAGCTCTATAAGTAATTTCAAAACTTACTTAAGCAAATGAACGACTTATCGCCACTTTTGATACTGGGTGTTAAATGAAATCTTGAAAAAATGCAGCAACTATTAGGGAGACCAAAATGATTAGACCAGAGAGTACGTTCGGCGCAGTCATTGCGTCATAAAATTTCAACTGACCGACTGAAAAATCAGTTAAAATTATCGTTGTCCACATGCGGATACTGAAAATAATTTCACGACAGGAGAAGGGTGGATAGAGGAAAATTCAAGCCGCTTCACAAAGAGACAAAAACTATAGCGCACAAAGGAAATGCAAGCAGATAATACATACAGCCAGGAAGAAAGCCAGCAATGTGGTTAAGTACTAAACTGAACTCTCTACGGAAAGAGAGGCACATCAAGAAACAAAGGACAATGTAGATAAGCACTAAAGTAGAATCTCTACGGAAAGAGAGGTACATCAAGAAACAAAGGGCAATGTAAATAAGCACTAAACTGGAATCTCTACGGAAAGAGAGGCACATCAAGAAACAAAGGACAATGTAGATAAGCACTAAACTGGAATCTCTACGGAAAGAGAGGCACATCAAGAAACAAAGGATAATGTAAATAAGCACTAAGCTAGAATCTCTACGGAAAGTGAGGCACATCAAGAAACAAAGGACAATGTAGATAAGCACTAAACTGGAATCTCTACGGAAAGAGGTACATCAAGAAACAGAAGACAATGTGGATAAGTACTAAACTGGAATATGGAAGGAGGTACATCAAGAAACAGAAGACAATGTGGATAAGTACTAAACTGGAATCTACGGAACAAGGTACATCAAGAAACAAAAGACCATGTGGATAAATATTAAACTGGAATATCTACGGAAAGAGATGTACACAAAAAAAAAAAAAGACAACGTGGATAAATACAAAACTGGAATCGCTATGGAAAGAGAGGTACATCAAAAAACATATGTAACTGTATGTAACAGACTTGCAGATAACGACGAAACGCGGACGAGGTTAAGAGACTAGCAAAAGATCGAGACAAACGTATCGTTTATGAAAAGGCTCTACCATCCTTCCACGGAATAAAGAAGACTAAAGTGGCTTCATGCGATTAGATACTAAAATACTTGTCCAGTTTGCTAAAAGAAAAGTTAAATTTCGATGTCCAATGATAAGCGACTTAATTAACCACACGGTGAAATCGCTTCATTTGATAGGGCGCAAATAATAATACAAAAAGGGTAAATTCAAACAGATTGTGTCTTGCTACTACCCAGTGTCCACAAGATTGGTGGGAAAAGTTAGCGATTTTTTTTTTAATGGCGCAAGGACAACAAGGGCCATTCTGCGCCAGACATGGTAAGTTCGTGCATACAATTTAAAGTCAGCGAGAAGAACGACACTGCGCAGCGATACTTGGTATCTTGTACTAGCTTAGAAGCGATACTTGGTATCTTGTGCAATCGCGTAATAGTTTCTAACTGTCGTTAAATGACGTAACGTAATATTTTATTGAAGATACTAAAGTAGTCTTATGTGGCTGAGCCTTTAGAAAAGAGTCAAGAGTAAATGAATAGACTTTTTTTTTTCCATTAAAGCAATTGGCCGAGCCATTTATACAAATTAGGTCAAATTTCGTTCCAAATTAGGTCAAAATTCGGTTAAAACTCGTTCCAGTTAGGTGAAACTTCGTAAAAAAATAGGTCAAAAATCGTTCCCATTGGGTAAAAATTCGTACAAGTTGGGTCAAAATTCGTACAAATTAGGTCAAAATTCGTACAAGATGGCGAATACATCTAACGAATAAGGAGAGAAGGCGAACACCGCCACTTTCACGTCCCGCTGTTGTATTTTTCCCCAAAAATTTCTAACATCGATTGGGCCCCCCCCGAGACCTGCATACCTTGGCGGTTCCGTTTCCCCAAGTTCTATTTATTTTCTATGACAACACATAGACAGCTATGACTATTTCCAAAGCCAAAGATACGATGTATAACAATAGGAATTGCCTTTTAACAGCAACGTACACACAGACAGTACGGTAACGCAGAAAACGTGATTGAGAGTGGATAATGGAAAGAAAACAACAAAATCAAAAAGCGAATGCTTTTTTTGTAAGGGCCGCCCACGTTTTCACCAACGAAAAACCATCCATACATTCAATTAAAATTCAATATTTACTTTCGGAACGAACTTCGAAACCAAATTTAAATTGAACGAGGGAGAATCAACGGAGGCGAACCATGGAGAGCTCACGTAATCCCCGGTCTTCCGATTTCGGCGAAGTTTAGTTCCGGGAACGCAACGGGATTACCTGCCGATTCATTATTTTAAAATTTATTTTCCTTATTCCTGTTTCAAAAGCAATTTGTATTTTTGGGGATCTGCGTTACCTCAGTGCGGCCAACGAAAGCAATGCTGCATAAAGCGCGCCTGCACCTTCTGTAGCCCCCCAGTTCTGAGGTATAGATAGAACTTAGGGATAATCTATAAGTCGACTTATGCAGGGCAGAGAGAGAGATTAGGAGCAAAGCGAAGAAGAAAATATATCGTCATATAGTTTTCCTCCCTTTTTTCTTCCTCTCTCTCTTTCTCCAACATGAAAAATTGAAGGAACCATGGGGAAATGAGATTTCCCTGATCTAGGGAAATTTATTTTCCCTCGAAGGGATTTTCAAGGCAGGAATCTGGCATTTTCTTTGGATTTGTAGACTTCATGGAAAATGGTTTCTTTACGAGGGAAATACGATTTGACAAACCGAGCATTATATACGCTATCAGATATCGTCGGAGGGAATTCCGTTTCGTAAGCCATTCCGCTTCGAGCCGTCTGCAGCTAGCCAGCCAAGCTACAGCCCGCAGATGCATTTAGCACGGCTCTAAAAAGACGTAGCGAATAGAAATACAGTTAAACCTCCCTAAGGCGACCAATGTAGGTTCAGTGAAAAGGCGGTCGCTTAGAGAGCTGATCTCTGAATGGAGGTAAATTTAGCATTGGGCCTATTGGGGCGAGGAAATCCTTTTCCGGAAGAAGTGGTCATTAAGGGAGGTGGTCTCTGAATAGAGGTGGCCGGTAATATAGGTTTTACTGTAAATAAAATAATTCCTTTAAATTTTAATTATAGTATTGGGAATTCTGTTTTTGCGTTTAAATCAATCTGCATATTATTAAAAACTGGCCCGTGTGCGACGTGTAGCATGCGTAACGTATGTTAACACTCCTTGGTTTGAGGAACATGTCCAAACAAACACGAGAGTATACAAGCATTACGTAAGGGTATGTAGGCACGTTACAAAAAAAAAGATATACAGATTAATAAACCGGGAGTTTACAGATGAATATACAAATGTATTGCACAAGAATATACTGATGTATTGCACAAGAGTATACAGATGCATGGCACAAAAATATACAGATGCATGGCACAAGAGTACACAGATGCATGGCACAAGAGTACACAGATGCATGGCACAAGAGTACACAGATGCATGGCACAAGAGTACACAGATGCATGGCACAAGAATACACAGATGCATGGCACAAGAATACACAGATGCATGGCACAAGAATACACAGATGCATGGCACAAGAGTACACTGATGTATTGCACAAGGACATACAAATGTATTACGCAAAAGTATATGAATGTACTACACAGGAGTATACAGATATAAATACCTATATCTAACGTTGCTTGTTTATTTAATTACGCACGAAATTGGTACTTAAAAAAAAACAAAAAAACACGAATATGTAAAGTTTGACTACGTATCCTTCCCCAGATTCCTCACACAGTCATGTGACACGGGACGGATGAATTAACGTTACTACTGAATCACAATAAATGTCCCAATTCATTCGAATTTCATTTCGTCCACAAAGCGCGGTCTCGAAAGGAAGGGTGTCGCCGCAGTGTAAGTATAAAAAAAAAAAAATAGATGGCTTTTCCCGTCGTCGAAATTGATTAATTGGGTGGACGCTTAAACGTTAAGTTTCAACAAATGAACCCACATCACCAAGAAATAGATCGCCTTCCTCTTAAACCGCTTTACCAGAAAAACTCCACCCCAAATCAATCTATTAAAAAAAAAAGTAAGAGGCTGTTATATGAAGCACTTTACGCACTCAATTACTAATACGGGTTCCCTAAAAGGTAAGGTCTTGAGAGAATGCTTATACCGAACGAATTTCGTCCACGGTTAGGGTTATAGCTCCCCCTCCCCCCTGGAGATGAGAAAAAATGAGTATGGCTGTCATCGAATTTGACGCAGCAATTTTTCATTTTAGCTTTGATCTGGGCCGACTTCTTGCTACAGACTGGGAGCTCGATCTTCTCTTTTTTTTATCTTCTTATTTATTTTTTTTCAAAACGCCATCCAATCACCGAGGTCAACGAGTTTCCTTCTTCATGCATTAGTCATGCTGGCCCGAGGACAAGCCAGAACTCAACAATGGTCACTGCCACCATGACCCCAGAGGTCACATTTTTCCTCCTCCTCCTCTGTATCACAAATCAAGAGACATGCAATACTGTGTTTGAAATATAGAAACCTTGAAGTAAAGATTTGCAGTTCATCAACTAAAGGATAGTTCCTGGATATCCACTAAAATAACAATCTCCAGCTCATCGGCGGAGCAATCTCCAGCTCATCGGCGGAGCAATCT
>QLNU02014176.1:164698714-164710866 GCA_006491805.2 Dysdera silvatica
TCAGGGATAACACAATTGCCAAATAATGGTCAACACCACAGGTGCCCATGTGAGTACTTCGAGGGAGGGGGGGGGGAAGTGGCTGAGAAAAATTATTACGTCCTTGTGGAAAAAGAAAGGGGGTAAATACTTAGAAGATGGAGTACAGAACATATTTAGAAAATCCTGCATTTGCTCTAGAATTTTCAGTACTCGTGTGGCGGTTGGTTATTAGGCCTAGAATGTTAATGAAAACTGCATGCTCATTATAAGCTTCGCAGTTTGCTTCCATACATGAATTGTAGAGTTTCTCTATAAAACTAACCCTGCAGTTGGACACGGTAGTAATGTGTTCATTTAATGTGCCCTTGGTCTGGGTTCAACTCTCAATGGTTTTATCAAAAAAGAAAGAACAGGGCTTATTGGCTAACTGCTTGCAGTAGTCTGGGACAGACAGTAATCGTAATCAAGTGGTTATAATTGATTGTAATCAATTACATTTTCATGTAATCGTAATCAAATGTTTCAAAGTAGCTATAATATAATCATAATCACACTTTTAAATTTCATTTAATCATAATCGTTTTTTGAAATTCTTAGGTAATCATAATTGCTGTGGTTATAATCATAAACGAACTGATTGTCACTGAACTTGCAAGTAATCGTGATTATAATCTGTAAAAATAATTTTTTTTATATGTATTCATAATTGAAAATTGAATGTAATCAAAAGCATAATCTAAATTTTGAGACTTGGGTAATTACAATCATAGAAACCGATTGTAATTGTTCCCAAGTCTGGTCTGAGATGTTAATTCCACAGCCATTAGGACGTTTGTATACCTTGGAAAACTATGAGTCTATTGCCTATATTGCCCTATTGCATTCGTAGTGCGAATGCATTTGTTCATCATTTCATTAACCCAGGTTCAGTTCTCAATAATATCGTGGAATTCTTGTCGTTTTTCTATCCACTGTAGTGTATCGTTTGATTTTCTTGACAGCAGAGGTCCAAATTCCTCGGATAACTGTAAGGTCATTCCGTGGTATTTAAGTCCTGACCATCTTAAAAATTAATTTTGAAATAGTGAAAAAAAAAAACCATGTGTCGTCGTACTCAGTATAAATGATATTTTGATAATCTGTAAGTTTTTTCCCATAATACAACCTCTTTATACATTTTTTTGTACTTCTAATGTAACATTTAGGTATTTAACCATTGCGTAGGGAACATTGCTGTGAACCGCATTTTCCTATTTTAAAAGCTATTTGACTCATGATTTGAAATTAAATGCCAAACATAATTCTTACTTTATGAAACTAAATACATTTGAGTTAAAATATTACAACTGGACTCTATAAAATATAAAAAAATATATCAAAAATATGATATCTCCTCCACAACATTTTTTAATCCCTTTTTAACTTACACCATAAAAATAGGAAGAATTACCACACAAATTTATTTCGACTTTTAAAAAGCAATGTTGATCTTTAGCAGACAAATTACTGCTTAAAATAATTTTTAATTAATTAAATATTAATTTTCAGAAATCGTTTTGGAGGGGACATATTTTTTGTTATTTCTGATATGTGCTTTTTAAACCTATTGATAAAGTGGTATATTTAATTTTAAATGTGTCTAATAGATAGTAGTACTTATATATCATGCTAAACAAAAGAGAAATCCCCTGTTTTTACACTTATAGACCCCTTTTTCCCCCATTAGAGTATGGTAGCTAAATTGGTGTGCTCGTTGTATATTCAATGCAATTTTGAATAACAGGTCACTTCTAAAAACAATTTTATATATAGTTTTTTATTTTTTAAAAATACTTAATTCTCAGTCAATAAAGTATTAATACAGTCTTTCCAATATGGGGAAAGCACCGAGAGAAAGATCTTACGACTTCAGAAAAAAACTGAAGTTGAATCCACAATTGCATGTAGAACTGAAAGCCAAGGAGTGTTAAGATCGTAAGTGTGAAAAGTGTGGTGTCAGTGTAATTTATGGTGTATTTGAAGATGTGGATGGTAAGTATCTTGTAAATTATTATCAGTGGGTTAGTACAGATGCAAAATCCGAAACATTTCTACTAACGTTGTCTGCAGCAGAAGCTATTGAAAATTTAAAGCTATTGTTGATTCTGTTTCTTAGGCATGTTTACAATATCAAAAGAGTTTCAAGAGCTGCACTTTCTTAAGCAAAACCTACAGGATAGTGGAATTCTGGTAATCGAAGATTTTAGCGAAAACTTTTCAATACGATAATAAAATGAAATTATGAATACACATTGGTGTTCTGTGCAAGTAACAATTTTTACTGTTGTTTATTACAAAGAAAATGACGAATTTGTACATATTTGTTATAGTATTGTGTCAGATGACGCACAAAATGATAAAGGCGCAACTTTTGCACATAACAGCCTACTTTTAGGAGATATAAAAGAAAAATTAACAACACAGATAAAGGAAGTCCATTAATAGAGTGGTCCTTCAAATCAGTTCAAAAATCACCTCACATTGGGAAATCTTGTCCGCTATAGGTCAGCTTTTGGATATTCAGCTGACTGGTCCTTTTTTGAAACATCTCATGGAAAAGGTCCTGATGATGGAGTTGGAGCAGAGCTGAAGCGCCTTGTTAATTCCAAAATTTTACGAAATTGGGTAGCTATCAATGAGGCAGCTGAGTCTTATGAGGTGGCAAAAAGTCATAGTCAAGAAATTGTTGTGTTATTTTCCCCAGAAACAATTATAAAGCGGGAACATCTCAGAAGCCGATGGCAGAAGATGCAGAAATCTGTGCCTCGCATTCTTCACTACGTGGAACCTCTGGATAAAGATAACAGTTTTGACTAATTCACCTTTTAAGTTAACAGAAGAGGAAAAACTAATCAATTGTCAAATGCACCATGTTTAATGTGAGAAATTCAGATGGTAATTTAAGATAAAAATTTACGTCAAAATGACATCTTTAATGGAACAATCTCAGTAGGTTTGTTGTAATTGAACTCAAAAGTGTTAGGCATAAAGGGAGATTATTTGTAGCACAAGTTACTGTAATGGAAAGAGACAACGTTGAAGTTATATTTCTAAGAAAATTTAATGAATCGGGTACAGTATTTGCTTTCCATAAAAAAGAAGACAGGAGTTAGATCTGTCATTCACAGGTCATTAAAAACTTTACTGAACCTGAGTTCGATGACAAAAAATTCACTTATAAACATCCAGAATGCATCGCCAATACATACAAATGAACCCTTTGATTAAAAACTAACATTTTAAAATGTAAATTGTAATTATTTGAATTATTTTGCATGCATTATACTAAAGGGTCACTATGTCCCCTCCGCAACATGGAAACATGATTTCAAAAAATAAATTCGAAGTAAAATAGATCTCAGATTTTTTTTATACTTTCTCAGTAACTAAATAATCATTAATTCAAATATTTTTTTTTAATAATCCAACTATACTGATAGAGCAGAGATTCCCAGCTAATAAGTGAACTTGTAAAAAGTTAAATTTTCCAGTCCCCTCCGCAACAGCTTGTTTGTGTTTTATAGCAAGTTAATTTATGCAATAAAACACACTATTAATTGTTTCACTAGCTTATCATGTCACAAAGACTCCATTAAAAATTAAAAAAATCACAATATCCTTTACACTTTCTAAATAAGGAATGATTGAAAATGTCCCCTCCGAAACAAACTAGTTATCACGGAATGACCCTGTAGGTCCCAGTGTTATGTGATCTTTGCTATCTTCATATCATAAAAACTAGTGTTTCATCTAAAGCGAAATAGAAGGGCGCAATGCCCTGCTGAACCTATTAAGCGCCATGCCCTTCAACTTGTCCGCCCTTGTGCCCATATGTCCCACCCAACCCTCGGAAAATAACGCACCATCCTTCCCCGATGATGATTCAAATTCCCACGTTAGAATCCAAAACGCGTGATGAAATTTGTTGATTTATAAAAATTTTGTACTCCAGCATTTCATTTCCGTAATAACACTGATGGTTTTGGCAAAACCAGATTGCAGACGAATATTTGTAAACAAAGCACTGTTGCCAGGTTTGCAGACTTTCAACCACGGACTACTGCGATAAACGTTAGCGGTTCCACGTATTTTTGAGATCAAATTTTTGTTAAAATCAATTTGTTTGTCTTTAAGCACTAAATTAAGCATGTTTTACATCCCTATTTTATGAAGCTTACTTGTCATATAGTATAGGATAATGTTTAACTAAATTTTATAGTTATATTAATTTAATTATTATTTTGTATGAAGTTGGGATTTTTTAATCTTGCCATCTGGCAACATTGACATTAGATTGCAATAATCACGCACACCTTCCGCTCGCCTTTCGCATATACTTAACTCGGAACTAAACTAAAAAAAACCTCCAAAAAATGGTTACCTGCAAACAAAAACTAAAAAAATTAAAAAAAAAAACTGTAATAAGAACTAAATCAATTAAAACTTTGTTTAAAGGAGTTAGTAATAGTAAAGCTGACGTAATCGCGGATTTTCATCATGAGTATCTGTGTACTGAAAGCGACAAAAAAAAAATGGTCTTTCGCCAAGACAGGTGCCCTGTCCTCATTTTTTTTCTAGATGAAACACTATAAAAACACAAACGTCAAAACTGTATTTCTTTGGCAGTAACCAATAGTGAAGACGTATAAAAACCAGTTACTTTCTTATGCTCTACTCTGAATAGAGCAATTAGGTTTTCAGCGAATTGGTTATCAACATTTTTGTCAACGTAGGTTATTGTGATAATCTTGTACATATCATATTCAACTATTTACCTATCCATTTCTGGATGGAAGTGTCTTCAGGTGTGTATCATACATATCTATTCTGGACAATTTGTCTTCATGACATTGTAACTTGCTTTCGTATTTTATTCATCCATTATGTCTGATAAGGTTTCGTTAACTTTCGATAATGTTTTAAAACTCAGTGGAGAATTTCAGTTTCCTTTGTGATATGCCCACTCCATTACTATTCAATTTTAAGAAGGGTATTCTCAACTCATGTTTGCTCTCTTACCTATTTCTCTTTTTCACTCCCATATTTATCTCGAGCATTTTTCATACATGTGTGGGACCCTGCAATGTTGACACATTCGAATATCATGCAGTTATGGGTTCAATTCCCAACGATACCAAAAAAGAACTCTTATCAACTAACTGCCCATTGTAGTCTGGGGTTTAGTTCCTTAGACTATATGAGACTCCGATTTGTTGAAAAACTGTAGGTCTCGACGCACCATAGCCCTTGCTGTTGGTTGTATTTTTATGGCGCAAGAATCATTCTGCACCACACAAGATGAAGTCGTACATACGGTTTTGGAACGGACACAAATAAAATATAATGGTAAAAGTGTATTAAAAATACACCGAAACTAAATGATGTAATAAAATCAGATGACATTAGGCTAGCCAATATCGGATAAAAAGTTGAAAATGAGTTCATGATTAAAGGAGGCGCATAAAATGACATTAAGGTTAAAAGCATTTCTGTTAAAAGTTAATGAATGTTGTTGGTTGAAATTGGGGCAAATCCCCATGATGAGCTTGATATGTTGTTTCCCTTTGGTGTGTAACTCTTTGATTTCTTCATAAAATTCTTCAACCTCTTCGTCGGTATGGCTTGATGTTGGTGCATATACCTGTACTATTTGAAGTTGGTATCGCTGGGTTAGTTGAACAACAAGCCTCGCTGCTCGATCTGATGTACTTTCAACTTCCAGAAGACAGTCTTTAATTCTTTTGTTGATTAAGAAGCCAACACCACTTGTTCTTCCAGTTTCCGTTCCTCTATAATAAAACAAATGTCCACTTTTAAGTTCCACCAACTCTTCACCTTTTCTTCTAACTTCACTGAGTCCTACAATGTCCCATTTGATCTTGTCTAGTTCCTCTTCCAATTCCTGAAGTTTTGCTTCAGAAGCAAGGGATCGTCCATTAAACGTAGCCAAGGTCAATAACAAACGGCAGCCTGGGCCATTCCAGTGATTCTTAGCACCCCCTGCTTTCATGCCACACTGACCGCTGCCTTGATCAGGAGCACTCCAGCACCTGGAGACTAGGGGCCATGGTTTCTGGTGTGTCAACATAATGGAGGAATTAGCCATAATTTCACCACGCTGGCTAGACGGGTTGGTGAATTAGCCCTCCCCTTCCGCCTTTCTATCCGTGCAGCAAATATTAATTTGCCACATAAATAGAAAGCTCAGCCTGCACCACTTGAAGGCGGGGTAGGACACTAGGTTACTGGCCTGGCCGGTTCCACACATCGTCACATACGTTCAGCGTGTGGGTCTCCTTCCAGTTAGATACCAGCGCGTTTGACTAATTAATATTGTTAAAACCTAATAGAAAGGGACATCCATTAATAATTATATTTTAAAATTATATTTACTTTAAATTATATTTTTAATTAATAAAATTATATTTTTCCAATAAATTATATTTTTAATTAATAAAAAGTATATTTTTTAATAAATTATATTTTTTTAATTAATAAAAATTATATTTTTAATAAATTATATTTTTAATATTTTTAATAAATATTGTTATATTTTTAATATTTTTAATAAATATTATTTATATTTTTTAATGTTTTTAATAAATATTGTTATATTTTTAATTAATAATTATATTTAATAAATCATTAATAATTCCATCCCAAATAAACATTCATTCTTTTCAAAACCCTTGGATAAGAAAATATAGATTCATATAGTAAAAAGAATAACGCTGTTTGTGCTTTGTGTTGTTGAATAATTGTTAACTTTACGTTAAGTACAAAGGTATTTGCAAGAAAATGAACTTTTTAATGTATTAAAGATATATCAAAAATGTACCTAATTTGCATTAATAAATGCATAGTAACAAAATATTCACAGTTGGGTAAGTGACACGCGACAAGACTTAGTTGGTGGTTTCACCGGCACGTGCAATGACCATGCATTATTACTTGAAGATAATAGATTCGAGAAGTCGCACAGGAAAGGGAAGGGCATAGGCGTACGCATAAAGTTCATAAGGGGGTTATAGGCTCAATGGGGGGTTACAGAGCTACAACTCACATATTCCTATGTTAAAAATACAAATTTTTATTGCAATGGGGGTTACAACTCCCATCAACACCCCCTGCGTACGCCAATGGAAAAGGGGGGGGCGAAAAGCTCCCCCCCACTGGATAGCACTGTATCAGGGGTACAGGGAGCCAACGGGGGGGGCCAGACTCACTTCGACCGGCCCCTTCTCTGGGCCGGGCCCCCACAGCATAAGTCCTTGCCAGCGCGGGCCCCCCCAGGCTACAGCCCTTGTCCCCCCCCCTTGTCGGCTCTGCACTCTGTAACACAGAATCACCACATGGTCTTCCTCAAATTTACTTCAGCCTCCCTCACTACAATTTTTGAACCGATAGGACCGTCGGTTAGAGTACGATAAATTTATGGAGAATACGTATAGGCTAAGAACGTAGTGTGGTTCCCGCCTCGTTTAATTTTACTGGCGCCCTCTATCGGCACTAATTATCAAATGCGGGACAACGAACTCCAGGCCTAAATTGACAATGGCTGTTTATAGCGAACGGGTGTCATCAATTTCTGGCCTCTGATTGGGCATTTCACTTTCGTTGAAATCTCGTCAGTTTCAATATTGAGCAGTAATGCGCGACGTAGAAGAGATCAACCGCGTCAGAAGGGTTTAATGGGAAGAACCCGACAAGTGCATTACCGCGGAGGGATACGCTTGTTAGGCGGTAAACGAGACAGACGCCTGGCGACGGCCGCTCGCGTTGTTTCTTGCCACACAGGCACATCAGAGAAGTAGGTAGAAAAGCAACTTGTCGTCATTGACAACCGCCTCATTTTTAGGCCTCACGGCAACGAAATTGACGCAACGGCAGATCTTCACATTTGGCGCATCCTCTCCCTCTAAAACGTTAGCTCCAGTTTCAACCCGAATTTTGGTGGTGGGAGAGGGGGGGAGGATGCCCAAGAATTCCAGTTGGTTGGATTCCAGATGGTTGGTTGGTTGTATTTCTATTACGCAAGTTCAGCAAGGGTCATTCTGCGCCAAACAAGTTGAGTCTGTACATCCAGTTTTGACAAGTTATCCGGTGATTGAGAACGAGGCATGTCCAGATAACTGGATAGAATAATGGATAGTTCGATAGGTGCTCAGCTTGATCATTGCCAACGGCATGAAAATATTGGGGGTGTCAATATACCATTAAAAGGCATTTTGTTTGAAATTGAAGGAGGATATGTAACACTAATGCCAACATTGGGGGGACGGGTCCCCCTGCCCCCCCTGACCGCGCCCGTGCTCAATACCACGTGGCTAAGTGGTCTGTGAGATGAAATATGAAGACCGTCCGGTTATCCGTTTCTCCATTATCCGGTTGTTCGAGATCCGAATAATGGAAATTCCATACTGGACATAAATAAATAAACCGCAGGCGTTTTCATCCGAAAATATTTTAAAACACAACAAACAAGCGGACAAAGCTATACAAAAATCGTGTACAAACTAATGCAAGACAACGTTGGAAATACCAAACATATCAGAGACAACAATATCGAAATATCAGTTTGTTTTCGATGTCCTAGTGCGTGTAATCACCGCCCTCTGACTCGTTAGGTTCTACTCCCAAGTAAGTTTGGTGGCATATACAGGGTGTCTCAGCAATAGGGTTACAAACATTTAGGAGGGGTAGGGTACACTTAGACGAACAATATTTGTCATAGAACCTAGGGTCGCAAACCACTCACAGCGCTATTTCAAAAACCGTTCAGCATGCACAAATAGTGACAATTAGCGCATAAGAAGCGCCAGATAAATCTAAGGTCAGCTGCTCAAGTGCGTAGATAATTAGGACATCTCATTTTGCGCTTCTCATGCACTGGTTGTCACTATTTGTGAATGCTGAGAGGTTTTCAAACTGGCGCTGGGAGTGGTTTGCGACCCTAGGTTTTATGACAAATATTGTTCGTCTAGGTGTACCATACCTCTCCTAGATATTTGCAACCCTGATGCTGAGACACCCTGTATATACGTATGGTCAGGACCTATCGAGCAGGGGGCAGAAGGGGGCGCTTCCCCGGTCCTTACAATATTAAGGGCTTCCACTTGGTAACTCGATATATGTTAGACGTGTATTTGAAGGGCCTTTAAAACAGTAGTTGCCACGGGCCTCGCGTTTTCTCTGAAAGGCCCTGGGTACTGTGGGGTAACGCCAGTCGCCTGCCATAGCGCAGTATGCTGGGAAAGATGGCTCTGCTATAAAAGGCGTGACCTGCGCTCTGTGGAATTCGTCCATTCGGACTCTAGCGCTATAAACGCGCGCATAGTAACAGAACATTAACAGAACATATCACCATGACATGATCACCCATACAAAATAGTTGACGTTCTTACAGAACAACAAAGGTCATGCAGCGCCCAAAAAACGAGATTCATACAAATTTACTTGAAACCTTCAATTAACAATTTTTATTTAAAAAAAAAATTGCAATGATGATGATTAAAAACCAGGAAAGAATCTGATGGGGTCATATACAATGAACTCCCACACATACGGGAATTTCGTACCGTCATCCGGAGTTACTTAAGCCGCTGGGGTAACTAAAGCCATTCTGTTGGGTAAATTTCGAACACCGATTCTGGCAACACTGTTTTGAGTTTGATTGTTAACTTTCATGCCATCAATTCCATATTTTGACGAAGCTTTGGGCCACATATTTTAATAGTGTGTATGTTTCAAAATTAAGTTTATAAACTTTTGTTTATATTTAGGATAATTTCGTCATAAATTTATACAGTCCATAAATTTAATCACCAAAATCACATTTTGAAGTTAAATTCACTAAAATCATTTTTAAACATAACCTCAAACAATACTCTTACGGTTGTTATACTTCCTAGATTATATTTCCATTTTGTTTTGTTTTTTTCAATATTTTTAAATTCATTGTTGTTTCCCGTACGGGGTAACAAATGCCACCGAACAGGAGTGGCTTTTGCCGTCCTCATTCAGGATCAGGACGGCGTCTCTTTTTCTCCTAAAATAAAAAAAGATTTAGTTTCAGCTATTTATACGTGGGTGCCGAAAATTGTTATACAAAGCCATTGCGTTGAGTAAATTTCGGACACCGATTTTGGCAACACATGTTAAATTAAACATCTTGAACTTTTTTAGTGTAAATTAAACATCCGAAACACTAAAATGTAAAAAAATTTACTTTTTACTTTCATTTTTACTAATAAATATCTTGAGCAGTATATGTACATTTATTTTAGCCCTTTATATGGATTTTGATACCCCATCATCAACTAACCTAAGTCAAACATTGAATTCTTCTGCTGGCTTTAGTTACCTCCATATTAAGGGGTAATTTACGCCTCCATTTATTTTTTTATTTTTTTTTTAAAGAAAACTTTCATACATGTAAATATAGAGTGTAACTGTAGACCCAAGTTTTATAATAACTAGTTAATCTCTAAAGTAAATGATGTTGAATTGGCAGATGTTTTAAATTGAAAAGTGACCAAAGTAACGTTGAACGACGGCACAGAAAGGAGTGACAGATTACGAGAGTACATCGCACAAGTCTCTCGCTCATGACGTCACGTGGAAGCGTAACCCCGCCCCTTTTACTCCAGAACCGGATTAGCGAGGGAGGGATTAGTGGAAATACTGGATGCACATGCATTACCTTGGATCAAATGGCTTCCACCCCCGACAATCCGCACATCTGGATTACATCGTGCGCCAACGAATCGCCACGCAATTTGTTAAGAGGGGTAGCAACCCAGCACTAGAGAAACCAACCGTAAAGCAATTATCCCCCCTTCCCTCCCCACCCCTGTACACACGAATAGACTTTCTGGGGCACGCGTACTGGGAAGTATATCAGGTAGATAGGTAAGAGACGTAGTAAAAAAAAATTCCCATCGACTTAGGTCCGTACAATTGGATAATACTTAGTTGAAGTTCTACCAACGCTTTTCCCCGTAACTGATTCTCGGCAATTACTTACTACTGGCGAAAAGAACGTCCACCATTTCTGAGACGCAGTCTCATTATTTGTGAAATGCACAGAGACCAGAGACAATATCCAATACGTCAATTTCTGTCGAGCCAACTGAGCCGTAAGATCTGATTTTTGTCATATAGTGCCCGCTATTTTTGTACTATTTATATTACTATTTATTATACTACTTTATAGTTTACTTACCTAAAGGAAAGCCTAATAGTAAAAGGCCATTCTGCACTAATCATTGGACAAATATGGTATATATATATATATATATATATATATATATATATCATATATATATATGCTCTATATATGTATATGTATATATATCTCTAACCATACGCACACACACACACAGTCGAGTCTCTATTTAACGAAGTGCCATCGTTCCTCTGAAAAACTTCGTTATAAGGAAAATTCGTTAAATAGAAATTAACATAAATGATGAAACTTAATTTCGATAAAATGAAAAAAGCTAAATTTGGACAGTAAAAACTAAGTTCAGTAGACTCTTCTTTTTCAACGAATTTAAATATTTTTTGTATACAAGTACGTACAAATTAATAACAAAAGTAAAGACTGAGGATTACTTTATATCTGTATGATCCTCATACAACATATTTGAAACAGAGAAATAATCACTAATTTTGCTTTGTACAAGTATCTTGTTAAAAACGTTTTATTTATAGAAATTCTCACACTTTTGTAAATATCGGAACACGTCATCTATAACATTTTCTTCAACAATGCAACACGTATATGCGAGAAGCAAATTTCGTGGCTTAGCCACACCTGCAGAGTGATACATCCCCGCTGCTTCGAAGTTCCCAGTTTAGAACAATAGAATTATTTATCACAACTGACCCTATGTCCACAATACAGAAGGCTACCTCAACTCCGTCCGTCCTCTTAAAATGCTCAACTATCCCTTCTAGCTAACCATCCCGCTGAAAAATTGTAAAAGGTAAATTAAAAAAAAAATCAAATTCTTTATAAAAAGAACTTCGTTATATAGAAATTGTTTTTCGTAATATGGAGACAAATTTACATGTTAATGCCATTCAAAGTCAAGGTTCCGCCGAAAATTTCGTTAAATAGAAAACTT
>QLNU02014176.1:164710966-164723236 GCA_006491805.2 Dysdera silvatica
CTCGTTTTCAATGGACAGCATGCACTTGTTTTAATGGACAGAGTGCTGCTCTCAAGGGGCTGTTCATCAATGGCATGGATTCCGGCATACAGTCCGGCCCTTCATTATCATAACTGTGTACCACCGGGATACTAATTGTTCACTGTCCTGCAATGAATCTACGTCCCCCCCACCCTTCCGCAAACTTTTATTCAATCAAGTCGGATACGGTAATCAAACTGGCCCCGATGCCAGTTTCATCCAGCTCGAATCGACTCGAGCTTAATTGAAACTACACTAAGCCTGGATCTGTTATATCCCAGCGGTGCAACATTGATACGAGAAACGGCAACAGTGGAGTGGCAATACTCCGTCGCTAATCGATTTTTCCTTTTCGGAATTCTGCGAAAGGGGATCGCTCTCTACATGGGTAGGATGCCAACTGCAGATAAAGGAATATTCAACTACCTCACGATGATTTTTCAAAGTTCTTTATTGAACTTAAAACAAGCATGAATTTATCTTCTTTCATCCCGCAAAACTTACCTTCGGAAACCACTTTTAGCACGTCGTCAGATAAATTGATTTTTTTTTCTAACAGTGGCGTAGGAAGGGGGGGGGCTCAAGCCCTTTTCATCCCAGGACACATTGTTCTCGGTAACATCGAATCAAGTGATTTACTTGAGTACCCCCATAATTTGTGAATTGCCGCGCCCCTGATATCCAGGGCATTGGCGATACGAGTACTTCAAGGGGGGGGGGGGGCCTGAGAAAAATTATTACCTCCTTCTCAAAGCTGTCGAGAATTTTAGTGAATGTACAAGATACCAAAACGCTACAAAAATACTTTAATATTTAAATTTTAAGAATACTTTCCTTTTTGGCGCAGTATAGCCCAGATGCTCTTGCGCCATAAAAATCCAAACAAATAATTGATATTGCTTGACAATTAGTAATGAGCTAGGGGAACTCGAGCCTCCCTCTGCCCCCCCTATGGGCGCCAATGATCCAGGGTAGTTGTCTAACGTTGTGGAAAATAGGTATGAAGGAAAATTTAATATAAACAAGCATTCGATAATAAAAAAAAAATGTAATATATATACGCTACAACTAATTATACAATAATTTCTGCCACCCACGTATAGATTATAGCTCAAACTAGAGCTTTATTCGTTTTGGAGAAAAAGAGACGCTTTCCCCATCCTGGATTCGAACCAGGGTCCCTCCACTACAATTAATTTCATATAATGAACAAGGAACAGATTCGACTGGTCATTGGTAAGGCATACTGAACTGATTGTCGGTGACGGCATGCATACTGACTTGGTCAGCAATAAATACAGGTTTCCCACTCACCTCAGAGAAAAATAAAATATTTCCTGACTTTCCCAAGATTTTTCCGTCGAAATTTCTTGACTAATCGCTAACATAACTTTGAATTAAACTTCGGTTTCGGGGGAAAATAGCTTAATGTTTGCGCGGAATTTAGCTAGGCGTATTCAGAACAGCAGTTAGGAAGATTTTTTCCTGACTTTTCCAAGATTTTTCTGTCAAAATTTCCTGACTAATCGCAAATATGATTTGAATTGAACTTCAGTTTCAGATTAAATAGCTCTATGTTCGCGTGGAATTTAGCTAGGCGTATTCAGAACAGAAGTCAATAAGGTTTTTCCTGACTTTCCCAGGTTGGACCAGAAAATCGTTTTTACTTGACCTTTGGGGACCATTTCAAATTTCTTGACAATTCCAGATGCGTGGGAACCCTGCAAAATATATGTTATATATTGATTGGAAACAGGGACGCCGCCTCCCAAAGGGGCGCATAGGTTGGATTTTCGGAGGGCGCAAGTCCTTGCCCATTTGAAGGCACGAGTCCTATCGCCATGAGGGAGCACCGACCCAGTCCGCCCCTGATTGGAAATAAAGACGTTAATTTACGTGATGTATTAGGGTATGTTAAATTGATTGGCAAGTGAAGACATTGCACTGATGGTCAATGAGGACATCGAATTAATTGGGCATAAAAACATGTTAAATCGTGTGGTTAACAATAACAGTGTGTTAAATCGTGTGACTGATAATAAAAACATCTTGAACGGATTAGCACTGGCATGTTGAACTGACAAATAATGCATTTCGAATTGGTTAACGTGGGGGTATCGTGAAAGGGTTAACAATGAAGACACGTTGGATTGATTAACAACGAAGACATGTTGGATTGATTAAGAATGAAGACATGTTGGATTGATTAAGAATGAAGACATGTTGGATTGATTAACAATGAAGACATGTTGGACTGATTAACAATGAAGACATGTTGAATTTATTAACAATGAAGACATGTTGAATTGATTAACAATGAAGATCGGTAAAACAATAGGAGTTCACGTCCAAAGACGACTTATAACCCCCGATAATATACTGACCCCCGAGTATTACAAAACTTGGGGGGTTCCTGTCTGGAGAAGGTATAAAGTACGGAACCCCCTTGAACCCCTATACATTTACATTCATCCAGTCGTATGTCAAGAATAAGGGAACGATTCAATGAACAGCAAACCGTAATTGATTCGGACACATATGTTAAGCTCTAAATGTAAACTACTCGTACACTACCACTCAGGCACAGTGTTGCCAGATCTGAAGATTAAAAAGTAGCAAACTGTGCTCCAAAAGTAGCGGATTTGAACTATTTGTAGCCCAAACATAAAAATGAATTATTTTGCAACTAGTAGTAGTATCTCCAATAGCAGCCTAGAAAAAGGATGGGGGCTCCGGTCCCTTCAGATATGGCCCTGACATACGACATTCCAAGTGCCCTCGTGTACACTCTCCGAATACAAAATATCGTAGTCGTATCACCAATAGCAGCTTAGAAAAAGGATGGGGCCTCGGATTGTCCCCGATAAGTCCCTGACATATCTGGAGATTTTCTTTAACCCTGGGATTTGTCATTTTTGAAATGGCCACAAAACGTTGTGGTTCTTCCCCACCTCTCTCTCATTAAGCGTTTCCGATATTTGAGAATAGATATACTTATATAAGCAGGTCAACACTATCGTTTGTATAGGCTACTGGCATTGCTGAACGGAAAATATAACGAAAATTGAATGGAACGCAAATTGAACTAAAAATATTAGCTAACTGTAGAAGGAACTGCCACGTTAAAACCTGAACAAGCAGTCACCGTTATAATCAAGAGCCGGTACAGACTTTCACTTTTTTGGGGGGAGGGGGTCAAAGAAAAAATTTGCCATGGTCTTGGAATAACACCCTTCATTTATCATGAAAGTTGGAATTTTTTACAGTGAAAAAATATATTTTTGGGGGTCATGACCCCTGTGACCTCCCCTCTGTATCTGCGCTTGATTGTAATTACGTTATGTAACACAGGAAAACAGAAAAATTTACCTCACTAATGTGGCTCCACGGTTTGCACCTTCGAGCCCATCTAGAATATATATGCTCTAAGGTGGACACCGAACTACAATGTTAAACGAGTTTCGAAGTCATATGACGTCCATTTGAGTACATATAAGATCTCTGTGATTAAAAAATACCAAAATAAAAATTGAACCACAGAGATCTTTTATGAATTGAACGAGTATCGAACATGTTATGTTTTAGTGAAACTATCATTCACTGCGAATAGAAATGTTCAACAAACAAAATTTTTATTGTATTATGTAATACTAATAATATTTTGTGATTTTATATATAAAAATAAAAAAGTAGCATATTTTTCAGATTTATAGCCTGAAGGTAATTAAAAGTAGCCCAAAAAGTAGCGTGTCGCCCAATTCGAAATGTTTGTAGCGAGGGCACTTAAAACATCGCCCAATACCATACTTGTAGCCCAATCTGGCATCACTGATCAGGTGCCGGGAACATTTGGTGCAACCATGAAGCCCACATACTCCACAACTACATTCTGCAACAACTGTTATGCAAGGTATACAGCATGGATCAGCAAGGTCTTACATGGTACCATAAGAACTGCACGCATGGATACCTAACCATGCAGTTCAGCAGTTGTCCTTGCGCGGAAGGAAATGGTTTTCTGCATCGTGTAATCGCTACTAACTGATATGGGTAAACACTGTTCATCATGCAACAGGATGATCACGTGATGACAGACATCTAAAATCGGTTTTAACATGCTGCACATCAAAGATCTAACTCAGGAAATACAGATAAGATCTCTTCCAGAGAGGATATCTTTGATGGATGGTTGACATTCTATATCTTTGAAGAGCGATCTAATAAAACCTTGTAGATCTCTGTCTTCAAAGCCGAAGATTACAAAGAAACATGAGCATCTTATGGCAAGCTTCCATGTTGGTGAAAACGTGAACTGTGCATTCTTCAGATCCATGACGTATCAACTGCAACACGTATTAAAAAGATGAATCCACGGATGACTGCTTGAGTAAATTATCGTTGAGGCCACAGGCGGAGAGTTACGTAAGACCACGGGGTCCGAGCCCCCCCCCCACCCTCAATAATTTTCAATTTTACACATATTGTAATGTATAAATATCACTACTGTGTGCTTTCCCCCCTCCCCCCCAATATTTTTGAAAACTCTACGCTTATGGTTGATTGTTTGTTTGTTTTTTGGTTTTACGGCTCAAAGACTACAGTGGTCATGCTGCGCCGGGACCTACAGTTTTCCGAGGAATCCGAACCTCTTAAGGCCTGGGGAACCAAACCCCGGACTACAGTGAGCAGTGCGATCTTTTATGAGATCTCTGAGTAAGCGTTCTTTTTGCACTGCTGGGAGTCGAACCCGGATTAGCCGCGCAATAGGAGAACGCGTTACCACACTGCGCCACCGCAGGGCCTACGCTTATGGTTAAGAAGTTACTTGCTTAGTAGTCTAGCCAAGTTTGTTTTGGGGAGGGGAGACCCTCAGACAAATCATTTTGGATCCCTAATTTTTATTAAAATAAAGGAATCCAAAAAAAAAATGAAATCGGGTCATTAAGCAGGGGTCCTGGGTTCGAACATTTTTGGAGCCCCCCTTTTTACACCAACTCTAACATTTCTAATTTTTTGTAATAAGAAAAATATAATATATAAACGAATTTTATCAATTTGGGCCCCCCCTTTTGAGTCGAGGCCCCGCTAGCCTATCCGTCAAGACGGCCCTGATCCTAGGCTTTGCTTCTTTCTGCTAAACGACAGCTACGCCACCGCGTGGTCAGAAAAGAAGGCAGCCACGCCGCGATCGCTGTTTCCCTGCATATAACATGCCATTGCAGAGGAAATCCCTCACAGGCGTAAGCAACGAAATCTTTAAAACAGAAAGCAATAGACCGCCTTCGAACAATGCAAAGAAATGGACAACAATGGATGTGTGCAAAAAAAATGGTGGTAAGACAAATACTTGTCACTTTTAAAAGATACCGAACGCCGAAATCGATCACAACTATAGCAATTTAAAAAATTTCACGACCACAACGTTTGGACTTTCGTAAACTTTCATTTTCTTATAGACACATTGAATTCCATGAATAGGCTGTTCCGAATTTTAAGAATTTTTTACTTAACAGTATGAAGACAGCGGAGAAAGAAATTTTAAATCAGATTTAACTTAAAAAGTGAAAATAAAGAGGTTTACCTTTAAAAATTAATTCGGAGATAATTAAATTTGATAAAAGACACGCAACTAGAAATATAAATTTTCCCAGAAACCGCCGGGTCCTCGACCTAGACCTACTTGGCCTACATAAATCCGGTATTGACCTCCATGCACGATCGGTTTTAAATGATCAGTTGCACACTGATCCAGTTGCTATTGAAAGGTTGCACGAAAAATTACGCCAATTTTCGAAACGCTATACCACTAATTTCTTCCTTTGTATTTGAGTGTTTGCGCGATTTTTCCTTTCTTAGCCATGCATGTACAAACATTGCATATAAAATTGTAGCATAGATTGTAGATGTATTTACATTCAACAATCCCCTCATAAGATGTTAATGCACACAAATATTATGAGAGAACGTATTGAAATTCACATTGCGATTTTTCTTTTCTTTCTTAGCCATGCAATGTACAAACGTTGTGCACAAAATTGTAGCATAAATAGCAGATACGTTCATATTCAACCATCTCCTCATGAGATATCAATGCACACAAATAATATCAATATTATGAGAGAACGTAGTAAATTCATAGTACGATTTTTTTTTTTCCTTCCTTAGCCACGCAATGCACACAAATTGTAAATTGTATATAAAATTGTAGCAAAGTTTGTAGATGCATTTATATTCAACAATCCCCTCATAAGATGTCAATGCACACAAATAATAGAAGCATTATGAGAGAACGTGGTAAATTCACAGTGCGATTTTTTTTTTTTTTCTTAGCCACGCAATGTACAAACATTGTAAACAAAATTGTAGCATAGATTGTAGATGCATTCATATTCAACAATCCCCTCATAAGATGTCAGTGCACACACAAATAATGTAAGTATTATGAGAGAACGTGGAATTAAAGTTTTATTGTCAGGCGCACATTTTCGCAATTTCGAAAAAATAACCACCTCACAAAATTTCGCTTAAAGTACCTTTCTCAATATCTGTCCGATACCGATATTTTCGCATTGGTCGGGGGCCGTCCACAAATTCCTGGAGATGGAACGCCCCAGTACAACTTACACAAGCAAGAAAGAATCATAAATACATTGGAAATATTGCACGCCCCCCCCGCACCCCCCAATAAAAGACCGAGAGGTAAGTGCTCTGAAAGAAATATTAAATCCGTCATTGTTTTTGTATTACTACTTCACATCAAACATCATTGCAGCCATAGAGAAATTGAGACTTTTCCTATTTTTGTAAGGAGTAGGAGCCGACGCAGGGTACGACTGTTTAGGCGGAGACGTTATTCGCCGTTGAAAATGTCATGGTAACTGAAAATAATGGCGGCGCATTCCCCATAAACTGTTTTTCCGGCTCCGTCAGAGAATTTTCCTGACAAAATGAACTAAAAATCGTTCCTTTTCACCAGCAGCGGCTGCGTCATTTTATTTATTTGTTAGTCCCTTCATTTAGCTATTTATTTTGGCAATATTAAAGCACCTGTAGTCTGTCATCGATGGCAGTACAAAAATTGATATTAGTAGGAAAATAATTCATCGATGTTAAACAGAAAAGTGATGATGAATGTTTTAATTGGTAATTCATCGATATGAGAGAGAAACATTGACAACTCGTCGATGTATGTGGTGACTAAATGACAATTCATCGATATACGTGGGAAGATAATTAATCGGTGTGCATGGGAAGAGAGTCCATTAAGACAAATGGAAATCTGATGAATTATTGATGTAAGTGATCGATGTAAACCATAGTCCAAACTACTCTAATTCATCAGCCATCTTTGAAAAATGGCCGCGAGCCAGAGGACGACACAAGATTAGCTCTATAGACTTGGACACGTCTGTTTGTGCGTTTTATGATACAAGGACAGCAAAAACCATGCTGCACTGAATCCACTGGCGCACGCAGTGGGGGGAAGGGTATGAGGGTTGTAACCCCCCACTGCAATGATAATATTTATATTTAACATTGGAATATGCATGTAAATTGTAGCTCTGTAACCCACCCCATTGAGTCCATAACCCCCCCTCATGAACTTTCTACGTCCGCCTGTAGCTAAAACCTACGGTTTTCCAAGGAATTTGAGCCTATGAAGGCCCAAAGACCCCCCCCGGGAGTACAGTGAGCAGTTACTTTAAAAAAAAAGTGGGTGTCTTGGGTTAACGGCATAGTGGGAAAACTGCACCACCACAGGACCTGACTACGGCTCTAACAGATACGTTTGGACGCTCGTAAAAGTGACCGCCAGAAAGAAGTTTCAGTACAGAGCGACCGCTATATGTAAGGCGACCGTTTTTATTTCGTCTAACAGCAGTCGTTCTGAGGTGGCCGATCGAGTCACAAAGACAAGAGAGGGAGGAAAGGTGGCTGCTACATGGATAATCGGAAAAAGGAATTCGCGTGCTCCGCGAATACGAACGGTCGTAAAATTCGGTTGTTTAAAGTGTCATCACCCCCGCCTCTATAATTCTTAGCCCACCCAAATTTCCAGCCCACTGGAAAAGAATGGGTGTTTTTCTTGGGGCCTTCGACGGGGTGGGCCGAGTCAGGTAAGAAGGCAGGTCCACTCCACCCCGAACAGCCCCATCTTCTAGATCTTCCACGAGATAAAAAAAAAATTCCTTCGTATACACCCCCCCCAGTGTTTCCCTAGGCACTTATTCTTTCCAAGACTTAAGAAACCACTCCTTACAGCCGACATCATCTCGCCCCACCGGCGAAAAGGGAGAACCGGGAGGGAGGGGGGGGGGTGCACGCTATTCATCACGTCAAGGTGCAACCACACCTGAAGCGGACTGAATACCCGCCGAGCGTACAAAGAGCCGCGAAATCTGAATTTTCTGAAAATGAATTTTCCTCCCGGCTCGCACAATAATCTCATTTTGCAGCGAGGATCCCCTGAGAATGCCCGGAGTATTAGCCTCGCTCTCACTGTTGCCAAGTCCCGTTCAAAGGGCATCTACAGAATATCGAATGAATGCGGCACACTTTACATATTAATTGCACCGGACCACTTTTATTGCAGCGTATTAGAATAATTCAACGTCGAATTACAGGAACGGGCAGCGCTAAACCTTTATCCCCCTATTACTTATGTCATAGATTGCGAACCACGTTTAAAACAGCGCCTCCGGGAATTCCTATTGTATGGCGCAAGGGTGGTAAAGGTCGTGCTACGCTACAACTTATCTTCTCCAAGGTAACTTAACCTCTTGTTAGCATAAAGAATCACATCATGCGCTACTGATTTGTACGAATGAAAACGGCAAGCTATGAGTAAATTTTGAAATTAAATAGAGATTATTCTGATTGCAGCCAAACAAGTTTGTTTGTTTATTTGGATTTTTTATGGCGCAAGAGCATCTGGGCTATACTGCGCTAAGCAAGAAAAAGAATGCCAACAGCACGCGGTGTTCCCAGGTGGTCACCCTCCCAAGTACTGACCGCGCCCGATGCTGCTTAACTTCGGTGATCGGACGAGAACCGGTGTTTTCAGCATGGTATGGCCGTTGACCAAAAAACAAGTTACCACAGCAATTCAAAAATTATATGATAGGGCCCTTAGTAAGTAAATTAAAAAAAAACAAACATGTGATTCGGTGTTAAAGAGAAGAATGTGTGGCACGTACGCTGTACATTAACCGGTCTCCGGTCTATGGCCACGGGCTTTGGATTTACTGGACCGGGTTCGATCAAACCCCGAGCTACGGATCGGTAGGGCTCATTAGAAAGCTCAAAGTAAGGGGGGAAAAATAGAGGAAAAAACTGGAACACACACTAACGTTCGCATGTCACTAAATGACGGAAAATATTTACCGACACGGTAGTTAGCGTTTGCGTTCTGGTGGCGTTCACGTGTCTTTTTTTTTTTGCTGTAGTTGGGCGGAGGGGAGGGAGAAAGTGACAGAAAAAGCGTTTCAATATTTTTGATCTATTGCGTTTAAAAGCTAAATTGCTAGCAAATTACATCTCAAGGAGAAGGCCCTCACGCGAGGCACCCCCGTCCCACCCCATCGATCCCGATTCTGCGGGGGCCTTCGTGTTCACGATCCCCTGTTAGTGCACGCTAAGCTCTTCCGAGTTGCCAATTACCGCCTAAATACTCCAAAAAGAAAGTGTTTCCGAACGTCTTTGTAAGAAGGTAGGAAGTTGTAGCTCTCATTTGAATGCGCGTGAGGCTGCCTCCGACGGCTAATTACAGGGGAAAATGTAAAAATCAAATATTTGCGCAGACTACTAGAACGATTTTGGCTGCACAGAACCTATATATATATATATACTTTTTTAATATCGATTTATAACACACGGAAGGAAAATAAATTGAAATGTCGTCGTATCGTTTAATTACAGACCTTAAAATTCGTTCATTGTCGATAAAACCAATATTTGGCGACGAGGAATGATTATTCTGGTAATTAAACAACCATTTTCTCTCACCAAGCTCTTTAATGGTCGTTGTGGTTTAACTATTAACGGTTGTTAATGCTTTTCCCCCCGCTTCCTTCGTTAACATTTTCAGTACATCTGGATTAGGAAGAGTATATTAGCGATGATGACGACTGGTTAGTAATGGCTATTAACTGGTACGGTTCGACTTCGCGGTTAACGGTGACGGTTAGAGCAAATGAGTTATTAATGAGGCCCTATTACTTGGTTTTGAAGGCTTGGTTCGAGGTTAAGAAAATCCGCCATTGGAACTTCTCAACCATTTGCATAAATATTTAAAACAAATTACACACAAACGCAGTTTAATTTGAGCAGGAGAAACATTTTACAATTGTTTCGGTGGAAAATCAAGCGTCCACCATCGTCAGAAAATTCGTCCAAACTGATTTGTTGCCAATAAAACAATTGTAAAATGTTTCTCCTGCTCAAATTAAACTGCGTTTGTGTGTAATTTGTTTTAAATATTATTTTTGCGCAGTGTATCGCTCATTTGCATAAAGCTACCTTTCGAACGCGAGACAATTTTGAACGTTACATTATTTTGATTACTGCGTGTATTTCAGGGCTATACGAAGGTGTTGGGGGGGGGGGCCGAGCAGCGAACATTTTCGCTTTCCCTTTTCATATTCTAGGCTTAGGGGCTTTGTAATACAACCCCCCCTGTGTTTTAATCCGGTATTGGTGGATTTTATTGAAAAAACGTCGTTAGAACAGTCCAGTTGGCATCTTTGTGTGCTGTGCATGGTCGACATTCGAATACTCCCCTTGGCGGTTGGTTGCACTGTCTGAGCGCCCTCTCTGGGATTACAGTGCCGCCTTCGGCGGCCACCCTTCCCAATCCCCCTCCCCGCCCAATCTAATCTAGAACAGTCCAGTTTCACAAATTATTATGCGGTCTTAAAACGCACATGTTCAAACAAGTAACAATATTAATCAACGTTTATTGGCGTAGTGATACCAGCGCCGATGTTATGGCGTGATTAGATGGTGAAACGTTCGAAAGAAAATAAATATTTCTGCGTTCGGTGGGACCTGAACCCACGACCTTCCACTTGCCACATCTGTAAAGTGTTCGATTTATATAAATAAAAGCACATGTTCAAGCAGTCATGAGCGATGCCGTCCAGTAGCGTAGTAATTCAAAACTCATGTGTGGGGGAGGGGGGCTCAAGTGGCATTCAAAAAGATTATGTGATGCGGCCTTAGAAAAAAAAATGCGTTTTGATATCTGATGGGGGGGGAGGGGGGCTCGAGCCCCTAATTTTCCTACGCCATTGGTGCCGCCTTAACGGAAAGGCGAACGAGCCTCTTAAATTGGAGAAGTTTGTTTAGATTTTATTTTTCCCACAGAAAAAAATCTCGAAATTTAAGAGTTAATGTTGTAAAAAGGGCAGCCAAAAAACAATCCCGTCCAGCCCTTCTCTACACCACTGATCATGGTATGTTGTTCCATTGTACATCCGATTACATGCCCAAGTATTTGAATACTTTTTGCTTACAGTGCATCTATCTGTGAATTTCCACTTCGTTCTTATCCCTTTGGATAACAACTCAATATTCTTCCGGCAAATAAAATGTTCACTTATTTATTTATGAAACACGGCTATGTAAATAATAGAATTTTTTCTCTTGTGCCTATGCTCGCTGTTGCATACATATGCAGCAGCTACCAGCTGCAGTAAACATGGGAATGGGGTGAGGAGGAAAATGTTTACCGAGGGAAGTAGTTTCCTTTCTGATGAAGAGGACAGATTCTTCTCCGCCGTGGAAGTAAAATACTCTACGTCGTGAAAAGCTGCCGTTGAGGGTTAAGATTGTGTAAACTGACCTGCGGAATGCGTCTACGTAGATCACACAGCAGGAAAAGAAAAAAAAAAATAGGAAAAGGAAAGATATTTCAAATTCTTTGCTCATTCTCTGTAGACGTTCACAAATATTATTCGTGTGAAGGAATTGATAGTTGATATATATATTTTTTTTTTTCTCTATGTCATTTTCATTTGTTATGCCACTTCAGCAATTCGGACAGTAAAATATGTCATAACAAAGTTTAACTGATAATTAAATGTTATGTCTTCTTCGAATCAGATGCAAAGTCGTCTTCAAATGCCATGGCTTCTTCGAATCAGATACAAAGTCGTCTTCAAATGTCATGGCTTCTTCGAATCAGATGCAAAGTCGTCTTCAAATGCCATGGCTTCTTCGAATCAGATGCAAAGTCGTCTTCAAATGCCA
>QLNU02014176.1:164723336-164738560 GCA_006491805.2 Dysdera silvatica
GAATCAGATGCAAAGTCGTCTTCAAATGCCATGGCTTCTTCGAATCAGATGCAAAGTCGTCTTCAAATGCCATAGGTTCTTCGAATCAGATGCAAAGTCGTCTTCAAATGCCATGGCTTCTTCGAATCAGATGCAAAGTCGTCTTCAAATGCCATAGGTTCTTCGAATCAGATGCAAAGTCGTCTTCAAATGCCATGGCTTCTTCGAATCAGATGCAAAGTCGTCTTCAAATGCCATAGGTTCTTCGAATCAGATGCAAAGTCGTCTTCAAATGCCATGGCTTCTTCGAATCAGATGCAAAGTCGTCTTCAAATGCCATAGGTTCTTCGAATCAGATGCAAAGTCGTCTTCAAATGCCATGGCTTCTTCGAATCAGATGCAAAGTCGTCTTCAAATGCCATAGGTTCTTCGAATCAGATGCAAAGTCGTCTTCAAATGCCATGGCTTCTTCGAATCAGATGCAAAGTCGTCTTCAAATGCCATGGGTTCTTCGAATCAGATACAAAGTTGTCTTCAAATACCATGGCTTCTTCACAACAAAGGTTTGATCGTCTTCGGATCGAATGTTAAGTCCTCAAATGCCGTGATTATTTCAAACCAAATGTTTAGTCTTTCTCAAATGTTATCTCTTCAAGCAGACAGTGCCCATATGTCTTCTGTATATAGTCTTTATTCAGTGGGTCTAAAACAGAATTGTCCAATATAGGACCTGCCAACAATATTAATCTGGTCCGCCAAAAACTATTGGGAATACAACAAAAAAAAAAAATTATAGGTATTTATTTATTTTTCAGAAATAAGGAAAGCCACGGTACAACATGGGTAGTTCCTCTCCATATTGCAAATAAACAAATAAATGACCAAAAAAAAAAAAACCACTATGAAGGGTGCCTTTTAGCAATTCATAGAACTATTAACCCGCAAGATGCATGAAAAATTTTTAATCGTCCCGCTGCCCTAAAAGGTTAAACGACGCTCGTCTAAGACAATTGGAATTATGGTATATTACAATAGAATAAATGCTATTTTACCCTTCCCATTTCATGACACCCCCCACCCCCTTCAAAACGGTCATATTTAGGGAACAGCAGGTGGTCGGTTTAGGAGGATCGGTCCGTCTCCAAATGAATTCTAAGCCACATTTCTAAATCGTTTGAGGGTAGAGAAAGAGGCAGTCATGAACCAGCGATCGCCAATGTATTTACAGTTGTATTTGCCTTAAGAAGGTTTCAGGCGACGTTTATCACGCTGGGAATCACCACCAACCCCCATTGTCCAGGAGTCCGAATTCGGGAGAAAACGTCCTTCTAAGAAACCTGCAGAAAAGAAACGTTCTTTTTCTTCATCCTCCTTCAAAGGAACCCAGGTTTGGACACTACAGGGGTCCTATGTGTTTACTATTCAATTGTATCTGCCCATGCCATTCGCTGCCGTTATTTTGAAAAATAAACGTGCCTCGCTCGTACGACCATGGTCAATCGACGTTCCAGCCCACCGTCATATAGCGAGTCACTGCCCCTTTTTCCGCATTTCTAGATACACGCAATGGTGTATTAAAGTTTATAATCCATCACGAGTGCTCAACTAAAGGAAATTACGTGCTGTGGAGTCCCGTTAATTCGACGGTTAACGGGTAAAAAGGGTAATGTAAAACGGGTAACGTAAGAATTGACTTAAAGATATTAAAACGAATTTAAAATACGTGTAGCAATGAACATAGGTGAAAGAAATCGACGGCTTTTGATTTTTTTCCTGGTACAGCACCATTTGATGGACATCTTTATAATTAAAAACTTTATACAAATTTTTATATTAAAAGACAAATCCCTGCAATTTTATACATTTCTGTGGAACCAGCATTACCAATCCATCGAAATGCAATTTTTTAAATTTTAACTAACTTTTTGATCACCCTGTTAATATAAAAAAAAATAGAATACATGAAAGGCAAATCTCACCCCGTCACATCCGTGTTATCTGGCCCACTATCCGTTTTATCCGAACAATCGGACCTTGACCGTGCTTAGAATGAAAATTATATAAATATTAATTATTTATATATTATATTACGTTTTCAATTATATAAATATTATTATATATAATTAAAAACGAAACGACATGGATTGATTCATAAGTACATAACTAAAAGAAAGGTAGCATGAACAAGTACGATATAATCATAAACAGGGGTGTAGCAGTTCAAAAATTATGGGGGCACGAGTCCCCCCTGATCACGAATGCCACAGGTGTGTGCCGCAGTGTTTCCAGAATCACGAAATTGGCGCGCAAATGCCACTCGCTCTATTTGCTACTTTTACCAAAACTATCAAAACTTCGGTCATGCACTCTGTGACAACCGACGTTGGCTTGAAAGTGGGATTGAAAAAGCATATTCTTACCTATATGTTTAAATGGGAATAGCGGGTGCGTACATTTTTCAGATTTATATCCAATCTTTATAAGCGTGTCGGGGGGGGGTCCTCAATGCAAGTTGGGCTGGGGCCCCTAAAAGTCAAAATCGGCCCCTGCCTACAACATGGAAGTAATGAAGTCTTCTTAATTCCAGCGACCTTTTTCTTATTTCTTGACATTTTCGTGACCTGGTAAACTGTGCAAGATATGGCTGCTGAAGCATTTTCTCGTCTAAATAATGATTATATAATTTAGAAAATGCTGTTTTAGAAATTTTAGTATAACACCTCAAAACTTGACCGACCTTTATCTATGAACAGCTTGATTTCCTTGTTTGAATTTTACAAAATACGGTCAGCAAGGGTCATGTTGCGCCGAAGTCTACAGTTTTCTGAGGAATTCAAACCCCTTAAAGCGCAGGAAACCAACCCCCGAACTACGGTGAACAGTTGGCACATATTTTTTTTTTTTTAACAGTTGAAAGTTGAACCCGGGACAACAGAACGCCAGTCGAACCCGTTACCACTGGCCAGTTCAATTTCAAATGAACCGATTAACTCATTAACTGGCCATGATTCCGGTTCCGCCATGGTCAGTTTATAAAGGGCGAGAGTCGACCATGGTCGTTCCCGCATCAGGAATTGCAGCGACTTGCCATTAAAAGTCTGGATCAATGGTTCCCAATAGAGATGAGTTACGGCTTGCTTTATGAGACCCGAGCCTGAAGACTCGCAATTTGAACCCGCCCGAGCCCGAAATACTTTGTGGAAATTGAGCCCGAAACTTCAATTATAACTTTAATTCCTTGACGTACGATTAAAATTTCAAAAAAATTTGCCAAACTACACCATTTAATTTCCGAATTTCCATTCCATTTATACTTCGAATTTTTATATACACGTATATTTCTACAATGCTCGAAAACGAATCCTCATAATTGTATTTCTTGGAGCATTTAGATATTGAAAAGTTATTTTTCGACTTCAGTTGTATCCGTTTGATGAGCTCGAGCCCGTTTCGGCCCGCGCTGAGCTCGTCTCATCTCTAATTCCCAACCACCTTCAAGCCGCGACCCACTTTTATAGTAGCCAAGTAATCCGCGACCCACTTTTATAGTAGCCAAGTAATCTACCACCCACTTTTATAGTAGCCAGGTAATCTACCATCTACTTTTATAGTAAAGAAAATATCTGCAACACCGCCTCTGTTCGCCGCCACTACATTTGAATAATAACAGCATTTTAACAGAATTAAAAAAAACATTAAATATAATATATATATTAACAGATACAAAGTTAACCATTAATAGAATATTGCAATGTTGTTAGAGACCCTTCCCCCCCACCGCAAGCAGATCGTAAATGTACCAGAAAAAAAATTAGTGCTTTTCTTCCCCTTGTATTCGATAAGTAATTTTCACTTATTAGCTAATGGTTTGTGGGTAGACATATTTTTAATGATTGATAAAACGACCTACCATCAAATAAAGATGATTAATCATCACATAACCATAATCAATTTTAGGAAGTAAGCTTATTTTAACTTAGAATAATTAACAAAAAAAATTAACCTTTTGATTGGATGGTTGATTCCCCCACCCCCACCAGTATAGGTCATTCTGTGCTATAGGGAATATTCAAGTAGAATAGTATTTTACTAAACACATTTTGGCATTTTTAGCCCCCCCCGTAAGTGGTGAGGTGTTGGGATGGGGGGGGGAGGCGAGCTTGAGGTTCTTGTTGTGACATTACGACGTCCTCCCCAAGTAGGACAGTCCAAAGACGTAAGTTTGAAAATAACGCTTATGGGTACATCGCTTCTCTCATTATATGCATTACGTTAGTTAATTGAACTTGTATGCTCTGCTAAACGCTAATCGAAATTAACCCATTATTAATTTTGCAATCCATCATCAGCACTTTTTTTAAATATATTTATTTATTTATTTAAATATGATCGGATTGGATCGACGGAGCATTCAGGTTTGACCGATAGAATCTCTCGATGACGAATCATAACGTTCCATTGCGAAGCCACGGGGGAGGGTCGAAGGGGTCCGAGCCCCCCCCCGTGGGCCCTGCCGGCACCCTTTAGGACCTCAAAAATTTCCCCACGAACAAACGAACTGAGTTGTCGTCCATTTGTTTAATCAGTGTAGCTTGTATACGGTAAGCGAAGGTCAAACTGCGTCGAAACAGTTTTCCGACAAATCCGAACCTCTGCTAACGAGGGAATTGAACCCGGGACAATGATAGGTAGAAAAAGGACACGACGCTCTCTACGACACCATTAAGAGTCGAACCCGAGAATGCGCAACTACGCCACCAGAGGGCGGTAGACCCGCATTTTCACAAGTAGTCCGAAACCCTCAAGACCTTGGGAAGCAATCCCCGGACTACAGTGAGCAGCTATTAGTGTGTTATTTTTCCCATCGTTGGGAGTCGAACCCGGAATAACAGCAAACTAGACAAACACGTTACCACTGGAGAGCATAATTGCAGGGTGCCCACTCACCATAGAGAAGAAAATTCCCTGACTTTTTCAGGTTTCCCCACCCCTTGACTTTTTGGACAAAATTCCCTGGCTAATCACAAACAAAATTTTGAATTGAACTTTGATTTCGGAGAAAATAGCCTTACAGTCACGTGAAATTTAGCTATTCAGAACAGGTTATGAAGGTTTTTTCCACCCTGACTTTTCAGACAAAATTCCCTAACTGATCACAAACATTTTGAATTGATCTTCGATTTCGAGGAAAATAGCCTTACGTTCACGTGAAATTTAGCTATTCAGAACAGGTTATGAAGGTTTTCCCTGACTTTTTTAGGTTTTTCCTCTGCCTTTTTGGACAAAATTCTCTGACCAATCACAAACAAAACTTTGAACTGAACTTCGGTTTTCGGTGGGGGGAGGGGCCTCACGTTCGCGTGAAATTTAGCTATTCAGAACAGGTTATGAAGGTTTTCCCTGACTTTTTTAGGTTTCTTCCCCTAACTTTTTCGACAAAATTCCCTGACTGATCACAAACAAAATTTTGATTTGAACTTCGGTGTCATGGAAAAGAGCCTCACGTTAAATTTAGCTATTCAGAACAGGTTATGAAGGTTTCCCTTACTTTTCCAAGTTTCGCCTAAAAAAATCGTTTTCCCTGACTTTCAGGGGCTACTTCAAATTCCCTAACAATTCCAGGTCCTCCAGGCTGCGTGAAGAAACCTGATAATTGGTAAAACATGCAGAACCATTTAATCGATCGGAAGAGCAAATTATCGATGGAAAATATCGAAATAGGAAGGGGAGGGACGATATAAATATTAAATTGCATAAAATTTCATGGCTGATTTGCTGCTATACACAGAAAACATTTAAATTAACACAGTGCTGTCAAACCTGTCTTTTAGGACCACCTACGATTCAAACGTAAAACGACCGGGGACCGAAGGGAGGAAAGCATACCACATTTATGTGGCCTATAGCATTACAAAATCTGAAACTTTTTCGGAATAATTTAGTATCTTTCAGGTGATGGGTTATTTTAATAACGAAATAAGGCTTATTTCAACCGGTCGAACTGTATCCCGGTGCATTTTGTGGTCGGCCCCTATCCCGTAGCCCCACATTCCCCAAAATGCACCGGAGAGGGCTGGATGGTTTATAAGGAAAGGAGAAAGGAGTGAGCCTCCCTCCTTTAGTGTATTCCGACAGCGTTTGAAAATGCACCCTCACCCACATCCCGTCTCCACGAAAGCGGGATTCGACTTATTTATACAAGTTTTCTCTCCATTTTTTACATCTCCTGCGGTTTCGTTTATGCACACGTGTTCGGAGGTGTCCTCGGCTATTGGAAATTCCGTATTTTTATTTTCTTCTCTCCTTTTGCTGCCTTTAAATTAGTTTCTCGAATTTGTTTTGTTGGTGGTTCGGGGAATTTGAGCATATAACCATAATCGTATGAAATGGATAAAATAGGGAGGCTTCCAGAATACCCATTGTTTGTTTAGGTGTTTTATGGCGCAAGAGCATCTGGGCTATACTGCGCCAAAATACCCGAGTCCTGCATTAACGTATAAGATGGAGAGGGGGTAGCTTTCATCCTCTGAAGGTGCATGAAGATACAAACTGAAAAGAGTGCAAAAGAGCAGCCTAGATGCTCTTGCGCCATAAAAATCCAAACAAACAAACAAATACAACTGTGATGTGAAAATTTAAAACGCAAAATATCCTGGAAAATTTTTCCGTCACTTCAATTAATAAATATCTAGTGCAAGCGTAATACAATATTTATTAAATAACACACATTTATTTTATATGCTATACCACTACCCAAATTCTGTTTACCCCCCCTCAGAAAGAAGTACCAGTTCTCAGAAAATTTTGGAAGAATCATATCTGCTAAAACTCTCATTATTGTTACTTCTTAGTAAATGTTATTTTAACCTGTTACTACATAACAGTTCAAGTCAAAGAGTCAGGGGTTAATAGTTGGTACGGTAATGATACCGCTAAATCTAGCACTTTTCACTTGGATTCAAGGGCGGTTCCAGAACGTTATTATGGGGGGGGCGGTTTCTGTGGGCCCTTGCCAGGAAAATTTTTTAGTTTTAGACTTAAATAGTTTACTATTAACTCACCAAATATAGTTTACTATTAACTCACCAAATATAGTTTACTATTAACTCATCACAATATTTAATTTACGACAATGAATTAAAGATGGTCTTTTCTTTAATTAAACTATATGGTTTAGGGCAGATTATAGTCAAGTATGACAGAAGGATAACCTAGTAAAGGAGACATATACAATAACCAAAATCATAATTTACAATGTAATTAATGGAACAAGTTTAAATTTAAACTAAAAAATCTTGTAATTATTTTACTTTTTTTATAACAAGCAACTTTTAAAAAAAATTAAGTTTAGTGCAAAGTCTAGCCATCTTGGTTTCTTTGAAAATTTGTCAATCACTTTATTTACATCAATATGTCTCTATGGGCGTGTATTAAAAGTCTCTTCTGTCATCCGCGTTCGAAGCCAAGTTTGAAGGCGCTTCAAGGATAAAAAACTACGTTATGCTGAAGCAACGTTTGCTGAAAAGGTTAGTTTAAAGGTTTGTAGTTTGAAGGGCGAGAAGCTTGTAGATTAGTGGGAAAACGTCTAAATCGCATTTTTCCAAGACTTGGACACCAGTGTAAGACTTTTGTTCATTACATTTGTAACAAACAACACATAAAATATTTTTCAGTATCTTCATTTTAGTTATTTATTTTCCATTAACCCTGACGGAGGGAGGCGATCGCCTCCTCCGCCATTGTTTATATTTTGCACTTGAAAAAAAAAAAGACGGTCAGAGAAAACGATCGGTTCACGAGAAGAAAGAATCCGAAGAGGAGCTGCGTGATCTTTTCCTTTGTAACGCCCAAAATGAACTTTCTTCACTTCCCAAACCTTATGAACCCAATCTGGAACATACCGTGGGTAGGGACCTACAGCTTTACGAAGAATCCGAACCCGGCCCGTCCAATTTCCACTCTGGAACCTACAGGTTAATTGGCAAACACCTTATAGCTGCCATATATCCTCTTTTACCAGACCGTTTGCACTGAGCTGAAAGGTGATCAGCTACCCCCGATACGTTTCATTCCTTTTAGAAGTACGAAATCTCCCGACGACATCTCTTTCTAAAAAATGAGGATTTTTACAGAACCCTCATTTCTGTAATGCACGCCCAGGACGAAAACCTTATCTTCGCTTCTAAGATGTTTGACACTAGGTACGTTTTATCAAAATCTGCTATATATCAAGTCTTAAGTTACCTTTTACATTGTCTTTTTATTCCCGCCCTTTTTTCCTGCGCACATCCATCATCTTGGACAGATATGGCTACCTATCAAAAGCAATATGTCGCTCGCAGAAATTTTCCAGGAAAACGGCCCACTTTGTCGTCTTTACTCGAAATAATTCTTAAAAAAAAAAAATCGGAAGTTTCAAGCATAAGCCCAGCGAATAAGCTACTTAACGATTTAATTATTATAATCCGTTTTTAATTATGGTTACAAGCCGGCCATAATTACGGGGTAAATGGTTTTTTTGTTTTTGTTTTACCTGCCAGTAAAGTATTAATTCAGTTTTTGAAGTTGCTCTTCAGACGCTCGTTACTACGCTGGACTTCGTCTAAAAACTAGCATCTGTGTGTGTGTGTGTGTGTGTGTGTGTCTTTTGCAGGGGGGGGGGGTGGGAATGGTGGCCGCCGAAGGTGGCGGCGCTGTGATCCCAGGCAGGACGCTTGAACAGCGCAAAAAACTAGCATCTGAGACAGGTAATGACGACAGCAAACGCCAATTAAACTGGCCATCACAATTTTAACTTACCCAGTAACATGCCCCTCCACCATACGTAGAGGGTGGTTATAAAAACGAGCTGAAAAAATGGCAGAAAACTTCCTAAATAATAAGTAAATGTTGAAAAGATAAAACTGACAATATTTTTGAGCAATTCTGCAGAATATTAGGATGATACGATCTCGTAGAAGTCAATGTTAAATGAATTCAAGAGATGGTAGCGATGTATTTGTTGTAAGTGTAAATATCAGAAGTAAGACTCTGAAAGAAGAAACTACAAAATTTAAAATCTACATTTAACTGGCCAGGCGTAATCCCTGAATATCATCACAGAAGGCTCTAGTGGTCACTATGACGTTATAGTGGATTCAATTGGCTACTAGGACACAGCACAGTGGATTCAAACAACCACTAAACTGTGAAAATGGAGTATGATGGGGGGATTTTTTCTGCAATGGCACTGTTATTAATGACAAATGCAGAACCTACATTTGTTTCTGTTTTGGATCCATCTGTAAAAATGAAATTGGAGTCTTGAAAATGATCCCGAAATTCAGAGAATAACTGCTGGTAAAAAGCATTAGGTGTATGATATAAAGGGTAGGTGTATATACTAAAATAATAAAATAAGTGTATGTTTTAAAATTATTAACGAAAAAAATAAATCATAGCGTGATATAATGAATCTTCTACAATAGGTCCATTTATTTATTTATTTATTTATATGTAGGCTATTTAGTAATATTTTGTACATGATATTTTTGCGTGTAAAAAAAAAAATAAAAAAAAGATTCGTATACCCATCTGTCAGTGTTATTTCAAAGCAGTAAGATAGCGTAAGCCCCTTGCGATATCGCAAAAGGGGGGAGGGGGGTGCGTCACCTAAAAATGCTTGGTAGCTTTAAATATATATATTTCATAAAATTTAAAATGATTTCATGGCAATGTAAGATACATTTTAGCAGGCTTGTTTGTTTGTTTGGACTTTTTATGGCGCAAGAGCATCTGGGCTATACTGCTCCATATTTTAGCAGGATCGGAAAAGAAGAGATCATGTTTGCAAAGGATTCCGTTTTATGTAGTCAGGGGCGGGAGGATTGCTTGCTTTTTGGTTTTACGGCTCAAAGACTACAGTGGTCATGCTGCGCCGGGACCTACTGTTTTCCGAGGAATCCGAACCTCTTAAGGCCTAGGGAACCAAACCCCGGACTACAGTGAGCAGTGCGATCTTTATGAGATCTCTGAGTAAGCGTTCTTTGCACTGCTGGGAGTCGAACCCGGATTAGCGGCGCACTAGGAGAACGCGTTACCACACTGCGCCACCGCAGGGCCCAGGGTCGGGAGGAATTGTGATTATGTTATGAACCTTTTTTATGTTTAAACTTTTAAAAATGATATACGTACACAGAGAGAGAAAAAGTAATAGCATTTTGTTTTTTTAAAAAAAAAAAAAAGGATTTTTAAAATTTCAAGACCGGAAAATTTTTCGTTTCACAAAATTTTCCGCGAAAAATTTTCCCACCCATATCTTTAGTTGTGTTATTGCTACTGACTAGTTCTAAAGCATAATCGCACGGGCTTTTCATTGGCAAATTCTTCGATACGAAATTATTAGTAAATTATGTCATTAAGAAACCGTTATTTTTCTATTATTATAGGTCAAAGCAATATTCAGTCAACACCATAGTCAATGTTGCACTCATGTGCAGTTATCCGTGTCGTTGTGTTAACTGCTAATCATAAAAAAGTAAGTTTCGCAGCACTTAAAACTATTAATAATTTCGACGAATTTGGTAATGAAAAGCCGGCAGGGTTATATGCTCCAGACATTGAGATGCACAAAATAGGTATAAATAATAAATATAAATAATAAATAGGCATATAAATATCTAAACCCAAGAAATCTGTGAGATCGCTATCAGGTACTTTCCGAATAAGATTACTCTTTGCAGTTAGAAACTTTTACGGTAATAAAAAATTGTAAAATTTTAATTAAGTTCCTAAAACTTTAATAAATAAAACATATAAAAACTTTAATTTATTAAAAAATAGGAGCTCTACAGTATAACGAAACTTAAAACAACAGGGGAAGGTAGTGGCGTAAAATTATTTGGGGGGGCGGTCAAGTAGCTGTAATGAAAATCATGTAGCCATGATAATTTGTATGGAATTTACTGTGATTTAATTTCTTGTCTTTCCATTTGAACATGCTCGCTTGCGGAATCTGTAGATTTGGGGGGGGCCGTGGGCTCACCAGCCCTTTTCTCGCTGTCCCCCTCCATAAGGCATGTGCACGTATGCCCTGTTCAAAAGTAAATATAAGTGTTTAATTTAATAATAATGTAGTGCGACGTTGAAGAGAAGAATATGTCCATATCCAACGATGGGGTCTTGAACCCTCTTTTATACGGCAGTGGGTGGAGGGGGGGGGCGAGGCTTTATTATTATTCGTTTTAAAAAAAAATTAATTGGTTGCTGCTACCGGAAACGAAATAGCCCACCAATAAGAAAGCCAATACGAACAATGTAACCTAATCTTCGGCGTTTCGTGACTCTCCAATCATTTCATCAGTTTACCAATTATCCCCAACAACGAAATCAATATCGAAATACAAATGAAATTGATCGAAGCCCAAGTGACCACGAAGGCAGAATTAATTAGTATTAGTCGCCTGTCATCACGCAATCAAAATACTGGTAAGCGCCATCACTAACGAAAGATCTGTCATTAGATACGAAGGCTAAATTAAACCATTTGGTGCTTATACACACAGCGAGCGAAATTGACAACTCTTTGCATAATACAAGGGAGAAAGCAGGGGTTCTCACCCACCTTGGGGGAAACAATTCCCTGATGTTTCAAATAAATTTCCTTAACTTTCAAAAAAAAAAAAAAAATCCTGACTTTTCAAGCAAAATTCCAGCACTTTCCAAACCAAATTCCCCGACTTTTCAAGCAAAATTCCCTGACTAATCGCAAACAAGGCTTTGGATCGAACTTCAGTTTCAGGGAAAAATAGCTTCATAATCGCGCGATATTTAGCTCTTAAGGGCAAGCTAGGAAGGTTTACTCCCTGAATTTTCCAGGTTTCGCCAAAAGTTCCTGTTTTTTTCCCTGATTTCTAAGAATAATTTCTAATTCCCTGACAATTCCTGGTTCTCCAGGGACGTGGAAACCCTGAGAGGGGAAGGTCTCATTATAGGCATCATGGCGGAACATCAAGCATCTAGCAGAAAAGCAAGCATAATCAGACTTGGTTGTATTCATTACGGTAAGCAAGAAGTTCATAAAGGAGAGAGGGTTGCAAAACTACAATTGCATATATTTATATGCATATACATACAAAATTGCACCGCAGTGGGAGGTGTTATAACCCCCCCACCCCATCATGGTATGTAGCCTGGCGCTCGCGGACTACATCTGCAGCATTACTTGAGCACAACACCGTTAAAAGGCTGCCAAACCCTGCTCCAAACAGTACAAAGCGCGCCAAGAAGGGGTAACTGGCGACCAATCATCTCAATAAATAAAAGGAGACAAAAGAACCATTAACTGCATTTCAGCCAAAATTACTTCCAGTTAACGGTGGAGGTTTTAGTTTAGTAGGAGGGGGGGAACCATGAAAACTACTTAAACTCGATATTTATATCCCTCCGCCTCCCCCACCTCTCACCAACCAATTCCTTCACCTTATTTGGCGCCGCAAAATTTCCCTGTGCCATTAAAATTCAACCAAACCAATTCATTGCTTAGTTTAAAATATAGAGAACAAAAGACGCATGGGTATTTAAAACAGCGAAACCAGAACACTTTTCAAGTCTATGACGTGTCCCCCTACGATTGTCCTCAAGTTTCGACGCCCGGGAATTAATTAATAATAACGCGTTAGGAATGATTACTTTAACTGCGGAGGGTACATGTGGCTCCCACGTGTCGCTGACAGTTAGGCGGCGAGAGCGAGGGAGGAACGCGGCATTCCCTCGGTGGTAGTCTGCGCTCGGCAGATAACGTTTTCCTCACTTTCACGCAAAACGAGTGAAAAATGGGCCTTTCATTATCGGCGTTCGCTCGCTGCGAATTCCTCTGGCTATTCGTCTTGGCACTTCGAAAATAAAATACGCGTTAGAAAGGCTATACGATAACGTTAGTAGGGGTCGTCATCCTCCTCCTCCTCTTTAAGACGGCCACCTGCGTCAAACGGCAAGCCACCCTAAGCAGTTCGCTTCTAAGGCGGCATAACGTTATCTTGTAAAGGATGCTTTTATAATTATATTTAATTTTTCATTGAGTAAAGTGGTTGAATTATTCCAACTTTGGTTTAAAACAAAAAGAAAATTATAGTGAGGGAGGGAGGGATAATATTAAGAAAATATACAGGGTGTCTCAGCACCAGGGTTACAAACTTCAAGGGGTCATAGTACTCATCAAGGTGAACGATAATATGTCATAGAATCTAAAGTCGCAAACCACCCACAGCGCCAGTTCTAAAACCGTCCAGCATGCACAAATATTTACAACCAGTGAATGAGAAGTGCAACATGCGATATCCTAATCAGCTATGCACTTCATCAGCTGACCTGAGTAGTATCTGGCGCTCTTCACGCACTGTTTGTAAATATTTGTGCATGCTGGACGGTTTTAGAACTGGCGCTGTGGGTGGTTTGCGACTTTAGATTCTATGACATATTATCGTTCACCTTGATGAGTACTATGACCCCTTGAAGTTTGTAACCCTGGTGCTGAGACACCCTGTATATTTATTAACATATTGTAAAACATTTCATGCAAACATACGGCTTAAAAAATTAAAATTTCATTATGGGCCATGCTGTTTTCAAGGGGGGGGGGGAATTAGAGTTCCTGGTCCCTCTCTATTTGAATCGTTATTTTCAGAAGCCAAAAACTGCTTAATTGTAACCAAGAGGTTGCTGGTTCCAATCCTGAACGAAAACTTCTTTTTCCTCTTTTCGACCCTCATTAAAAAAACACTGTCCACTCAGGCTTTATGTGTTAACCACTTTCGTGTCAATTGTGCTATCTCTGGGAAGGGCAACAATACCTTGCCCTTTGACCCTTTCATTACTAAAGTATTTAGTTTGAGCTACAAAATATCAGTTGTAAAAATCCAATTTCGTTCAAAAAACAACTTTTTTTATATGTAACAAGAAATAAAAAAAAGCATAACTATAACTTTTCAAGAATCAGTGTGATCTAAAAAAAAAAATAAATAACGAATTTGATATTAAACTAAATGAAATGTAGTATCCTCTCCTCATCGACTCAATGTAAAAATGCAACCACTATTTTTAGTTCTAAAGACGATGACAATGACGTTGAAAAAACGTACCAATTCGAGGCTGTGAAGACTTTCGAAACGTTCCATGTCTGACGACGGTCACGAAGTCGCCAATCCGACGACTAACAACAAAGGTAGTTTTTAATTTTACATGGGACCAGATTTAAGGTCAAATTTTAACGACTAACCTTCGACACGTTTCACAACGTCGAGTTACTTTGACAGCTGAACTGGTTGGTTGGTTGAGATATTTTACGTTCCGAAACTACGCTAAGGGCCATCCACGACGGAACCTACGGCTTAACAGGATCTCCGAACTATAATACTTTTACAGGCATCCAAGCTCGCCGGGAGTCGAACCCAGGCTAGTGAATTTGGAAGCGGGCGACATAACGACTGGACTCCACTATAAAGCATACAGTTGAAGTGACTTCTAGAAAGCTTGAAACCACATGGAGAACTTGAAACTCAATGCTTGCTACTTGAAATTGAATGGTCGCTCCTTGAAATTGAATTCCTTGAAATTGAATGGTCGCTCCTTGAAATTGAATGGTCGCTCCTTGAAATTGAATGGTCGCTCCTTGAAATTGAATAGTGGCTCCTTGAAATTGAATAGTGGCTCCTTGAAATTGAATAGTGGCTCCTTGAACCTGAATGACTGTTACTTGAAACTAAATGATTGCTACTTGAAACCGAATGGCTCTGCTGTACTATTTTCAACAACAAAACATTTATTTTCAAGTCGCTTCCACAAGCCATTTAGGGCGGGTTCGACAGCTTTACGGGATCTCCAAACCACGGTAAGTTTACGCACAAACAAGCTTAGCGGAATTCAAAGGTCAGTGGCGAATACGGCGATCGTGACCATAGTCCCTAAGCAAATAGGTCGCCCACGAACACAAAAGTCGTCTTTCGTACTGATCGACTTTTAGGTCGCACGTGTTTGTATCATTTATTAGCCTAGCATGCGATATGCTCTCCCTTAGCGTTATGCAAATAGATCACACTGAAACACACATCATTTTGAAAAATGAGCTTTGTCCGTAGTTAGCGTCAGTCCAGATATTTCTTTTGAAATCGTCTTCTAAAATTACGAAACAGACAACTTCGACGCAATTTCAAAAAAAAGAAAAAAGAAAAGAAAGAAAGAAATGTGACCCACAGATTTCGCCGAATTAC